>CAXHWN010002807.1:1948369-2548369 GCA_964020975.1 Hermodice carunculata | reverse complement strand
ACAGAATCAATCCCGCAGGTCAAAATTGATATCTAACAAAGACTGCCTTATCAACTCTGCACACTGCTTGATGGGATCGGTAGATCTTATTGTGTCAGCCATGTTTTCAGCTGTTACATTCTTACTGAAGAACATTACAGACTTGTTCATTTGCTTTGGCTGAGAAGAGCATATTCTGTCACCAAAATGATTTGTGACTAGTACCTTTACCTCACAGTTTGTGACTTTACTTTCAGATTGAATGTGCCTGTTCATTGAGTCCCTTACAAAACTGAGTTCATACCCTTCGCCACAGGAAAGGCCAGTCTCTATATCTTCGATAATGCTTGCCCATGCCTTTTGTTTCTCACTTACAGATTCATTACTACATTTGTCCATGCATGCACGATCATAATGAAGCAGATACCTATTTATACAGATTTTGTGACAAAATAAGTCTGCTCCAAACACTGAGTTGATGTCCTGTAAATCACAAGTTCTTGTGTAAACATCATCTTTCAGGAATACAGTTGCTTCTAGGAATTTTTTAGCTCTGTCCAATTCTGAAATGCGATGCTTTTCATAGTTTCCTTGGTGTTTAAGACATCCACAAATCACACGTTTGTTTGTAAACGTCACAATGATACACTTACTGCTATCTGGTGATTCTACAGGCACATCCACAAGTTTCACAGTGTCTCCTCCACTCATGGTACAATGCTGGAATGCCACCTGTGGGGGAAAAGGGGGTGAATATTATGATTTATGAATTGGCATTCGAGATGTACTCAAACAGCAGTTATTCTGGGATTTTGATATTGTTTTTCTATACTGCCACATATACCTAGTGGCAATGGCCACACCCAAGCAACAATACACCAAATGGGCCAAAGCAATAATACACCATACTAGGCTAGCGCTAGCCAAAATAGCCAAATGCTAGTAAAGCTTCAAAATGGCAACTAAAAGTAGTAAATTGCACCTAATTTTCCCAAAAATTCTTCATTTTCATACAGAAATTGATAAAAATCAAACACTGTGTAGATCTTTCCGGGGAAAAAAAAAGAAATTTTGGCTACTAATTTTTAAATCCTCGTGCTTACCTACAACATACCTTACTTCAGAAATCAGTGTAGTTAAGCAATGGAAAATGTGTACAGATACATGAACACTGGAATTTACATAGTCTTTTTCAAAATCACTGCCCTGGCTGGAGGGCTACTTCCGTTTTTGTTTTTATAGGACTGCAGACTTTACCTGTATACTTAGATAAATACAACAATCACAAAAGTACTTACCTATATATATTGTCCCAAGACTACATACAGCAGAGCTCTCACCATGCAGGTCTAGGACACTGGAAAAGTTTCCACTGCTGTGTTTTAAACTGGCCACAAAACTGACCCAAAGGATGACATCACCTAAAGACCTACACAGACACATTCTTTGATATATATATACCAAGCCCTTATTCCTTAATGGCAGATGTTGCTTAATCTGACTGATGTGGATGGATAAAACAATGATATATTCCTTGTATGCTGATGTTGAAACCTAAAATTACAACTAGGCTTAGGCCTAAAGTGGAGTAAATGTACAACACATGATGTGGAGGCAAAAATAGGTGATTTTGAAACTAGCCTACCTTACACTTTCATTATTTAGAGTTCAGGGCACTCAGGTACACTTTGTTTCATACAATTTCATTTTTAACCATCTCTTCTAAGGGGCAAAGGCAATAAGAAGGAATAAATCAGAAAAAGATGCTTCTTATGAAGCTTTTTCAACAGAGATGTCAAGGTTTGACCTGACCAGGGTTTTTCTGACCTTTTGACCTCTTATGGCCTAGTCATCTAATTAAATTAAATTTCACTGACAGCAATGATTAGAAATAAGAAAACACACATTTTGAGTGGTAAACCAACTTTCTCTGTTTATTATTATGGAAGATACAGCCATTTTTATTTCCCCTACCCCCTAAATATGATCCCGATTTTGACCACATGCTGGGTAAGTATGAAAGCAATTTTCTCACTTATTGCCGGGTAATTAAAGGTCTACCCTGATATTTTACATAAGTGACATAATATGCTACATTAATAAAGATAGTAACTTAGGGTACATCTTATGCACACGGGAACCCCCCTAGCCCATGCATTAAATAGCACAATGACATCTGCAATAATACATTTCACAATCTTGTCCCATAGTTCTTGACAGTTTGAACAACTTTATTTCACAAACATTACATCATGTGAAAATGCATTTAACAAAATGCAGTATAGCCAGCTTTATTGGATAAGATTTTTTTTTTTTTTTTTTTTTTTTTTGAAGTGAACTTTCTAGACACCACTGTAAAAATCGATGACTACGGTCTAGTGTATACCACTTTATACACTAAACCAACAGATACCCATACTTATCTTCACTACACTTCTGCACATCCCAAACACTCCAAGCAAGGTGGCCCTTACAGCCAGTTGCTCAGGGTCAAATGCATCTGTCATCTCGATAGGGATTTTGAGACTAACGCGCTCAAAATACTCCAATATTACACACTGAGAGGATACCCTGAAGATGTCCTCAACGATGCTCTCACACGAGCTAGAGCATTGAGCAGACAGATGCTGTTGAACCCCACCACTGTCAGCAACGCGAGTGCTGATCAAGAAAAAATTTTCAGCGTCACTGAATACAACCCAGCTCTTCCTCCCATCAAATCCATCATCCAACACAACTGGGGCATCATTCAAGCCTCAAGATATGCCACAGACCTGGGACAAAAAGAAGTTGTCCTAGGCTTCAGGAGAACCAAAAACCAGAAAGACATACTTATGCGTTCCAGACTGAAATTCCCCTTGACTGCCAGCAGGGCTGCAGTCTCGGGGACAACAGAGCAAAACCCCTGTGATACCAGGGCCTGCCACTACTGTCAGAGACTAGATACCTCAGGCAGAGTAACTAGTCGGGCCACTGGCCGTTCGTACACAACACCTACCGGTGGTACCTGCAAGCACAACAACCTCGTGTACCTGCTCACTTGTCAGTGCTGCGGACTTCAGTATGTGGGACAAACCAAACGCACATTGATGAGGAGACTGAGCGAACATTTCCTTTACATCATGCATAAAGATGTAAACCAACCACTGGGCAGACACTTTTGCCTCCCAAACCACTCAGCAACAGATCGCCCTCTCATTATCCAGGTCCTGGAACATATCCGCATCCCTCCTGAGATGACATGCACACTGTCTCTCAGACTCGAAAGAGAACGACATTGGATACACCAGTTAAACACTACAGAACCGTTAGGCCTCAGTGTTATGGGTAGATAGACTTACTTGCCTAGTATCATGCTAAATTTTTTGTTCTGAGTCTATTTTTACCCCCACATAACCTCTTTGCAACCTTTCCTCAAAGTTGACCTTAGGAACACCGTAAAGCTCCAATCGCTATCAGCCTGATACGTCCTTTATTCCCACTAAATATGGAAAGCCATTTCCTTTTAAGGCTGAAAAACAGGCCTACTCTGTGCATAGCAACCACCATTCAGTTCTTACTCTCGTGATGTCCTCATTGTCCGAGACGTCACCCCAACTCGTTAAATCCAACAGTTGACTGGTAGTCTCAGTCTGCATCGTGACATACGACCACCATGACGTTGACCTAATGTCAATTAGCAACGTTACCCCTGCCTATAAAGCAGCGGGACACGGTGATCCTAACTGCCACTGATGAGTATCACTCGATACGAAACTGGTCTGGCTTTCTCTCCTAGTTTTGGTTCCCCGTCAATGGTCTTGCTAGGTTTTAAATTTTTATTGGAGAAGAACAGTTAAGCAAAATTGCTAAATTTTGTCAAACTGCCAGCATTGAAAGTTTATGACAAATCAGAAACTTGTACTCATCAGTGATCTCATCAGTGATCTCATCATTTTAGCTTATGCTGCCATTCAACTTACAATCCTGTGAAGTATGTAAGTGACTGCAGGTGAAGGTAAACTATGCTATTTACCAACTGACACTGGTAGTAAAACACCCGCAGGTGAGGTACATTTGGGGGGGGGGGGGAATGCCATGGTTGCCAGTTGGTATTTCTCATCAAAACTGCAGAAACAGTTTTCTGTCTACAACTTTATAATGCCTTGGGATTTATGACAAAAATTAAACCAAAACAAACAAACAAAACTGCAGTAAAGGTGGTGGAGAGAAGTACGTTTGTGTTTCTTTGCAGATATGCTGGGTTTTTTTTCAGATTTTTGGACAAATTTGTGTTTCTCTGCAAAAAATGTCAAGAGTGGCCTTTTCAATGTTCTGGCTCTGTTTAGTGACAGAAAATACAAGGGGTGTTTTCCTCATAAAAAATACATTTGATTTAAGTAGCAGCATGTCGCTATTTCTGATGTGGAAAAAAAAAGGAGAAAATAGGTGCAGGTGGCCAGCTGTCTGTCAGGCCAGGAGAACCTAATGACTCCTGCTTTAATTAAGCACTGAAAGTGTGAACTGTGTGAGCACCAAGGGCTTTCAGTGACAGTACAGTAGTTTGGAGTCAACTTGCATCACTTTGTTACTGATGTGCATACTTCTTTATATATGGTGATGGCCTCATTATTTATATATGTTGTCCTGAATGGTTGCAAGTCATCCTTTTCTAGTCTAATATGTATAGCTACATGTGTGTACACAGGCACTGACCACCAGAGTAGCACCAGCAGCAGCTCCGAGTCTCTCAACTCCAAGTGCTCCAGTACTGGTGGCAATCACCTGACCACGCCCACCAGTGCCACTGTGCCCATACCAGAAAAACCCAAGAGCATCAGTCAGCCTCTGTATGGCAACCAGCAGATCTTGGAGCAAGGAGGATCAGTGCCTAAGCCAGGTAAGGTGCTCCCCCGCCAGCGGGACAATCATGGTACACCTTAAAATGTATTAACCCTGCCCCCCCCCCCCTTAAATTAAGACTTGAGTCAACAGCTTTCCTTGGAAAGCTGTTGACCTGGGGCATGTGATCTTGATAAGTCTCATCTATAATTCTCAGTCAAATTGTTTTTCATTACTGTTCATTACTTTTGAAACTAGTTGGGGGGGGAGGGTTGCATAGCTATGTGTAATTGCTGTCTGGTGATATAGCATTCCTGTCAGTATTGTCTGTCAGTTTACTCTTTACCTAGTCTTGATTGTAGACTAGTGGTGTCTTAGTTGATTGCAGACTTGCTGTCTCCCAGCTGTGCATAGACTTGCATCTAGCAGATGACTGGACTTGATTGCCAGCAGACTGTAGACTTATAGTCTGACCATCTGTTTGGAGGAATGTCACTGTCCATTCACAGATAGGTCTCCCCGATATGACATCAGCCTCATTTTTATCCATTAAATGCATGATGTTGCAGTGAAAATAACAAGATGCATTTACATGTAGTTTTGTTTCTTCAGATGACCGTATGAACTTGACCTTTAATATTTAACCCTAGTGTGATGGGGCCCGTGTTTATAAGGTCCAAAATGCAGGTTAAAAAAGCATTTCAGCAGTACTAGGGTTAAGGATAAAGTGTTATTAAGGAAAAATGTCCATGTCCACAGCCTGTCTGTGAGGCAGATTTATGACTGCATGAAACATTTTCAAATTACAAATTCAAAGAACCATGTTTTGACATCAGTCAGTTATGACCCTAGAAAAGTAAGCCGTGAGCACGAATTATATCAGATCTTCAACTTCAGCATAGGTGTATTATTGTGATACAAGGATGCCTTTGGAGACCTAAAACTTAGCAATGCCCAAATTTTGATGCCTGCTCATGACTTAAATAGGTTACACCGGAGCAGAAATCTGAACCATTTACTCCGAATGTACACTGGAGTAAATATTGACCAGAAAGTCTTGAGATTTGAGATATTGTGGTAACAAAGATGATGCTAGGATAGCTGTTGCAAAATGCGTTCTGGTCTGTAAATAGGTCACAGTAGTGGATAGATAGGTACCACCACCTCAGAAACTTATGATACATTTGCATGACAGAAACATGTTGCAGGATATATATGATTGGTAGGCAGTGAAGGGCCTGACGAGGTCACCCATTACTTGTTACAATTGTCCTTGCAGCAAGGGCTGTGTTCCTAAGAAGGGTAGCTTCAGCACTGTCCCACAGCGGTCTGAAAAGGGTTATGCCAAGTGAGTTTATTAATTACAGGGAGTTCAGGGTCAAAGGTGAAACTGGGGTAGGTTTTGTCCCATAGGGAATGTCAGAGGTACTAAGCCATATGATGGTGTTAGTTCGTTCCCATTTCCTCTTGACATTTCTCAATAAGTGTGAGGAGCACAGGAACTACACACCACCAGATGGCACTACTTGTAACAAATCATATTACAAGTGGAGCCAGCTATAGCCTGACATCCTCTATAGTACTGGACCTTGCATGAGGGAAGGGACTTCAGCTTGAGCACTATAACTGCATACAAAGCTGTGGCTGGCAACCATAACATCTTGTGAAAACACTCTTGGTCTTGCATGCATTGTTACTGTGTACGACTGGTAGGTCATGGATTAAGGCAGCATCTCATTCCGTACTGTGCTGATAAAGAATGTTTGTTATCCGAACGAAAGCTGGCCATGCATGGGATGTGGGTTCATGTAAATGCTGCCTGTTTCAGTTCACTTGCATGCAGTCAGTCTTGATTACACACCGTTATAAAGATGGACGACATCCAGTCATTATTCACTGTATGGTGACACCCATCAGTTACAGCCAGTCTGCAAAAAGCTGCCTTTCAATGAAGTGTCCCTCACTTCAGCCAAGTTCTGTAGATTCTCTTATGGACATGACACTTTATGATTCACTTTTACAGATTGCCCAACAAAACAAAAGATCCTTATGAAAATAATGAAAAAAAATTTCTTTTTTATTCTGAAAGCTAATCTAGAAGACTGTGACAGTCCTGTGATCAGCTGACCTTGGATGCAGAGACTGAAGTGGTCCTGTGACCTTCAAAATAATATCAGGGCTCTGTGTTTGTAATATTAGTACAATCAGCACTGTTTACAATATTGTAGTTTTCCCTCGCTCACAGTGTTGAATTTATCATTTTTGAGATGAAAAGTGACAGGATCTACCATTATGAAAATACAAGCCAATATGTATGTTTGACCCCTCAAGGTCACTACAAGAAGCCCCATAGGTAATTCCTTATTAATTTTCAATAGTACAACAAGGATCCACCATTTCCAAGCTATAAGCCAAAGCATCAGCGTGACCTTTCAGGGCACTCAAAGTCAAAATCAACAGCATGAAAAGAAACCCTATTAGGTACTTTCCTATTATCAGTGTGTTTAACAGTAACCATGGGCCTAGGAGCCATCATTACCAAGACATAAGCCAGTATGTCACAGTGTCTGCTACTTGTATAGTAAAAATGTGAACATTTTCATGTATCCTTACCAAAAATTTCTTTTTGAATAATTCATTACAAATCAGTAAATGCAAGCAGCATCATGTAGTGAACAAACATAGTGCAGAGCGAGTCGAAGTGATTTCGCACCAAGTTTGAAGAGAATCCAACTAGCGGTTTGGGAGAAGTAAGAAATAGTCAAGAAACATAAAAATTCCTAAAAATAAAAAAATAAAAAATTTAAAAATAAAAAAACACATCAAAAAATTGAATCCTCGATAGAAATCCACCTAAAAATGTGAATTACCATTGCAATCTCCATTGACCTCCATAGTAATTGATACGGACATATGCATCCACTGCCAAGTACCAGAATTGATAATTTTGTCACAAATCAGGGATCCATATTATCATCACCTGGTTAACAACTCTATTTGACCCTTCCACAGGGTACAAGTTTCGGCACAATGTGAGAGGTGGTTCTGAAGAAGTCCAAAATAGCTTGAATAAAGATACTTTATTTGCTCAAACTTGGGGGCTACAGCAAAAGGTGGCATTGGGCTTTGATATACAATAAGAGGACTGTGACCATCCTGTGCTCAGCTGATCTTACATTCACACCCAAACTGAAGTGGTCCTGTGAACTTTAGAATGATAACAATGTCACCTTTGTTTAAGACCATCATCACTGTTGTTAACATGTACATGTCCTGTTATCAATTTTTCCTAATTTTGATAATTTGTTTAAAATCAGAAAATTAAAGCACCACCATATGGTGGAATATTTGGTCAAGATAAAGTCCAGGTATGTATGTTTTCAGTCAGTTTTAAGAGGATCCAACTTACAGTTTGGGACAAGAAGTGTAACAAAGTAAAACGGCATAAAAAGTCTTTTAAAAAAAGACAAAAACATGAAAAAGCATTACAGCACCACCTGTTGGACAAATGAAGCTCTCAAGTATCCCTATGCAATTTGAAATGAATTGGGAAAGCGGTTTTGGAAAAGAAGATTGTTTAACATTTTACAAAAAAAAAAAAAAGAAAAGTGACCCCAAAAAAAGGGAACAAGAAGATCATGATGTCCTGTGCTCTGATGACTGGAATCTTCTGCTTATACAAGTGCAGACTTGACTGCTGTATTACATATACTGTATTAGTGCTTACCAATATATAACCAAAAGCTAGATATTAACAGAAATTAAGCCAATATGTCAGTTTGACCTTTCAAGATATATTTCAAAGTCAAAATTAACCACACAAAAAGAAACTTCATAAATATTTTCCTATTATGTGTAATAGTAATTATGGGCCCAGCATCTACCATACCAAGATATAAGCCAATTTATTAGTTTGACCTATCAAGGTCACTCAAGGTTAAAATTAACACCATAGGTGCTTTCCTATTAATGTTTAATAGTTACCATGGGCATACAGTCCACCAGTACAGAGATATAAGCCAATACCTTAGATTTGCTGATCCAGGAAGAAGCTTGATTTCTACTAAACACTAGATAGGCATCCCCTGTCAGAGAATGCATAATTATTATATCATCGATATCATCTCCTTAACAATTTTGGTGAAAGTCCCACCTGGGCAGCATATGGGTGTATAAAAAGCAAAGTATTCTTTTAAACAGCTTTAACAATACTGCAAAACTTGCTCTCTACTGCTACCATAGTTAATGCCGCATGATTCCAAAGTTTGATATCCCATTAATTTCATCAAAACTTTACATAAACCCATTGTTTTTGTTGACTTCATGGTGGTGCTGTCATTTTCTGATTTTTAATAAATTATCAAAATTTGGGAAAATTGGAAGGGGATATGTTCAAATTTTCAACATTGATGATGGTCTTAAACAAAGGTGGCCTTGACATTCTGAAGCGCACAGGACCACTTCAGTCTGTGCATGTAAGGTCAGCTGAACACAGGACTGTAATTGAAATCAGGAAATATTGGTACGGGTACATACATGTGCACATCGGCATTGCTACTTTATAGAGATAGGAGCAGATCTGTCATATTGAGTTACAGCTTGGTAATGGTTGCATCTAGGTCCATCTGTACCATTTGGGCAATCTAGTAAAGGACTGTAGGTGTGTGAATATTGGTCACTCATTTGTTTTTATGTAAATTGATTCAGGTGACAGACATAGTCAGCTGCCATCCACATCATCCTCTTCCAGTGGGAACAAGGACCACGCGTAAGTATCCATTTGATTCAGGACAAAGTCAGTCATTTTCCTAAATAAGCTGTGTACGTCTTTTATGCAGATTGGTCTTATAGGGTATTGTGCTGTGCAAAAGGACTGAAAGTACAAAATGTAAGGCAAAAGAAGCAGACAATATTTGCATTTGGTTGGGATTTTGTTTTTGTTTTTGTTTTATTTCTGTTGAATTCAACACGGGGGGGGGGGGGCATTGGGTCTTACTAAGATTTAAGATGTGCACATGGTGTGTTTCTACATTGTCATTGGATGATGACTGTCACCTGCATACTGCCATTCGGAGCTTACTGCAGGCTTGCTACTGCTGGGTTACCGTGGTAACCATGTTCATGCCAAATTCATATGTAACCATTCTTGTAATAGAGAAAAAGAAACAGTCTGAGCTGTTGTGTAATTATTGGCTTCTAGTCTAACTTTAATACCTGGGGTACCCTGGTATTTTTACAGGGACAATATTTAAAGCCCAAATAAACCCTACTGAGAACATTTTCTAATATAATCATCTTTACAGTAATATCCCAGAATGCAGCAGTGATGACATACAATGTATATAGCAGCCTCTCAAAGCTTGTTTCAAAGTTTTGACAAATAAAACCGTTGTGAACTGTATTTAAAATAATAACGTACCACAACTGTAACAGTAAACAACCAAGACCATACAAGCAATAAAACAATTTTAACCATTGTAATTGAAGAATTAAATTCAAATATTGTTAATTTGCCTGTAAAGTAACATCTTCCCATGCTCTGATTTGCACAATGTTTACATCATAATATTCCCATTTGCAGTGGGCTCCATAACAAATGAGTTTCTTGTTAGGTTTACTTCAGCTTTAAACGTTTCTTGTAGTTTTGACTGTCTCCTTTTGAAACACAAAGTTCCCTATTGCTCTCTGTTACAAAGCACCTTAAACAGGACAAAGCTAGAAGAAAAGCAGCTGTAGGGGTATCTGCCAGGCAAGCTAGACCTCTCTATAGCAGCTGTACAGATGTCTGCCAGGCAAGGTAGACCTCTCTACAGCAGATGAGGGATGCCTGCCAGGTAAGCTAGACCTCTCTGTAGCAGCTGTAGGGATGTCTGCCAGGCAAGAGGCCTCTCTATAGCAGCTGTAGGGATGTCTGCCAGGCAAGAGGCCTCTCTATAGCAGCTGTAGGGATGTCTGCCAGGCAAGAGGCCTCTCTATAGCAGCTGTAGGGATGTCTGCCAGGCAAGCTAGACCTCTCTACAGCAGCTCCCTGTGAATCTAGGTTTGCAAGAAAGCCACTGTAAGATCAGTTGTTTGTGCTCCTTGTCTGGAGGTGTCTGCATCTTGGGTGTGTTTAGAAGGATTTGTCTCCTTTTTGTTGTGCTGACAAAAGCATGTATTTAATTTGTGATTTATTTTTGGATTTTTAAAACAAATCAATATTTTATAAGAAAACAAGATTTTTGGCAAAATTAAATATAGAAATGCTGTGTAGAGTTATTGGCTGGACTAAGGAATTAAAATGTTGTAACTCCCCACTTTAAATGTAAAACAACCTGTAAAGTAATGTTCATAATGATATTGTTGGACTCCCCGAGATACCTCATGACACATTGTGTATATTCTGCAGAGGTCACAGGATCAGGAAGCGACAGTCTAATGACTCCATAACATTCTCCATGTAAGCACCTCACATTCACATGGTATCTTTACATTGCACTACCTGTCCTGGACAGTCCTCAGTGGCACTTCATGTTCCCGATAGCATCTGATTATCGTATAGCATCTGATTATTGTGCTGCATGTCACAGTCCATTCGACACCATTTCTATTCTTTTTCCACTTAGAATTAGATTATTGTACTGCATGTCACGATCCTTTTATATGGGCACATCATGTTGTGATATTTAGTATTAGTTACGTAATGTTATTTCTTGACTGCCATTTGCCTAGACCTCTGTGTCTGGGTCAAATGCCCCTGAAATTGAGTTGTATTATCTCCCTTGATTCTGAAAACCTGATGGTCCCGTGGCGGCATCTCTCAGTTCCTTTGGAACTGGTGGTGCCTCCCAATGCGCATGCTCCCTGTATCATCTTTCTGTTTTGGGGGCCATTACTGGCTTATTTTTTTCGAGTTGAAGCTCCTTGAACTTTTGTTCACACTGTTTTAGTGCCGACGCACGTTCCCTCCTGTGGAAAATCATTTCTTAGTGGTCTCGGACTGTTCGGAGACCTATATAGCTAGTGTCTGTCCTGCAGATACCTCTGAAATAGTTGGAAGTAGAGCTGGTTGTTTGGCTTGAAACGTAGATTTTGAAGATAGTGTCTCGATGAACAGATCCCAGAGAGTAGGAAGACAGTGCTCACCAGGCAATTGCCTCCGTTCAGAGACAAGCCATACATGTTGATCCAGTCACCCCTCTGTCCACATCCTTGTTGGATTGTGGACATAAGCCGGACTCACAGAACCACTACGTGGCGGCCTGGGATGATCATCAGCATTGCTATGGTTGTCGCCTCCAGTTGGGTCAAGTTTGTTCTCGCAAGCCAACTTGCAAGTACTGTGAAGACTGGGGAGAGGACAAATGGCTTCTCTTCGAGCAGGTACAGAGGAAGTCAATTTGTGAGAGGCCGTTGCTGCCAAATGCCAAGCTGGAGAGACAGAGTCTGTTGAGTCTTCACCACTGATTCTACTTGAGAAAAAGCATAGACTTACCCCTGCAGTTTGTCCGCAGTCCCATATGGTAGATGTGTCTATGCCAGAAACACCACGGGGGAGTAAGGAAAAGAGATGTTGTATTCGGAAGTCAGGCAGCTCTTTCTCTCGCCACTGAGACTCGGGATTTCCCAGAACTCTCTCAGCCTCCCTCCTGCCAGCAGATTTCCGAGTTGGCGGCAGCTTTGGTCCCTGAATTGAGTCTCCTGCTGGGTCCCTCTGGCCAGCAGACTTCTTTGTTGGCGGCCGCTGAGACCACTCCAAACAGTCTTCCAGAAGCCCCCCTTTCCAGTCCCATATGGGCTGAGCAGAAGGAGGCGGTGTTTGAGGCTGTTGTGATTTCCAGGAAAGTCCTTGCTACCCCAACGCCTGACAGATCCCCTGCTGTCACAGTCGGCCATTCCATCGCCCATGGACAATTTGTTGTTCGATGAGGCTTTGGGTCTCACCACTCCCCTTACCACTGGTGAGTCTACAGACCTCGACACCAAGGCAGAGGATGAGCTTCTGTCTTTGGACGAGTCTGTTAGTAGATCCCAGCCGAGGTCTAAGATTCGACCGGCACCCCATTAATGCTCTGAATGACCAAGCAGGTTGGTGAACGTAGGGTCTGCGGAACAGCCTTCCGCATCTATGGACACGGAACCTGCTCCACTGACAGGCTTTGATCATGTTAAAGCTCATGTCCAGACAGACGCTTAAGCTTTTTCAGGCCCAGCTTACCATCTACATGGACTCCTCTCAGTCCAGGTGGGGAGCCCATGTGGAAAGACAGACGGCATCAGGCCCTCGGCCGGCATCCTTCATGTCTCACCACATAAATTGGTTGATAATGGAGGCGATACACTTGGCTCTCCTTCACTGCCAAGACTTGGTGGAGCGCAAACATGTCCTCATAATGTGCGACAACAGGACTGTGGTGGCCTTCCACAACAGGCAAAGTTGGACGTGATCCATGAACCTGATGGAGTTAGCTGGCCGCATCACTAAATGGTGCTCTGAACACGAAGTCCCATGCATGCAAGGCACGACTTTCGACATCAAAATGTCCTGGCCGACCAACTCTCAAGAAGAGGTTAGCCAGTATGGACGGAGTGGTCGCTCCACCCACGGGTTATCCAGGCCATGTGGCCCTAATGGGGAACACCACATATGGACTTGTTCATGACTTGCAAGAATACAAAACTGCCTGTTTACATCTTGCCTGCCCCTGACCCCCTGGCCCTAGCAGTGGATGTCCTAACCATTAGCTGAAGCAACCTTTGGGCATACACCTTTCCACCTCCACAGATCCTTTCAAGGGTACTGCGCAAGGTTGTATCCCACCATTGCAATCTGATCCTTATCCCCCCTTGGTGGCCTCAGAGTGATTGCTTGGTAGACCTGTTGGAATTGAGCATCTAGCCTCTGCTAAGATTACCAACATTGCCGAAATTTCTAGTGCAGCTGCGGACGAGCGTTATCTACAGGAACCCTTAAGTTTTAAACCTGGACTCATGGTGCTTATCCCACAGCACATCGGCGACAGAGGTGTCTGGGAATTGGTCTCAGATAGAATTGCCAGAGCAGGGCTTCTATCTTCTTCACTAACTGTCTACTTGGCTCGATGGAATGTGTTCCGACTGGTTTGCCAGTAATGGAATTCACCCGTGGTCTTCATGCATTGCAGACATTGCCGACTTCCTGTTGTATCAGTGGGAAGTCTTAGGCAAGAGCTTGAGAACAGTGGAGGGTTTGGGATCAGCCATTTCATCAACCCTTGGGAGGTCTTGGACATTCACATTGGGAGCGATCCTGATCTGTCTGCATTCATTGCGTCCTTCTACACCGACAGACCAGCATCGACACAGGTCCTACCTCAGTGGGACCTGCTGCTGGTTTTAGTCAGGTTGAAGGGGCCTTTGAGTGCCTTGAGGACCCATGGCGGGTACACCTCAAGTACTAGAAGTGGAAAACTTGTTTTCTGTTAATTCTCACTTCAGGGGCTGGGAGAAGCGAGATCCACACTCTAGCTCATGACAGAAGCCAATGGTTGCCTGACCACACCCAGGTGACCCTGAGGCTTCCTTGCAAAGAACCAAGCAGCTCAAGATCTGGCTATGCCTTTCAAGGGTTTTACCCTCCATGCTATGGATGCTGCTCTTTCCCTCAAGGAAAGAGCCCTCGGTCCCATGAGAGCCCTTCAATCGTACCTTTCAGGCATGGACAGACTCGGGAGAAAGGTTTACCATCTGCCTAACCCTTTGTAACCCTACTAAGGAGCAAGTTTGCAGAAACATGATTTAGGCCTATGAGATCTCACTTGAAAGGCTCGGCACCTTACATCTTGTCTCAGCCAGAGCTCATGAGGTGCCAGCCTTTAATGCCTCCTGGCACGCCCTGCAGAACGTTGCGGTTGTCGACATTCTGTAGGCATGCCGATGGCAATTGTGTACAACCTTTGCGGAGCACTACTTACGTGACATGATAGTGCTAGAGGAAGGACTACGTGGAAGCAACAAATGCTTCCTTTATCTATTAGTAATACTTACCTCTCAATCACTCATGCTTATACCCCTGCTTGTCAGGTTCCCACCCAGGTTTTAAAACCTGAAACTTTTTATGGCTGACCTGTGGTTACATGCACAATCCCCCAAAGGGGCCTTCGGTACAACTTCTGGTGTTTGCGCATGCTTGCCAGTTTCTCTCCTGTAGAATTTTACTGGTGGGGACGGCTTGGGTGGGCTTCTGAGTGATTGAGAGGTAAGTATTACTAATAGATAAAGGAAGCATTCATCGCTTCCATGTATCTATGGTGTAATACTACCCTCACAATCACTCATGCTGATATACCAGCAGAGTGGAGGAGGGCATAATTCCCCTTTTGACAAGTCTATAGTAATAACCCCGTAGGTCAGCTACATATATGTCAGTATGGCACCATAATCACTCTGAATTCTACCTGAACAATCTTATTGCAAGAAGGAGCAGGAGAATTCAGGGAAAAAAGCAGAACGGCATATAGGATGAGCAGCTGCTGTGTATCCTCATCCCAGCCTACTACAGCAGAAGTAAAGCAGACTACTTGCCTGGTCGTGTGGGTCTGCGACTCCGGACATGCTACTTGCGCCTCTCTGGGGCCGCCTGGCAGTCACCTCGGAGCTACTTCCCATCGCCAAAGGAGGCCGTGCGAGTATTGTGCATCGCCATCAAACCACCCTGAATCTCAGTCAGATCCTGCAGGTAAAAGGACGTAAATGTTGTGCGAGCCTTCCACCTGCATGCCCGCATAGTGTCGGCAAGGGCAACATTGCGGATCAGGGACCACGACGCAGAAAAAGCCCTGATGTCATGTGCTTTTACCCCTTGGACCCTAAGAATATCCTCTGCCCGGGAGGCTACCTGGTAGGCCTTGCAGACCGCTGCCTTCAGCCATGCAGACACGGTATTAGCAGCTATCCTGCCTTACTCGGTTTTCCTCAACGGAAGAAAGAGGGCTCTCTGACCCTGACGAATCTCTTTCATTCTGTCGAAATACCACTGTCTGTAGCAACATGGTTCTTGGCTAAGAAGCCCATGTGTGGTTTCAAAGTGACGGAGCTTTTATCCTTCGACCACCAAATCTCGTTAACATCCAGTGCATGGATTTCACTCCTTGTGGCCCCTGAGGCCAGTGCGAGCAAGAAAACTGTCTTGTAAGTCAGCCATTTTAATTGGATCGTTTTGGGATCCTTTTCATCAAATGGAGGTCCCATCATAGCCAAAAGGACGAGGCTCAAATCCCAGGTGGGCATTATATTTTTGCCGACTGGTTTATCAGTATAAAAACTTCGGATTAATGCTGACAAATGTGGATCCGCTCCAAATGATCGACCCAATTTCTTGCTCAGGGAGGAAGAAATCGCTGTGTGGTATTCTTCGATAGTTGTTGGACTGAGCTCTTTCTCCTCAAATACAAGAGGAAATCAGCAACATCGGAGGATCTTGCCGACCAAGGCTCCAACTGCTCCCCGGCACACCATTCGGTGAACAGTCTCCACCTCGAGTCGTATGTCTTCAAAGAAGATCTTCGAAGTTTACCTCGTGCGATTCTTGAGGCAATGAGATTCAAGAATCCAGCTTTTTGGACGTGTCGTGCAACAACCTCCATGCGTGAAGATTGAGCACCGCCAGATTGTGATGGAACCGGGACATCCGAGGCTGCACGAGCAGTCAGTCCCAGACTGGTAAACGTAACGGAGCCTCACTACTCAACTCCAGTAGGTCAAGAGACCAATCCCTTTTTGGCCACCAGGATGATCTCTTCCCGGATCTTTCTCAGTACCTGAGGGATCAATGGGAGCGGAGGAAAAGTGTAGCCCCACATTCCGTCCCAGCATATGGCCAGGATGTCCACCGCAAGAGCTAGAGGATCTGGGACCGGAGCCACGAACACTGGCAATTTGTGGTTCCATCTGGTGGTGAACAAGTCCACATGGGATGTCCCCCAACGGTCCCATAACGCCTGAACTACTTGTGGGTGCAGGGACAATTCTGTCCCTATCACCTGTCCCTTTTGGGACAATTGGTCGGCCATTACGTTTAGATGGCCACTATGTGACAGGCCAGAATCCTTACTCCATTGCTGCCACACCAGATAAGTATTTTCTTGGTCAGTTCGAACAACAGTTTGGATCGCGTGCCCCCGTGTTTGTTCAGGTAGGCCACCACAGTCCTGTTGTCCGACATCAACGTCATATCTTTGTCTTTCACCAACTGTTCGAACTTCTGCAGGGCTAAGCGTACTGCCTCCAGTTCTAGCCAATTGATTTGAAAATGTCTCAGGTGCAGAGGCCAGATGCCTGAGACCATGTTGGAGTCCGTGTGGGCTCCCCAGCCCTGTTTTGACGCTTCCATGTAAACAACCAGTCTGGAGTTGAACGGCCTCATCGTCTGTCCACCCATGACGTTCCTGCTCACTGTCCACCAACGGATGAGGTACTTGTCATGTGGACCTATTTCGACCATTTGACGCAAACTGGTACTGTTCCACTTGGTGTTCAGGGCTATGTTGAGTGTCTTCCTGTGTAGGCGTCAAGGATATCGTGCCCAACAGCGATAGCCATTGCCGAGCTGTTTGCTGTGTCGATCTCAAGAACCTCTTAATAAGGCACTGTAGTCTGTCCCATCTGTCCTCGGAAGGACGGCACTCGAATCGGACTAGATCGAAATGAATGCCTAGGAAGACAAACACCTGTTTTGGTGTGAGATTTTAATTGGGGATGTTTACTTCTAGCCCTAAGTCCCCGCACAGCTTCAACAGAAATTCTCTGTTCTTGATTAGTTCCTGATGAACTAAAGCTCGGACAAGCCAGTCATCCAGGTACACGTGCATTCTTATGCCCTTCTTGTGAACACATGCTGCCACGGATTGCCCTATCAGGGTGAACACCTGCAGTGCCAAGCCGAAGGGAAGAGCTCAAAACTGGAATACCTGGTACGCGTAAGCGAACCGTAGGTACTTCTGACTGCCCTGAGACATAGGCATGTGGATATACGCGTCCTTCAAGTCCAGGTCGAAGATCCAGTCCCCGGGTCGGAGAGCGTTCGTTATGGATTCCGGCGTTTCCATGTGGAAGTGTGGAACTTCCAAGTATGTGTTCAGATGAGACAGGTCTATGACCGATCTCCAGCCGCCATCCCTCTTTGCTACCAAGAATAGTCGGCTGTAGAGCCCCGGAGACGAGTGATCCCTCACCTCTCTATGGCTCCCTTTGCCAACAGCTTCTCGACTGCCTCGTGGAACAATGACCTCTTCGGCTCTTGGGCCAGTGGTTCGAACCTCCAAGGGACGCGGGACAAGGGCGGTCGCTCTTTGAGCGGTAGCACATATCCCTTTGCCAGGACACCTAACACAAACAAGTCATCCGTGAGGGAAAGCCAGCAACTGCGGAAGTCGGCTATCTGGCCGACGAGTCGCTGACACATCGCCCCAGACCCGTCGTAAAAGCTCCTGATGGGTGTGGATGACTGGCACACACCTTCAGTCCTGTTTCCCTTTACTGTAGCCGGGCTTCCGAAAGGGCCGGTTCTGCATGCCACTGCCGGAGGACGATGCGTCAGCTGAGCCCTGCCTCTGAGGCTCCTTGTTCCTGGGTCACCTAGGTTTCTTCCTCTTTGCAAAAGAGTCCTTGGCACCAGTAACTTTGGTTCCCTGTCCACGAGCCTTGGTGGCGGCTCTAGCCAGGTCGAGGATGGCTTGGGTAGCCTCATCGGCCTGTTCCCGCTTTCGTTGCTCAACCACTTGGTACCTGATGGGAGCAAGAGCACCTCCAAACAAATAGTTTGAGAATAGAGGCTGAGTTCTGATGGCTCGCTGTGCACCTTCTGAAAGTTTGGTGACTTGCAAACACGAATCTCGCCTTGTTAACCTCAGGTTGGCTTCCATGGTGATAACCTGCCTGATAAGGTGCTCATTCGCCATACCCCGGTACACCTGAAGCCGGGTATTCAGACTAAAATCCAGTCCCTGACTGGTTCCGGGACCTGGTGCGACACGAAGAGCTGCTGCATGATCTCGGCAGACACGGCAGAGGACACGTCCAAGAAGGAGGCGATGATTACCATCGCTCTTGCATCCTCCTCAAATCTACTCAGGACCTCCTGGGGGACATGAGAAGATGGGGGAATCCATTTACAGATATTCTCCCATTCCACGTCTACATCTGTAGCCCTGTTATCATAGACTTCATTAGGTACACAGTACCTAGCAATGTTAGCCCTAGGTCTGAACTCTCTGAAGAGAGGATGACGCGGTAACTCGCAGGCTTGTTGGAGAGTCCAGAATGGATGGGGCTTTCCGGTTAGACCATTTTGCCCGCTGACGTTCAGCCAACTCAAAAAGATCCCACCTCTCACTGGACCAAAATTTGCAGTGTTGACAAGGTCGTAACCTTGAACACTGCAGTCGCTCCAGCTCCCATCTATACTTTCTACAGTGCGGGTGGGTGTCCCACTTTCTCATCAAGTGGCCGGCCACATCCTGCTTCTGAGAAGCAGGGGTGCCAGCACTGAACTGGCAGGGACAGCTGGAGCTTGCGGGTGTCACAGGCTCCTTTGCTTAGGCTCCGATACTCATCTGTTAGGCATTCCTGATCCCATCAGAGCAGCCAGCGTGTTCCAGTTTGTGGCGTATAGATTTGACGTGCCCAATAGGTTGGCACACTTCTTAGTGGGCCTATGGCATTGTGCTAAGTTGACCTAATCTCGGACCTGTATCAGGCAGTTTGTCCTAACGTCCTGGCATGTTGCTGGTTGACACAGGAGTCCAATGCCCTCAAGCACGGTATACCAGCTCCTGCCCGTTTGGCAACCATGTCCTGTTAGGTCCCCAGGTCTGATGGAGCTGAAGCAGACAGCATCTACCCACCAGGCGGACAGCTAGCATGTCACCGGGTGAGTTCGGGGAGGGTTAAGTGCGGTCACATGTTGGTCGGTAAGGGGGGTTTCTGGTTTGCGCCACATTCTGCTGTTGGTGGCCTGAAGTCAACGTACCTCTAAGGTTTTCCCATCAGACATCGCCTCCTCACTTGGTTCCCCCAAGCTGCCTATCCCAGGGGTCAAATGTGGTCAGTATGCCAATAACGTTACACCCTCTGACTTTGCGTCTGTATAGCAGCAAATGGTGGTCAAGAGATAAAGTTACGTAGCTAATATGTGATATTTTTAGTAATATTGGTATTAGTAAGTATACTTACCTCTCAACCACCAGAGAAGCCCACCCGACCACCCCGCTTCCTCTTTCAGCACACAGCAAGTGACCTCTCTCCAAAACAGGAAGGACGATACAGGAAGCATGCTCACCAGGAGTCACTACCAGTTCCAAAGGAACCGAGATATGGCGCCATGAGACAGTCAGGTTTGCAGAATGAAGTGAGAGAACTGAACTCACTTTCATGGGCATTCGACCCAGACACAGAGGTCTAGGCATATGGTGGTCAAGAGGTAAGTACACTTACTAATACTGATATTACTGAAAGTATCACATATTTGTGTGTTGTCCTGCATGTCATGGTCCCTGTTTGTCCAAACACCATGTTCCTTGTGTAATAGGTGTTGTGTCTGCAAGTCCGTCATTACAAGCTTTGTTTTGCTACACCGTATAACTGTAACCATGTGCACATCCAATTCTCATTGTATTGATACACTGTGCCACCTGTTGCTGTTTGTCAATGAAAAAAACAGCCCATTCCCACTGCATCCATGGACTGCATGTCAAATCCCATGTTATTTATGTCATAGTCTGTCCATGCACTTGGCAACCTACTGCAGTTTCATGCTGGTTTGTTGAATAATTCCACTGTGTCTGTAGCTGTATGTTGATGTCATTAGAGAATTAGTAGATACATTCATGTACATCCATGACTTATTGAGGAGCATGATGGTGTCCTCAAAATGTCAATCTTATCCTCATGTTTTTATCTGCAGCATGTATGAAGTGTTACAGTTCAAAACTTTTTAAATTTGTTATCTTCTATTTGGTTTGCCCTTGCAACAAACATTTGGATGTCAGCACTGAGCCACCATCCATGCTCCTAGACAAATGAGTACTTTTCCACGTCACAAAGTTATGGGGTAACACTTTGATTTTCCTGGGCATCCACCGTATAGTAAGGTTATTGTGTGCTGTCTTGTGCTGTCCCAATGGCAGCCCGCCCCCCCTTGTTCCATACACTATCTGTACTTAAACAGATAGATGCTGGTTCATAAACTGAAAGGTGTTGGCCTGCTCCCTCATTATGTCTACCCGTGCAACGGGGGGGCATATTGTTTTTGCGGCCGTTTCTTCCGCTTCTTGTTCTTCTTCAACACATTGTTGTGTGCGTTGCGGACGCGATAACTCGAGGAGGATTTGACTTGGGAAGTTGAAATTTTTTGTGAAGATGTTCCTATATAAAACCTTGCTTGGGATTGCACATGGGTGACCTTGACCTATTTTTCAAGGTCACATGGCCATGCATGTCGTATAAAATTGACGCGGACGCAATAACTCCGCAAGGATTTGACTTAAGAGGTTGGAATTTTGCATGTTTATGCACCATAATACCAACTAGGTTGGGATTGTAGATGGATGACCTTGACTCATTTTCAAGGTCATATGGCCACTTTTTAAAAATCATTGCAGATGCACTCGAGAAAGATTTGTCTTAAAGAGGTTGACATTTTGTGTGATTATGTTTCTATGTAAGACTTTTGTAAGACCTTGCTTGTAACTGCAAATGTATGACCTTGACCTATTTTTCAAGGTCATGTGGGCATTTTGTCTAAAATCAACACTTTGAAATGTCAATAAAGAGAGTACCTTCACCATATCTGTAGACCATTGGAATCGGTATGCCTATTTATAAAAATAAGGGTGACAATAGTAAGGGCGCATGGGGAGACATTTGATTTTCTGGTGGAAAATCAGCCTGTTCTAGTTGCACCTTGTGAGGTTTGTGATAATTCATGCATGCCAATTACATTGTGCCAAAAAAAAAAAAAAAAATCAGTTGGGTGCTGTTCTCATATTGATGTTTCATTTGTCAGTGAATCTGCCAGAGTATACCAATTCAGTAAGTGACACGTTCCTAGTTACAACAGTAACTATGTGATGATCTTCCTTGTGGTCAGCACTGTTGTGTATTCATTGTTAGTGTTCATGTGCACCTGACATGTACAGTTTTGACCCATACAGCGACCAGTAAGAGGACCCTGGCAGGACCATCATGAAACATGGCCAAAGCACGTCAGCATGGGGGGAGTACTTTGCATCATGATTCACAATGCATTGTGGGACTGCTCCCTCACACTGTGTGTGGTCATTACATATTCAAAGTAATTTTTCTTTCAGCAGAAGCTCCTCCACTAGCAGTGTTTCCAGTCTGTCCAGTGGCGCCCCCTCACATGCTGGCAGGAGGTAAGCCTTGTCCATCCTGCCCAAAAAAGGCAAGTCCCAGGCCTGTGCATTTCAGGACAAGTTTCGACTTCTGATGTGTAAAACGTGGAAGTCCAACGTGTAATTCTGTCGGTGCAAAAAGTAAAAACACACAGAGTGCAACAAATTCTTCAAGCTCCTGGATGTGTTTGGTGCAAGACCAGCGAAAGCACATGGCATCTGTCTCCGCATATACAGACTACAACATATGCTAGGATTGCAGTAGTGAACAAAATTTGCATACTTGTTTGACAAGCTGGCCTCTGTAAGCCACACCAGTTATGAGTGAAGGAAGAGAATGCCATTTGAGATTAACATCTCCTGTTCATATTCAATGTAATTGTATATCAGTTGCTTTTCATAATAAATCGTTGTTGCATTCTCAGGATGGGTGACATGGACGTGTGACAGTGCTCTTAAACAGTCATACTCCAAGCCTGCAGCAGTGAACCCCAAACTGTGCAATATCATACTGTCCTTAAAAAGATATCTTTCACTTGCTACTGTCACCTAATTTTCCTAGTATCACAGATGCATTCTGGGATGATTCTACAGTTGTCAACACTTTCCCCGTCAAACTGGTCCTTTTGAATGGTGTCTGCTTTGAAAATGTTTCTGTCTAATGTTTGATAAAAATCTGAATTCCTTTAGCAAAGAAGTACTGGTAACAAAATTGGCACGGCCAAATACCTGAGAGCTTTCCTCTGCAAGTGATGAATGGAGAAAACCATCAACTCAGTCATTGTGGATTGGAGTATGTCATCTCCAGTCACTTGGTTTTGTGCCATCTACACCAATTCTGTTTGTGATCTGGAGAGGAAATCCCAATCTTGCTTGAAACTAATGGAACTATAGAAAACAGCCCAGTAGCATGTACAAGTAACTATAATCTGCTAATGTCCCGTGAGGCCCTCTCCAAGTCATACAAACTATTGTTAAGTTATGTCACCAGGGTATTCAGAACAGGGAAATGGGAGGGAAGCACATCTGCCTGCCAACAAGGCTTTCTGAACCTACTTCAGACAAATTGGAATAAAGCATGTTGTCAATACTTTACCACCAGCTTTTACTGTTATCCTTCGACATGCTACTTAAACTTAAAGTCAAGAACCCACCATTAGTTGGTATATACTATATTAATGTGCAGTTACAGAGTTCACTTTTTTCACTCTTTTTCATGACAGGAAAGTGCGGACGCTGTATGCATGTGAGGCAGAAAACGATTCAGAACTGTCTTTTGAACCAAACCAAATTATATACAATGGTGAGTTACCACTTCTTGTTCTTAATTTCCTTGCTCCACAGACCAGTTTTGATGCATACATTCACTGATCCCGTTGATGTTGTGCACTGCCATAAGAAGGTGACTAATAAAGTATGTATGCTGATCTATATCTGTGATCTGTTTTACCAGAGATGATAGCAAATCAAGTTTTGAAATATGACCGTGAGTTTTGACAAGCAAGTTGCCTGCAATGCTCGCCCGTAATGCTGCCATTGTGTAAGCACGTAGAGTACTCCCTGAGAGCAATAGAGCGGTGTAGAATAAGGTGAAACCTACTTGGCAAAACCCATTGGTATCAGCAGATGTAAATGAAACTCCAAATTACTGTATATCTAGTTTGGGGCCCCAAATCCAAGATCCCCTGCATGATGACAGATCTAGACACACTTGAGTGCTGATTTGTCATTTTGTTTTCAGTTCGTCCCTCCCGGGAGCCAGGCTGGCTAGAGGGGTCACTAGATGGCAGAATCGGTCTCATACCAGCCAACTATGTGGAGTACCTCAACTAGCACCGAAAATGATACAGCATTTGTAGGTTATATTAACCGGCCTTTATACCAAATTGGATGCAATTAAACCGAGGACAACGAAACCAAGGAGTAGTGATGTAGCCTTGCAGGCAAGCTACAGGAGAGGAGTCAGTGTGGAGAGACAGATGGTCTAACCTCAGGTTGTGGCTGAAAGATGCACGGCAAGACTGGCTGTTAAGAAACACATATATTGCTGACTCGGCCCGGTTGCTAGGAACCACAAAAAATGGTCTCTAGGAGCCACATCAGTGGTTGCTAAGGGTTAAAGTTAATTTGCTAAATAAGTGAGGAATAGTAGAAACATGTTGCGTCAGTAGCCATTGGTTTTTATTTTGTAATGATAATCTTCTGCTCTGGTTGTGATGTTGAGAAAACAGCCAAAAGGATGAGGTCAGTGTAACAGTTGTAAGTTGGTATTTTTTAAAATAAAATTTACAGTGAATAAAAACGTGCTAAAATACAGAAGACATAAAAATTGTAAAGGGTAGTAAAAGCAAGGGTCATCTGTAGAGACTGATAACAGGTTTAATGGCAAGACAAATATTATACAGTCTATAGAAGGAGAAATGCACTGTGACTACTGCTGTACAAGACGGCCTAAGCTGTGGGCCACTGCTGCACATGATATGGCAAGCTGTGAGCTAGCTGCTGATTCTGTAGGCACCCCCTGAAAGGAAGCCAAAAGTGCAATGATAAAGCAGGTCTTCTGCAGCGTAGCTTATGCACCAATTGGCAAATACACTTATTTCATATTTGACGGGGAAAAACTTTTTTTACACATTTTGCTCAGAAGTGTAGCTTTAAGGTTTGAATAAAATGTCGCATCCAACAAGAAAAAGTGTCTATAATAAAAAAAATAGTATAATTGATAAAATTAAATAAATAAATGTCTGTAAAGCTGCAGTCTAAATATATATCATTCTGTTTGTAGAGTGGTCCTTATATTCTGAAACTACATCCACAGAGTGTTTAAAAACCAGTAAGTGATTACCGATAATCACAATATAAGTATCTGTTAAGAAAGAAAAAAAGTACCGTACTCATCTTAATAAGCACATAGTGCGCTATTGACAAAATCGTCCACAAGAGCTGAAAAAAAATGTAGATCCTAAGTGTAATAATAAATTCTACCACTTGTTTGGAAACTGTGTGATATTTTGGGGGTTCTTTGAAAAAAAAATGGGGTGTGTGCACTTATTAGGGAGGATGTGCTTATTAAGATAATTACTGTATATTCCAATTGCTTTGTTTGGCATTGCTGGTTAAGCAGACCAATCTGTGTGTCTTGCCCACGCCATTACGTCTGCCCTTTGGCCACATAATCAGCAATTTAGTGCAAAAAAAGTAACTGATTGGTGGACTTTGATTGCCATGGTAGCACTGCTATGCAACATGGCACATATGCTGGCAATAGCCAAGGTGATAATGATCAACTTCCTGATTGGTTCATCAGTCCACAAGAAGAGGAACAGGGCACTAGTGTGACCCTGGCGTGCCCATCCTGGGGCAGACTAACTGTAGTCGAGTTCAAGCAGAGCTTGCTCTGCTTTGGAGGCAATATTTGGCACAAGTTTTTATAGGGTACAACTTCTTCCAAAGTAAATTATGTCAAGACAGGTTTAAAACGTACATCTGGGAAGAGTACCATTGGAAGAGGCAGCTACATATATATAAATACATAAATGGGTTCTTTCGCCAGTGTTTATATACACAAAGGATAGTCCCATATGCTGTACTGTTTGGACACAATGAATTTGTCATTTCCTACGGACATCCTGCATGGAAAAACATAAGATGAGAAAACATCCATTTTTCACTTGCTGTCATTATGATGAGACTAAATTGTGTTGATCGTGTTTCTTGTATGATTATTTCCGACCAGATGTTGCAGCTTTTATAATTCTGTGCAGTAAACTGATGAAGACCACAGTGAGTGTCCCATTCTACATCAACATACACACTGGTGACTGCTTGTGTCCAAAGTGAATTTCAGATATTTTTATACATGAGAATTTTTTTTTTTTTTTTTGCTGATTTTGAGACATTGTTTGCATTTATATCCTGGCTATAGTCAATTGTATTGATTGTTATGTTGTTACTGCATATTTTTTTTGGTGAGCTGTAACTGAAATAGCTTGAAGCAGTCCTAAAATGTGCAAGAAAAAAAATTGGATACAAATATGATTTCTGACTGCTTTGTAGGTGCTTGATCCCTCTCTCTCTCTCTCTCTCTGTGTGTGTGTGTGTGTGTGTGTGTGTGTGTGTGTGTGTGTGTGTGTGTGTGTGTGTGTGTGTCTGTGTGTGTGTGTGTGTGTCTTATGGACACAACCTTATTGTATCCCAGATTTCCCCCTTACATTGTAAACCTAGATTTAACACGAAGTTTACATGCATGTTTAAAAAAAAAAAAAATCCCCAGAGGAGTTTTCATTCCTTTGCCGACATGCCAAGTAATGTTCCTGTGTTTTTTGCAGTGCTTGGTATATAAGGCCCAGCTGCATCACTAAGGGCTTCAGCAATCCCAACAACAGCAGAATGTCTCGCCAGGCGATGCAAAAAAACCCTCAATTCGGGGCATGTTGGTACTTGCATGAAAGCTCTTAATAACAGACCATTTAAATGTGTCATTATGCCCTCTCCTGATGGAGAAAGGGCATATAGTAAATGCTTTTTTCAATGTATGAGTATGTCCATCCATGACACTTCCTGTCCGGCCTGTAACTCTGTGGTGCTTTGACTTAGAATTAAGAAACTCAACACACGGTATCTGGACTGGAGGACATGTTGTGGGCTGTCAGTCACTAAGTCAAGTATCTGGGTCACAGGGATAAGACAAGAGAGGCATATGTCTAGGAATCTCAGATTCCATTTCAATCTTCATCTTAAAGTTTAGCAAAAGAAATAACAGAAAACTCAGGAATTAGTGAGGAGTGAGTTAATGACTTGGGAATTGAGTTACAACTTAAATGCCAGACGTTACTGTGCAATATCAAAATGTCATCTATGTAGTGTGGTCTCAAATGTATGAAGATAAATAATTGTGAAGTGTGGGCATCAAATTAAATCAGCCTTAAAAATGACGATACCAAGAAAAAGTGAAGTAAAAGAGTTGCAAGCTAGGAGAAGTTACTGCAGCACAAGTTACCAATAAAAATGCCAAATTTTCATGGAGCACATCTCTGTACACTCAAGTGTGAACACTTCAGGCACCACATTTAATTTTTTTACCTCAGCTGACTTGTCAGTCAGCTGAGGTTTTTTGAGGGTCTGTCGTCCGTCCGTCCGTCCGTCCGTCGTCCACAATTCACATTTTCGACTTCTTCTCAAAAACCGTCAGCCAGATTCACTTCAAACTTGGTGGAAATGTGCCTTGGGTGGGTCTCTACCAAGTTTGTTCAAATGGTTTTGGTCCAGTGATTTTTGGATTTTTAATGATTTTTTTTGTTCTTTTTGGGGTAAATCTTAAAAAATCTTTTTTTCCCAAACCGCTCACCCAATTGCTTTGATATCACACAGGAACACTCCCTGGGACTCCTAGTTCTTATTTTGTTCACCAGGTGGCACTGCAATTTTTTCCTAATTTTTTATGAATTTTTGTATGTTATAGTTATTTTCGACTTCTTCTCCAGAACCATCACTCAGATTAAGCTGAAACATGGTGGATATGTTCCTTGTAGAAGGGTCAAACAAAGTTGTACACTATGTGGGAATGCTGCAGATTCCTGATTTTTAACGATTTTTTTCAATTCGGGTACTTGTCGGTCGATGCAGCTTTCCTATTGATTAATAGGGAAGTCAATGGGCATTCTAATGCTAATTCACATTTGCTACTTCTTCTCCAAAACCGTCATCTAGATTGACTTCAAACTTGGTGGCAATGTACCGTGGGTGGGTTTCTACCAATTTTGTTCAAATGTTCATGCTCCAGTGATTTTTGGATTTTTAATGAATTTTTTTGTTCTTTTTTTTTTTTGGACAAATCTTAAAAAATCTTCTTCTCCGAAACTGCGCACCCAATTGCTTTGATATCGTACATAGACACTCCCGGGGACACCTAGTTCCCAATCTGTTCACCAGGTGGCGCTGCAATTTTTTTAGGATTTTTTGGTATGGTTTTGCTATTTTTCACTTGTCAGAACAGTTCCTCAGATTAAGCTGAGATATGATGGATATGTTGTTGTGGAAGGGTCAAACAGTTGTTTACTAGGTGGCACTGCTTTGGATTCCTGATTTTTAAGGATTTTCAATTCGGGTACTTATCGTTCGATGCAGCTTTCCTATTGATTACTATGTAAGTCAATGGGCATTCTAATGCTACTTCACAGGACAACTGCGGGAAATTTACTGTTTAATTGATAACTTGAGATCTGTTTTGAGTTAGCTACACATGTTAATTATTCTGTATGAAGGTCATGCTGAGACATTACATGAATGACCTTGACCTCGTTTGTGGGGTCACAGTACGACATACATGAATTTTACTCTTCATTATAACTTGAGAACTACTTGAACTTTGATGTTGCACATGTAAGTGTTCTTCTCTAAAGGTCAGACTTACTCAGAACATGGTGTCCTTGATCCTTTCCCAAGTTCATAGAGCTGCAAGTGTGATGAATGTCAAGATCAGCTGAGGCACGGGCTGTTCACACAGCCCTCTTGTTTTAAATCATGATTGGAACTGTTTCATCACATAATTGTTTTTACAGTTGGATCATTATCTGAAGGTGTGTATTAAAGCAGCAAGACCCAGGTAGCATTTGTGGTTGCTCTCAACACTCTGACCCAAAACTTTTGAACAATTGTCAACTCCAAATCACTTTTAGCTTTTTGAAATGCCACCAAAATTTTCAGGATTTTTAGCTCAGGTGACTTGTCAGTCAGCTGAGCTTATAGGAGGGTATGTTGTCATCCCTTCACTTGGTAATATTAAATATTTGGTCACTTATTGCTAAGTGCTACTACAGTAACAGAGCAGTCAGCTCTGCACTTGCAGGACCAGCAGATTCCAGTTCGCAGAGCACACGATCATCACGATCCTCTTGTTTTACATTACACATTCCCACAAAGTTTCAAAAGAATTCTACATGCAGTGTGGGAGAAAAAGTCAAAAAAGCCAAATTGCTGTGGAACCTGTTGAACAAATTAAGGTCTGGGAGTCGCTAGAAGTGTCCTTCTGCAATTTCAAAGCAATTGGACAGACAGTTTTGCAGAACATTCTGTAAGATTTGAACAAATTTACAAAAAAACAAAAAAAAAAACATAGAAAATGTAAAAATCCATGGAACATGGTAGAGACCCACCCAAGGTACATGCCTACCAAGTTTGAAGTGAATCTGGGTGACGGTTTTGGAGAAGTAGTATAAAATGTGAATGACTGTTTCAGTCCCCATAGATAGACTTGCATCCAGGCAACCAATAGAAATGCATGCATCAACCAGCAAGTTCCAAAATTGAAAAATCACTAAAAATCAGGGATCTCCCCAGATCACCACATAGTGACAACCTTAGTTTAACTGTCCCACAAGCTTTATGTCCACCAAGTTACAAAACACTGAGTAACGTTTTTGGAGAAGTTGAAAATATGAATTACCATTGCAGCCACCATTGATTTGCATTGTGATCAATAGGACTGATGGACACATGATTTGACAAGTACCGAAACTGAAAAAATTGTTTTTAAAAATCAGGGATCACCTTAGTTTGACCCTTCCACAAGCAACACATTCACAAAGTTTCAGTTTTGGAGGAGTTCAAAATAGCTTCAACACAAAAAATTCTTTAAAAAAAAAGCAGGGTCACCTGTCGAACAGAATTAAGGTCAATAGTACCCAGAATTGTCCCAATGCAATTTCGAAGCAATTGACATCTCAGTTTCAGATATCTTATACAATTTTGCCCCCCCCCCCCCAAAAAAAAAAAATTAACAAAAACATTTAGATTACAAAAAAATTACTGGACCATAATCTTTTGAACAAACTTAGTAGAAACGTACCCAAGGTACATTGCTACCAAGTTTGAAGTGGATCCGGCTGATGGTTTTGGAGAAGTTGAAAATTGTGGACGGACAGACAACTGATCATCCTATGAGCTCAGCTGACTGACAATTTTAAGTCAGCTGAGGTAAAATGACTTTGGACTGTATGAGTGAACAGTGGCATTTCAACCAGTGATGATGGTTTTAAACAAGCGTGACCTAGATATCATTCTGAAATTTACAGGAACACTTCAATGTGTGCACGCAGGGTCAGCTGAGCACAGGACTGTCACAGTCCTCTTGTTTTTAAATGATAAAGATTATAAACATGTATCATATCTGTAAAAATGTCATTATGAATCCATGATGCTCCTTTTAGAATCTACTACAGTAATAAATAAACATTTCCTATGTTGCCAGTGCACAATTCACCACCCCCATCCACCCCACCCCACCCCTTCTCTATTTTAGTCTCAGGAAACTGTGAAATATGGAATATCATGCATCTTTTCATTCAATTATAATGCTATTAAACAGAATGGAGTTATTTACAACCCAAATTACATTTTCATTGCTCATGATTTCAATTGAGAAGCACCACATGTATGATCATATGGTATTTTGACAATGGTCTTCATGGTATGGATGCTAATAAATCACTGATATGCTGTTAAGGTCATGGTAACAGCAGGCCATTGGCACCACTTTGGACAGGCCTTTTTGATTTCAAGGTATTTTTCTTCTTTTTTTTTTTTTTTTTTTTTAATAAAACGTGGTACATGGTTCTTATGAATTTATCAGCCATTGTTGAGTACTTGCCCCAGACAGTGCACCTATATGGTCTTTACGATTCCCTGTGCACTGCCCAGACTTACAATTCCACCGTGTTGCAACACAACAAACAGGTTGGTTTATGGTTTAGCAAGCTTTCAAATGCCAGGTGTTCTTTTGTATTCAAAAAGTGCATGTTTTCCTTGTATTAGGGTCTGCAGTGCTCTACTGTATGTTTGGCTGGTATATTATCGCAAATGTTTTACATTGTCACAAATATTGAGAAATCCTTTTGGTTGTACAAAGTAGAAGTTTAGACAAATTGCCAGGAGAGATCTTAAGAGAAAGAGTCAAACAGTTTGAAGACTTGTAGCTGATGGTGCCAGGTGATGGCAGGATCCCTGGCACTGTTAGGTGATGAAAGGCCACTCATCATCCTGGGTGTTGGCAGAGGCCACTAGCAATGTCAGGTGTTGACAGTAGCAATCAGGGTAGAGAGAGCAATGAGAATGGCAGGTGTTGGCCGAGAATGCTGGTAGTGGCAAATGGCACCACCCAAGGGCAGCACTGGACACAGCTGTTCCAGTGCACCCAGCAACACAGGGTCAGACCTGAGACAGTGCCACCTGGAGTTTAAACAGCTCAGTGACAAAAGAGCTGCAAGCAGCGCACACTCATTGCCAAGACTCAAGCCATGTGGCTGGTGGCCTAAAGGTTACAAATACCCCTCAATATGGTGTAATAAGTGTGTGTGGGGGGGGGGGGGGGCAGGGTGCCTAGGCCCCCAATGGGATTCCTGAATGAAGAGTCCCTCGAAGCTCCAGGATTTTCTGAAATATTGCAGGTGAAGAAGTGCTTTCCTTGGCACTAAAATTACATATTGAGAAAAGCATGTAAAGTATTCTGCTACCATTTCATCCACCATATTATTGATACAGTGGTTCATGTCTTGAGAGACCACTCCAAGGAGAAACCACTGGCTTTAAATAACTTTTCGTAAGGCCAGGCCAGGCCAGGCCAGGCCAGGCCAGGCCAGGCCAGGCCAGGCCAGGCCAGGGTCTTTCCCTCCCCCCACCCCTTCCCCTGCATACCCATATTTTACTTGTCCAGTCTTTGTGTGGCTGTTGTACTCAACTGCACCTTTTATGTCTATGATTCAATATGCATACATGAATAGGCTGTGGAACAATGTTGACAAAGACTTGTATTGACCCCGCTAGAAAACAAACGTGCATGAATGCTGCTTGGGACATTCAGATGTATTCAGCCACATGGCACAAGTAGCTTTTATTGAGTTTATCATATGCTGGTTTTGTCACGAATTTATAGTAATAATTAAATGTACATAGTTGTGAATTATTGAAGATATGTGATGGATGAAGAATAATGCTTTTTACAACCTCTATGTATTTTTGTGAAATGTGGGGTGGGCAAAACTGCCATGCTACATGAGTAAATCATACTTTTGTAAATAAAATAGGCTTTCTTCTTTCTTACTTTTTCTGTGTCAAAATATTGTACATGAAATTTATACAAACTTGATATATCTGTGGACATGCCTATTGGTGTGCGCTGACACAGTTCATGGAGTCAAAGCCTCATACAACAGTAATACAACACAATGTAATCTTGTTGTGTTTGATGGGCAATGTGTACCGGCACATAGAGAGGGTTTACAAGAAAAATTCAGAAGAAACGTCTGGAGTTTCCATGATATGTATCTTTGGAAAACATTTTTGGGGTGTTTGTACTACGTGTAGGCATGTACAGCACTGACACAGCTTCAAAAGACTTGAACTGCACAAGACCAAATTGTTGTCTTGCCTGCTGCCCTTCCCTCCCCCCCCCCCCCCAACCCTTTCCCACCCAAAACAGCCAAAATTACACTAATGTCTAATGTTTTCCTGATAGGTCTAACATACAATTTAAGTTTAAAATATTTTCTGTCAATGAGAAGCCTTTAACTTGAAGTATCATTTGGCAGCACAAGCAGTGGTGAAGGTGAGAAAGAGTTCATTTAACTGAAGCAGTGTCAGTGTTTGAGATGTGTACAAGTCTCCTTTCCACATGGTCATGGAAATGTGTGCCTGTTGACCTCCCGACATGATCTTGTGGATGGAAAGGTTTCCCCAAAACAGTACCTATAGACGGTATACACAGAAAATGTTGGCATATACATCGTGCATGTGCATGTGCATGATTTTGGACCTTGGATAATCTACGGTGTCATTTGGTACTTGTACTTATGCAGACAAAGCTTGCAGAAAGGGAAACAGCCGTTGGTGTGCTTTGAAATAATTCCATTTGTAGTCCCTACAAGGCATTTCAGATACTAGTCACCAGGTATCTTTGACAAGCTTTTTACATGTTCAAATACCAGTCAAGTACAAGACATTCATTTCTGAACCTTTCTGGTATGTGCCATTTACAACCTGCTGATCGACCTTTCCAAACCTTTGGATTGAAAATTGTTTCAGTTTAAATTTGATGATTATCATTTTATGGTGCTGATTTGGTCAATCCATGAGTGGCAGGATAAATGGTACCATGTGTGCATTAATTTGTTGGTTCACACCCGTTTTTTTTTTTCGTTTGTTCTCAGAATATATTTAATTGCATAGTAACATTTAATTGTATACTATTTTTATGGTGCTTTTTTTTTTAAATTTTGATAAGAATTCTTGTAACACCAAATATATAAACATATACCAACATATACATATATATATAGATATATATATATATGTATGTATATATATCCAGACACATTTCCCATATTTTAATGGAATTGGTGGTGTCTACTTTGTAAATAGCTAAGACTTTGTTCTAATACTGGCAAGTCCGATGCAGTGGGTTGATGGTAACAGTGGTGCCCCTTTTGTAAGGTCCCTCTCACCAGAAGGCACCTCTCTTAAAAGACCATTATTCTATGCACAAAGTGTGACATTCCTAGTATACCGTTCCCCCTCTGCAGAGCCCACCCCTCTTAAAAGGCCACTTTTGGGCGGCATATGGGGTGGCCTTACAACAGGGGGACCACTGTAGCTTTGCTGTGAGCATCTGTGGTAGAATGCATTATACGCTGGGAGTCCGCACTGTGATGCATCAAGGGTGGGGGAAAAGTGATTCAAATGTACAGAAATGCTGAGTGTTTGTAGTTTGTCAATATATAAGTATATGTAAACAAAAAAAATATTCCGAAACATTATTTACCATTAAAAAGTTTATTCAAGACAAAATTCCAAACATGTAGCTAAAGTGTTGTCTATTCCTTCAAAGGGATGTCAGGTAACCAATACTTAATGTCAGTTCAGCGTGGAACCCCAGGTCCTGTCAGGCAACACTGACAAGACTAAACCGTGGAGCCACCTTCTTATCTTTGATAGAACTATTACAGGAGTGAACTGTTTATATTGCGCAGTGCTACTCATTGCTATGGTAACAGTACGGCAGACTACAGTTTCATGTGATAACTAAGAAAATTAATTTTATGTAATTATGATTATATACATATATACAAAAACAGAAAGGAGACGCCCTTTCTCAGCAAATTGTGTACAATAAAATGACTTACAGTATACCAAGTGACGAGCCTGTTTTTCTTTCACATATCACATGAGAACAAATTTGTTTCATGGGAAAACGATAGAGTACATGTTACAAGTAAGTTTAAATAAAAGTCATTTTTAGCTCTGCTGACCTAAGGTCGCAGAGCTTATAGCATCACTCGTGTCCCATCATCAACTTTCGAGCGCGATAACTTAAAAGATTTGATGTTGGCCAAATACTTCAAGACATTTAGGGTATATGAAAATCTAGGGTCCTTTCGATATTGGTGGCACCACCTACAATATTATGTAATATAGGGGTAAAAATCTTGTTGAACTCTCTTGCCTCTTTAATTTTTTGGTGGATCTTCAAATTTGGTGAAATTGTGGGGGAGGTCAAAATCCAAGTTACTAATGATACTAGTGGTGCCACCTGTTGTTTGAGGGAAATTATGAGCCAATTCCATATTTGGAAAAGTAATTGGATTAGACTTGCCAAATTTATGGGATATATAGACAATGTCCAGTGCTAGAATGTTATGTAATATCAGTGCCTTAACCTATTTTTGTGAGGTCACCATACCTGTAAAGTTGAAAGAGGTAATGGCAGGGTGTAGCTCGGACATCAATGGCAATGTAGGACAGTACCAGGCCCATGGGACTCTTGTATTACATAATCTGGGTGACCTTGATCTTCTGTCCCAAGGTCACCAAGGACATAAAATGAAGGATTCCCTTGTTGTCTTGGCACATGCAACAGTATCCATCACAGGAATTGCACAAATAAGCTATGATTACATGTGGTATGAAGTGCCATCTGGTGGGCAGTTTATACACTAAATGTACACAAGCTTTATATGTTCAGAAGCCACTTTAGGACTCTCAACTTTGAAATTAAGATGCAGGTGCAATATAGCCAGGGTGCCAGCAGAGCATTAGGCCCATGGGCCTCTTGTTCAAGTACAAATCCCTCCACCAGATAATCTTGTGGGCTAGAGGAACCACTTTGGAGCGCTTGATAATGCTGTCCAGAATGTCCATGGCACTCTAAATGGACAGAATCCCATTTAACAGCATGGAATTCGTGCCAATACTGGGCCATGCCGGTCTAAAAGCTGAGTCACTATCTTGGGATGGCTGGCCACAGACCCATCTAGCTCACAGGTGTTTCTGTTCCGGATTTTGTTGCAGTTTCCCACAGGTGCCCATTGTGCATTGAATAAATAATGCAAATGAGGTTTCTGTTGCCAAAAGTTAATACCCCCCACCAACTGTTTGCTTTCAACTGAAGGCCTTGGTAAGTTTTAAGTTTGACCACTGGGTATTTCTATGTTAAAGTATTGTCACCTGTGATGTTTGCCTCCAAAGCAGCCCCAAGCTCCGTGGTATGTGTACACCACTAACAGGGAACTTGGTATGCTTTGCAGGCAACTGTGAAGTAAATACAGGACCAATCTCACTGATCAGGCTCACCAATGATGCTATTTTTTTTTCAGGATTCTAGTATATTTGTGAATAAAGGGACATGTCCCTCACTTCCAGGGATTGTTCTGTAAACTGGTATACACAGTGACTATAATCAAACCTTCCATTTCACAGAGAACTTTTCATGTAAAAGTCTGATCTTTGAGAAACAAAATGACATCATGTATAATGAAGGACTTGAGTTCTGCAAGATTTATTGCAAAATGTAAAATTGTGAGTAATTGTGTTTGAGAGCCAGCTGCAACGTTCTGAAACCAGTAATAATAACGATGTGTGTTGGCAAACCCCCACAGGTTCGTCTCTGTGAGCCATATGTCTTGCTCCATTGACTTATCACCTAATGCTGACATAAATTCATTTGGCTGTTAACAGCCTTGAATGAACAAACAAGAAGCCCATGCTCCTAATACTCTGCTGACAACCATCACCAAAAAATCATCACCTGAAATGCATTCCTTCCAGGAACTGGAGAAATTAGTCAAGGTCATCCATATTATGTAATATCAAACTTACACATGGTAGGCCTACACACTTGTGGTACATTTGGTATCATACACCTTATTTTTTCACATGTATGAATATATTGAATTGAGTGTCCTTTCCTTAAGTGCTTAATGACCTTGAAAAATAGGTCAAGGTCACACAACATACTACAAAATCTGACCATTGGTCTAATACATATTTGGTATAAATTTTGCAGTTCCATCTCAATTTATTAGCAGAGTAATGAATTTAATGCATTTTGATACCTGTGATGTTACTTCCAATAATTACCACCAGTGATGTCACCATAACTCCTCATGTAATAAACTTTTACCTGCATAATGTTCCTGTAATGGTATATGGATGTATGAACACAAGTTGAGATGTAATGGCCATCACAAAATAATAATTTCATGATATGCATGTTCTCTGTGACCTTGAGAAAGATGGTTATGGTCATCCATATTCTACAATATCAAAGTACCATATATGATACACATTTTCAGTATATTTTCAGTAAAATTTTCGCTCGATCATCGCAAAAACGTTTTTTTTTTCCTGTTTGCAAGTTAAATTTTTTATATTTTTTGCTTACATCGATTTTGTGCGAGACAAAACTAAATGGACTTTTAACCCCTCCCCCATAACTAAATTAGGTTCGTTTTTTATCGCACATCGATCTTTAGATGGCTTCCCTTATGCAGTATCAATCTTCTACATATGGTGCACATTTGTGGTATATTTGGTATCATCCGCATCATTCATTCTCAAAATACCAAATTAAGTGTCCTTTTTGAAGTCATTAATGACCTTGGAAAATGGGTCGTCACCCAAAACTTCATGAAATTTTACCATTGGTTTAATGCATATGTGGTGTTTTGTAGTTGTCTCAATTCATTATCACAATAATTTATTTCATGTGTTTTTGATACCTATGATGTCAGTTTCAATTGTTACCATCAGTGGCACCACCAGGACTCCACATCTTATGGACTTTTGTTTTTATGATATTCCCGTGCTGGTATATGGATGTGTGTCCATAAATTCAGATGTTATGACCATCACAAGAAAATTATTTGCTGACATGTATTCCCTCTGTGACCTTGAGAAAGTAGGTCAAAGTCACCCATACATAATGTTCAACCTCAATATATGATACACATTTGTTGCACATTTGGACAAATTAGCCTTATAATTTCTCAAGATGATGAATTTCATAAATTTTATCAAACAATAAGTCATATTTCCTGTTCCCTAATAGGTGGCACCACTAGTATTGTTCAGATTATAAGTAATTGCTTCCAGGATATTTCAACCAAATTTCATAATTGTATTTGTGTCTTTTTGCCCAGAACCACTTCCTAGTAGTCAATATCCTATTCCGCAGTTCGAACTCTTTACTCTCCATAAGCTAACCTGTCCCTGTCTAAGGATTCAACGAAAATAAAACACCTCAGAGCAATTTGGGGGGAAGGGTCTTTAGACCTTGCCACTGACCTATCCTATGGGATAGTTGTTGGGGGTCAGAAAAGCCTGGAAAACACAGTTCCTGATTTTAAAAAAAAAAAATTGTTGTAGTTATAAATCGTGGCCTGTGTTAATATGAAGAGGTTGAGAACATAGTTCATTCAAGTAGTGCAGAAAAAATATAGTATTCTTTGTTTTTTGCCAATGAGTGAAGCGGCGCCGTTTTAGTATCTTGTAACGAGTGCATCTAGTCCTGTTGAATGGCAGCTGTTACATGGTAATTTATGCAGCAGTGAAACAAAGACTCATAACATTTGTTGAAACAGTGTAACAACCACGTAGATATTACTGTGAATAACATGTCATCTGTAAACGAGTTCAGTTTTGCTTTCCCCACATTGCTCGCATGAATATCAACCGGGAACTACTATTTTAGCGCAAATTTTTGGCGACCTTGACCGTGACTCTAATCCAATCATGCAAAGGGATATATGCCTTGGGAGGGTTGCCTGCGTAGACAAACCCTTCTCACCGCGGTCCGACTGAGGGCGAAAAAAACATAACCCCGCTCGCAGTCCGCCGTCAATAGAAATCCACAATATGAATAGCGCGGCGGTATTGGTCTGTCTACGAAGGCAATGGGAGGGGTGCGTCGTCCAAAGTTATTTTGACTCCTTCTCATCGCACCAAAATATGTGTACGTACTCCTCCCTGTCATGGTGTAGGTCACATGAGGCTTATTGCGCCAATCATAACGTTCCTCTTACTCTTAGACTGTTTACGGTGAAAATAGCCGTGCTGCAGTGCCTCTAAGACTGAGGTAAACAACGGTAATAGGCACCTAATCACTGATCAATGTACAGTAGTACCTGTTGTGACTGGTCACAACAGGCATAGCAATGGGTGCTATGTATGCTGTGTGGTGGCCGAGTGTTCCAGCAGGTGCCCACGAGGATGGCGGCAGGTCCCTGCTGGTCTACCTGGCCGCTTCATGGCAGATTTACCTCATTTTACTTCATTGTTGCTGATCTATCTTGTATTTTATAAACTATGTGGTACTCCCTGTTTTTTAAATTAGATTTTTTTCTATGTTTTATACCTTTTATACCATGTCGGAAAATAGCTCAAACGAGCTAATGTTTATTGTATCAGAAACCGACACGAAATAAAGCTTAAGGTCTTGGACCAGTAAACTAGGCCTAATGCATTTACATGTTAAAATAGCGACATTCGCTGGCTTATTTCTCCTATTTGAAACGTAAAACTGCAACTTCCTTGGCATTCTGCTTCAAGTTTATACCAGTAGCAACAAGTTAAAACCAAGAAAATGGGGGGGTCATGTGATTAGATTTTTTTTTTCAGGTGCATTGGTGTACCTCCATGATTGACCGTTCCGCGCCAAATATGTCTCCAAAAATACACAAAGTTATCACATGATTTAAAACATTTCTAGAGTAGCAGTGCCTTTCTAAAACTCACAGTTGATAAGTATTTTCCTATCCAAAATGATGATGGGACTTAATTTGGGATGCTCTGCTCCTGTGATATTAACATCCAATAGACACAGCAACAGTATTCAGTACTCGATCAAAAGTGGATCAGTTGACCCGACCTTGAGGGGTTACTGGTCCAAGACGTTAACTTGAACTTGAACTTGGGTCACACTAATCACAGGAAGGCACAGGAATGTACAGTAATGCACCGGCCGGCACAGGAATCCACCGGCACGCGCCCAGGAAGGCACCCAGGAAGGTACCGGAAGGCTCTTTTTATAACAGGAAGGCGTCTATACAAGATCTAAAAACAGCTTTTTATCGGTATTAGAGGAGACCCAAAATATAGGGAAGGGTCACTGACAATAAACGGGTCAAAATCTCACTTTAGGCACCATTTGGGAATTTTGTCCCAACAAACAAATCAAACCGACAAACTTTGATATGTAAAATATATTGGTTTTGTATAAACAGAAGTTATTGTTTTACATGGAATTTAGGACTCAGTTTAAATTATGCTAGGAAAGTTTTCCACTACTTGCCTTTCATTGTCTAAATAGCATTACCCGTTTTATCACAATATAAGGGTATTTTCTGTTTACTTCAGTTGCGGAGTTGGAATAGTGTGTTGGTTGACCAGGCCCTTGGAACATAAGCAATAATAAGCTCTGCTGGTATTAAAAACATACTGTTTGTGGTGTGTACACAACATTACATAGCGAATTTGGGGATATTGGCATACGCCAAATTTCCCATTCAATTTCTGCCCACAGTGAGATTTTAACCCAAACAAGAAAACAGTTCCATGGTGTGTTAGGAATTTTAATGAGAATTAGACCAGAGAAACCAAAGTAGGCAGGAGGATTTGCTTGACAGCAAATTTGCCTGTGCCTTCAAATTGAGAATTATATAACATTCAAATCTTTCAACAGGTGTACCTAAACCATGTAATTTGGTAGTAAAAGTTGGAATGGCATCTCTTAAAAGTATTTGGAGTAACTTTAAAATTTCAATTTTATGTGCTCGTCTAATTTGCCTTAAAATGCTACGATTTTGGCTCATTGTTCGTAGGACATGGCTATGTAACAAACCTCTAAATTTAAGCAGGAGTGGCTTCTCTATAATAGTTTTAAATTTATTTAAGGTTTTACGTTCTGTATTTGCCTAATTTGCGTAAATGAAATGCCAAAACTTTGGTTCATGGCTCAATGGATTCGAATATATCACAGGCCTGTAAATTGTAGTTGGAATGAGACCTATATCTATAATCTGTCAATCCAAGTTGTATAATAGTTTTAAAGCTATTCGAGATTTAATTTTTTGTATATTCGCCTAATTTGCATAGATTAAAAAGATAAAACTTTGGTTTGTGCTTCATTGGATGCAGATCTGTCACAAACCTGTAAATTGAAGTTGGGATGACTCCTCTATCTATCATATTTTTGAAGCTATTCAACAGTTATAAATTAAATTGCATAAATTAAAATGCTACAACTTTGGTTCATGGTTCTTTGGATGTGGCTATGTTACAAACTTAGGTACTAAAGTTGGAATGGCACCTCTATCTGTGATAGGTTTGGAGAAATTCAACTTTTAAATTTTTCAAGTGCCCCTAATTAGCATCGTTTAAAATTCTACAACTTTTGTTCACTGTTATATACATTTTTGGTACATGTCTCAAATCTATTTATGCAATATAATGATATGGAGCTTTAAACTTTTGAATTGTCCCAAATTTGCATAATTTTGAACATCATGATTGTGCCAAGCGATATGCACAATGCCACTGTCTGTCTGACAGAGGGCACTTTGCAAGTGCGCCACACTTGAATCTGCTCCTGAAACTTTTCCGTTTTTGGTGGAAATTGGATATTGGAGTGAACTTTTTCGAAGTTCACATGGTGGTGTTCAACATCTAGACTGCATGGAAAGCAAAATCCATGTCAAGAAACGAATTTGGAAGGATCTTAGCGGTACCTGAAAATTAACACTACGTCAAATGCATTGCTTGGCCATGCATTTTGAACTGGTACGTCCATGGGCATAGGACGTAATATTTTTCATAGTTTGTACTGGCCGCGGTCGCATTGTGTTTGAATAAAGACAAACATACATTGGTGTCATATTCTGGGACTATTCGGATAGTATAGACATGGGGGATGCTAAAAAAGAGAAATCACGTCGTACCACTCGTATAGTACCACTGATGCTGAGGTGGATGCCAATCTCTTGGCTGCAATTAGCGTAATTATACGAGAAGAACTTCAATCAGAACGCGCTATTATGCGTGAAGAACTGCGTGGAGAACTGCAGTCTAGCCTTGACGGGATTGCAGCCAAAGTAAACAATGCTGTTTCGCAGCTTGGCGCCTTAAACGCCAACTTCAAAAAAATGGAAACAGATATCCAAGATTGTAGAAACAGGATCGATACAGCGACAAACGTTGTTCTACCCAAAGTGTCGGAGAAAATGTCTGACTTATCGACAGAACTAACTCTAAAATTGTTAGACAAAGATGTACATGACGGCAAGTGGTCCTTGATCATCTCTGGGGTAAAGGGACCGGCAGGAGAAAAAGTAGCTGAAACAAAACAAGCGTGTGTAGAGTTTGCACAAAATCACTTATTGGTTGAAGATACTGCTGAGGTGCGGATGACTGCCTGTCATAGGCTTAACCAGCATAGTGACGCAGCAATATATGTGGCTTTTGTTGATCTGGAGGACAGGAACAAATGGCTGAGCGGGGCAAGAAACCTGAGACATCATGACAGTAAGGTATCATTGACGCCTGACCTACCGCCCGTTATCCGACCACTCAAAAACGAACTCATGACAGTACGAAAAGCGTTGCCACCCGACATAAAGCAAAAATCCCGCATCAAATATCTCAAGTCGTATCCGTACCTGCAACTATAAGTACAAATACCTGGACGTAACCCGATATACCCGAAAACTGCAAAAGAAACCATAGCTGAACGCTTTCTTGAAATGGACACTAAAGTGACAATGTCTAATAAATGACTGTTACGACATAGTGTGAACAAACTCTTTTTCATGTTCTACAAGTAAGTAGAATTTATCATGAGTTTTTCAGTAACCCTTCAAATACATGTATATTTTTACCATGGTTGTTCCCATTCAATTTGTTCTTTAACACGATGGTGTTACCCGCCACAATGTGTTTGACCTCCGAACAAAACATCTTTTGTCCGGAAAGTCTTCATGGCATTTTGGGTTGCAGCCTTTTCAAACATGTCGCCCCTATTACTTAGTATTAGGTACGTCACTTTGTCAATTTTTCTCAATTATTTCACATTAATATAATCATACCCGTTGGACTTAAAGCATCAGATACCTCAGTGGCATGATAGCGATGGGTTGATATACCTGCCTCCTTATCGTTTGTAATAATACCGATTACAACCTAGTTCATGCTGTGTCCATGCGCAACCTGTGGTCCACTCATATTCAATCAGTTTTTGGCCAGAACCAGGAAAACTTCCCATAATTATGTGCAGTAGCACGGTAACTACGACGTACAACTCTGTACATTTTCCTTGACATTATAGCTGCTCTGATTTTTGAGAAACTACCGATTGATTCAACCTAGCTGGATGTCACAGTGAAAACTCATAGTTTGTATAGTGCACATTTACTACGACGTATGTCCATGGACTTTTTCTGTTTAAATGTCGCCTGTATAGCCTTAAATTTACCTTGAATATTTATAAACTTACAAATAGAGCACGATGCTATTTGTTACAGTGGTTACTCATGAGCCAGACATTACATATCTTGCAAAGTTGATAATATACGGATTGTGTTATACCGCCCAAACAGGTACTTATGATAATACTTTCAGGGATAACAGCATCTACGCATTGGTTCTTACCATGCTTATATCTATTACAGTTCCACAAGTAAGAATATATTTCGTAATTTATATCTACTTGATGCTACATGCCCAATCTTTTCTGCTCGTTGCTCTATAGTATTATGCACAAACTTGGCTTCTTACCTCTAAGTTTTTGACAACCGGGACGACCGGTTCAAGACATCAATATTCAGGGCCGTAGCCTTGTGGTCCGATCAGTAGTATAGTACGTACCTAAATCCGCACTGTTATTTACTTTAGAGATAATCCCCACTTAATAGGATTACACCACTTCAGTTGCCGCTACTTAATCCGATTACTTCCTCGCATGCGACGTTGTTTATCAGTTATGAAGATAATATTTCAGCGGGTTGTAAAGTTTTATCTGAAATTTGAAGGCGTCATCTAGAGATTGAAATGCTTAACAGAAATAGCCCGAACAATAACGGTAAAACAGATAAAATTGATAATTGAGTTCATATGCATAGATAAAATTTCAAAGTTAGCGTCATGATGCTTCGGCAATACCATTTCAGTCCAGACTCCCCTGAAGGAAATTTAATTTACGACTTTATTCTGACGAGTAATAAACAAGAAATGGTATAGGATGTATCCCATTTTATTTTCACGTTTTACATAGTAACAACTAAAAAGAAAATGTTATTTCATCTATATGCCAACAAGAATGGATGGAAAATTGAGTGCCATGGTTTTGTAGTCACGTTAGGTCGCGAAAGGCTAACATTCACGACAATAAAGTCATCTCTACTTTTTCTTCATTCAAATGTGTTGCATGCATTACATTACATTTCTACATTTCTTGACTGGTCGACTTTTAGTATTGTTGGGAAGGAAGCACAACAAATCAAAGTGACAGCCTCTGGGAGCGGGCTGGCAAATCGGAGTTCAAGTCGGGAAGCTCCTCTTTTAATGAGAGGTAATTGTTCCAGATCCGTATGGTCATCCAAAGAAAACACATACAAACAGTAACCGTTTGCATAGTCAAATCTAGAAATATTGTTACCTTCATTTTTATTAAATTTATCAAATCCCGAAAAGAGTGTCAGATAGGCATTCATGTAATTACTTGTGGAATAATTTGGTTGCAATGGTCTGCTGGGTACAGATTGTCCATCTACAAGAAAAGCTGCGTGGCTTAGGTCATATGTTTGAAAGTTGAATGCGTTCTTTCCAAAATGTCCATTGTAGGCCGCCGAATTTACAAGTCCAATCACCAATCTTGAGGGAATGGTTCCGTTGTAAATATCTTCCACATTGAACGTATACTGACCCGCTGCAATGGAAAATGATTTGGTATTGGCAGATACAAATGGATACAAGGCTCTCATAGTTTTTAGTCTTTCTCCGTGGGCAACCAGGACCCCTGGACTCACACTCACATAACAAATCTGCAGAGCTGCGTCAATGATATCCACTTTGTAACTGGGGTTTGACTCTCCACACATCATTCTGAAAGCTTGCTTACTCGGCCAAAGCTTCACAAGCAAGTTAAGCCCATTCATTAGAAAGCGATCTTGAGTAAACATTCCCGTGTACAAGGGTCCCACCAGGTCGACTATCTTGGACCGTTTTGTGTATTCGCTTCTTTCTGTGAGACCAAAGTTCAGTCCGCTCCGACTGTTTGTCTCATCCATATAGCCAGGACTGTCTTTAAAAAATAATTGACTTTGCAACTGGGATAACTTGCATTCGTTGTCATTGCTCAACACTGCGTCTATATATGCTGCATAAGGATAGTTAACTCCTGTTTGCATAACCTGGATTTGCTCTACCCACACTTCGACCTGACTCCATAATGCTTGGAGAGGCATATTTATCAACGTTACATCATCTTCTGCCAATAAAAGTCGTCCATCATCCTTAATAATCCTACACTTTACGTGAAGTCTCGTTTCTCTCAAATTGATATAATTTGCAGATGTCCCAGATATGGAGAATTCAAGCGGGCCCGTAGTTGACAGTGGACTAGCAGGGCGATGATCCACGTATATTACATTTCTCACACCAACCTCAGTCGGTGTTTCTCTAAATATGTCTAATTGCTCGGTATATCCTTCACTGGTATTTTCAAGTTTGAAAGCCATCCCGCTTTATAATATATATATATCAAATTTAGTCATTAGCTTTAACGCCTACTTTTTCCTGCTGAATATATCTCCCAAACTGTCAGTTTTCTTTTTGCCGCGTTGCTTTTTGACCGGTCTATGTGACTTTGCTGTGGAGGTGCGCTTTTTCTTGTGCTTATTGGCCGCCTTTCGATGCGAATTGGCTTTTGATTGAACACGCGCACGCTTTTTGCTGCCTGCCTTGTTCGAAATTTCAGACTTGGCCTGTTCCACTGACTGTTGTGAAGGGGTGACCAGTTTCACCACACAGTCTTTGCTTTTCTGCTTTTCCTCGGATATCTGTGTTAAAGGAATTAGTTTGCTTCCGCGTCTTCGTTTCCCTGCATAATGCGTTGTACGCTTGAAATGATCTTTCCACTTGTCTATGTTATCAACATATTGTTGAACAGCACTGGTCAACATGATAGCAGTTTTTGTGTTATTTCTGTCTAACAAGTTCGTCTAAAGTGAAGCGTGCAAGTTACAAGACCACCTTCAAATGAAACTGTATTTATATTATCATCCACTATAAAGATTCTTATCGAATTGATGCGATCACGTGATGTGTTCATGTATATCGGATTCCCGAATATATGACTCAGCAAATCGTTAGAGGCGGCGTGTTTATTGTATGGAATTCTTCGCAAAACTGGCAAACGCGTACCTGCAATAATTGAATCCTGACAGATGTCGGCTGCTATGATTATATTATCTGTCAAGTCAATACTTTGCGGCTGCAAGTTTCTGTATTGAAATTCCAACAAAGCACACGTCCAGCGACCCTGTTGACAAATGAGATTAGGCAGCTGAACGGTAAAATCAGATATAGACTTAGTGGCGGTGGTGTCGTTTAGAGATAAATATATATACTCATCCATTGTTGATAAAGTCTCGAGCGCGTATGTATACTGTATTTCTCACTCTTTGTTTTCATACTTGTGGATTTGTGATGCAGAAATCCAACTGTCAAAACGCTTATCGTAACCCAACCAACGTACGAGTAGCTCTTTATGCTTACCGCGCCCTCTCGTGGCCAGAATTTTATCTATTTTGTATAATGTATTTTCATTCACTATGACCTGTTGCAATTCCCTCGTATAAAAATATCCATCAATTTCTTCATTTAACATGTCTTTTATTTTGTACACCGGTATATCTCCACGCAATCTCCTGCCCGTTATGATGAAAATTTCAGTTGTAAATCTCTCGTGGTACTCACGAGAAAAAACTCTACGTAGATGAGATATGCGTACATAATCTCCAACCTTAAACTTAAACTTGGCGGGATACTTTAGTGAAGAAACTGTTTTGTTATCGCTTTTCTCGTACAAATACTTCCACAAATTGACTTCATTAGTTTTATTCACTTGAGCTGGAGTCATTTTCAGAGTGCGGTGGTAAGAATGATTATAAGCTTTGGTTATATTTTGCAAAATATCAATCCACTTATATGTTTGTTTGTGAGAAAAATATTTATACAATTTTCCTTTCAGGGTTCTCAGACATCTTTCCGCTATAGCAGCTTTTGTTTCATTACGCGTTGTAAAATGTTTGATGTGATATTTACGGAAAATTTTCTGCATTGGTAGTCCAATAAATTCTGTACCAGAGTCACTTCTACATGAAAATGGTTTGCGCCCCTGTTTTAAAATATCTTCAAATGCATCAGCCACTTCTTTGCTCGTCTTAGTCTTCAGAGCTCTCGTCCATGCAAATCGCGAAAATGCATCGATGACAATGAGGAAGTAGGCATAATTCTTATTATACCTCTTAAGTTCCTGCATAAAGGCTACATCTGTTTCCCACATAGAGTCCAAGCCACCTGTTATGATTCTATTTCGCTTGAATTTTGAGTTGGTGGGAGTGTATAAAGTATAAGCATCTTGTGAGAGTAACCATCGTCTTATTTTGGCTTTCGATATAACATGCTTTCCATCTTGCTTCACAAACTTATGTAACTTGTCGATACCGCTAAAGCTCGCAGGGGACAAAGGGTCATAATATATCTTCTCTAAGTAAGCTGCTGCGTTATCATCCATATCTTTATGCGAGGTGTATCCTTCAAATGGGTCACAAAAGACTAACTACATTCGTCAGTGAGTTAAGCTTAAAAGGGGTTAAAACTTAATCCACTTTTCCCTTACTCGACTGGTCACACTTTTAGCGCGCTTCTTGCGAACATGTGGTATTCCCGGAGGGGGTGGGGGCGGTAGCATGTCAAGCTCAGAATTCTCCAATGACTCATTCTCGGAAGTATTCATATCATTCACATCAAAATGATCCCGCGTTTTCTTCACGGTTGCATCATTAAGTTCCTCTGTCGATGTTTCATTTGTCAGGTCTTTTTCAGACTGTGAAATAGACCTCGGCTTCTGCTCCACTGATTCACCTTGTTGTTTATCTATGACAATTTTTCTCCATCTTTCATATTTATCATATGGCAATAAAACAGATTTCTGTATATCTTTCATAGTAACAGTCTCAGCAGGATGGGTCTTATTAGGGATAATACCGTCAAAATGACGCCACTGTGATTGGACACAATCCTCTGCTTGCTTCCTTTGCTCGATTTCTTATTGGCTAGGATGCGAAGTTTGGACTTATGTCTGCTTATCTTGGTCAGATTTCTTCTAGATAACGGGACAGTTCCAAATAGAAGATTGTGTACTATTTCACTTATCACCAAAATTTGGTCTCTGGTTAATTTTTTTAAAATCAGTGAACGATTTGCACTATTGCTATCCAGTAAAAATCGAATGAAATGCTTATATTTCATCAGTAACTTACTCATGCTTTCCGGGAAGCTATTGTAGTCGACTGACTTCACTTTTCCAATACAACCACATTAATATCTGTATATAACAGTATCTTCTCCCGGGAATATACGAGATCTCACTCTATAACAATCTTCGGAATGTGGACTTAAATCTATTAAAAGATAACCAAAAGCTTCTTTCATACAGTCGATGTAGGCATTCAGTATGGCTTTAGGATCATCGGGGAATACCTGGCGTGCAAAATGTCTTATCTGTGTAATATCTCTAGGGTTTTTCAGCAGAAATTGATAATGTGTATTTAGAGCGATGGATCTTGTCCGCGGTCCTTTGTAGTACAAGTTTTGATTGATGTAAATGACGGTTAAATTTCTATGATGTGCACCCTGTGAAAATAATTTTTCAGCCTCTTTGCTGCTTGTAACCTCTGACATAAGATCGTCCAACACCACGATGGCATGAGACCCTGAGGAAGTCAAATCTTCTAGCTGGCTCTCCTGGGGCAGACCTTTACTAAATACAATGTCAGGAATTTTTGTCTCCATATATTCATAAAATTTTTGATGGATACCATATGCATACAAGGTTTTAACAGGTGGGTTTTCAAAAAGTTGATCCGCATGCTTCAAGATTCGGTACACAAGCCGTGTTTTGCCTGCCCCAGTAGTTCCCGTTACAGCTATAGTCGTATTCGGAGCAAATTTGATCATAATGACAAGCCTCGATGAAGTTCTACGATAAAGTTGCTCTGCGGTCAAAAGCTAACGGTTGAATAAGTAAGTTACGAAACATCACCATGGTTTTAAATGGGTGTAAATACGCACAAGATACACAGAAGCTGTTGCGGGTCGGATTTTACTATACATCAAACAATAGATAACGTTGAATAAACAGTATCATTCTCTGTGTTGCATTTCGCGCGCCACATGGGGGGGGGGGGGGAGGCAAAGCAAATAGTTAAGTACTCGCGAAAAGTTCTTCTTGGATCGCAGAGAAATGCTCTGTCAATAGCTTACGTAATCTAATTTACTGATGGTCAAACCTCGATCACACGACACTAGTATACCTCCAATGGGGTAAAAATAGCTTGGCTCCGAAGGTCGCACTGAACATTTGGTGTGCAGTACAGTTAGGGACGTCAGTAAGAAGAGCGGAGATGGAATTGTCGAAGAAATGGCGCGTATTTTGTGTTTTTGTTGTACTGTATGCAACAGTGAGTGAAGGTTTTACGCTTTGTGGTTCAAACGCCAACGTTGCATGTGTTTGCACTCCAGACTATTTCATGATTAGGTGTGTTAGGTTGGGGCTGACACAAATGCCAAAACTTCCTACAGGGATTTCCCACCGCATCCGAATTCTGCTTTTGCAGAGGAACTCGATCACATTTATTCCCAAGGATTACTTTACAGAGATGGAAAACATTGAAAGGGTCGATTTACGCTGGCAATTGTTACCGTTTGACTGCTCATCCATACCCTCAAGTGACAAAATAGACATACGGGTTACTGATTGTGGGAATATGACAACACAGGGTGTGAAAAGAAGCACTTTTTCCAACGTTACAGACAGGACGAGGAAAATTCCCACCTTCAAGACTTCAATCGCGTCATTTAATGTCTCACGGAGACCTACTGCTATACCACCTCAACCCCCTTTGCCTCCGTTTCTGCCCGAGAGCAACATCACTCGAAGTCCCACGCGAACGATGGTTATTAGGTAAGCTTAGATGAAATATTTTTACCGATTTGTTTCTTACCTATGGCTATAAATATTGGAGAATGTTGATAAAATACTTGTGGTTTTTTTTTTCCAGCTTAGAATGTCACAGGTTGATTTTGTCACGATACCATGGGTGTTTCACAAAAGATTAAAAAAAGGGGGGCAGGGGGGGGTGGAAGCTAATTTAAACTTTAAATTCTTCAAAAAGGAGAATTTAAAGTTTATCAAAGTTTCGCGGGTTTGCGTTTCAGACATTTCAGGGAAGCTCTAAATTCTTCATAATGTTGAATTTAGAGCTTCCCTGAAATGTCTGAAACGCAAACCCGCGAAACTTTGTATATGTGTTGCGGACACAAATTACATTATTAATGCATATATTAAAGTGACATTTTCCCATGTGAATAGGACATTCATGGTTCTAGTTAACTTATTTGTCTCGGGGTACAGGTCAACTCTCACCAGCGCGCAGACTCGAGATGACAGGACAGAGAGATCCACCGCTAAGGTTACAACAGTTACCCGGACCGATACGACAACGACAGATTGGACAACATTTACACACGAGTCAGAATCTGAAATTGTTACCGCTAGCTCAGCGACAACTGCGGTGGATTATACAGATGTCCAGGCTGAGTTAATTGGAGGTTTGCTCGGTGGCGGGTTTATAACGGGACTCCTCATCCTCTTTCTTGTTTTGATGTATAAATGCCTCATTGGTACTCTAAGCTGTAAAAACTGTTGTTGTCCCAAAAAAGCTGTGAGACGCCCTAGTTGGCTGTTTAACCCGTCCCATGCTAGCCAACCGAGACTTTTTGCATCAGATGAGTCTATCGAACTGTACAACATGAATATCAAACCACTCAAAAGGAACAAAAGGGAGACAAAGTAGAAAGGAGTCTGAATGACAATACCAAAAGACACTTTTAGTTTAGTACATGTATTCTATTTCAACAAAGCATGTAGATTTATACATATGACGAGTATATTGCCAGATAAGTCGCGTGTGAAATAAGTCGGCCACAGTATGTCTTGCTGTCATGCCAGCACATGGTATTTACAATAACACGGAGTCATGCTGATGAAGCAAACGTTCAGGCTCGCATTGTATATATACAAAATAAGTTCATAATTTAACAGTTCATAATTTAACATAGTCATGCCTATGCTACAAATAGTAAAATCAGCTCACTCTTTGCCCAGACTAGTCCTGTCCAGGTGCGATAGATAACAAAACAGAGATAGCAATATACAGGGAAGTGCTATAGGATATAGAAGTAAATGTTTAGGTACACATGCATATGATCACCAAGTCGTTGTATTTACATCGTACAGTACACATTAGTTCTATAATTTGTATGTTATTTTGGTATAATACGTTAGCATACTCTTTCCTTAGAGCCGCGTGTATACTCTTGGTATAGTGGATGTTATGGTTACATAGTTAGTTTACAGGTATGATTAATTATTTTGAGTATACGCATTTATTAACATTTGATGTACATTTTTGCACATACAAACATGTTAGTAGTCTATGGGTTTTCTTGACTAGTCACAGCCAATTTCTTGCTTGAGCAATTAGAACAGAGACCCGGGTGAACAATTGAACAATATCCATTGGATACACCATCATACGTCATGCAAAGAAAGCACGTATTTTCAGCATATATGCTTATGGTTGAAGCAAATCATTTTGAAATCTTTCAAAACGTGGCTAGTCTTAGAATATATTATACCACTCCATGCCATAACAAGGTATTATTATATACACAACGTAGAACTTTAGCTATTTTAGTATGTAATTTTTATACAACTCACGTTATAGGGATAATGTTCACAGACATTCCATTTGCTACAACTCAGTTGTAGTCATGTAATTTTTGTACAACTGACGTTATAGGAATAATGTTCACAGACATTCCATTTGCTACAGTTCACTTGTAGTCATGTAATTTTTGTACAACTCACCACAAACTTTTGCTTCGGACTTTCACCATTGGCATTTTGAATAAATTTAATTTTAATCATCTTGAATTACTGCTTATCTTTCTGTTATCATAATTATTGAAAATAAGAAAGATACCATGTGGAATTTCATGACTGTCACCTTTGGCTTTGCCTACATAGCAGACCTAGGACCTTTGACTTTTTGACCGGGTCGTGAATATATGACATGAGAGTCGACCAAGCAGGCAACCTTTGGAGACACGAGTACACTTACGTAAAATCTTTGGCGTCGGACCACGGCGCCAAAACAATATCTAAGGGATCACTATGTATTCCATCATCAAGAAGTCTTCGCTTACAATAGAAATAGGTGAAGCCTATTCTTTCTTCTTTGTATGTATACATAGTGTTATCCTTTACTCGGAAGCCTTGATTTACAGATCCGCTAGCAGTTTGGGTGTTCAACACTTGTTTGTAAATATCTAGGGGTTTGACAACGCTTTTCTTATTTACACCTTTGGAGCTAAATTTTTCCTTAGCTGTCTCATCTTCTACAGCATAAGTTTTGGAACACAGACCCGCAAATTCTATTCCTTGAAATTCGGTCTTAAAAAGTCCCGGGGTAAACAAGTCATATTCTGAATGAATATCACAACATTGACGCGGCAGCCAAAACTTTGAGCCTGCCGCTATTTCGTTAATGTGGCAGTAGTCGTTAAGCCTCTTTTTATATTCTTCTCTTTTGTCTGGTTTAATGACCGCTTCCAAAGATTTATCAGATATTGCAAAGTATAGAGAGTCTGTGTCCATTTGCAACATTTCGAAATCTGAACGATCAACAAACACGTCAAGAAAATCATAATAAAACTGTAGCATATGTAGCTTTGCATATTGAAGTATGAAATAACCCAATTGTATGGGTAGGTCCATAAGTAATGTTTGCTTACTCATTTCTACCTCGTAAAAGTCTTCGCATAGTTCTGTCATGCTTTGAAAATGTGGCTTATTCATTAGATTTAACACTTTGGCAGCACTTCCACAATAAACTGTATTGGAAAAGCGCTCCTTGTTCAAAATCAACGAGCCAAAAGCACTGTTGCCCACAAGCTTCATCGTGCGTGCCATTGTGTCTTGCGTCTTATCAACCTTGCCTAAACGTCTCGCCTCAGTCACATCTCTGACAAAAGCACGGAAAGCGGGTTTTTTATCAAATTCCAAAACTTGATACACTTTTGTAACTTCCAAACCATGTTCAAGATACCATTTCAGCAGAGGAGTTGCCAAAAGAATTTGCTGAGCTTTCATTCCCCCGACTACCAACCTACATGGTTTTTCGCTCAGTCCATGTTGGCGCACATGCTCTTGCATGTGAGACCCAATAGACTCAAATGGTATGATTGTGTTTGAGAATATAGGCGACATTTCACTAAAATAATCAAAAGGTGACAAATTTGTTCTTTGTTTCATCTTGCTTTCAGTACTCCAAGACTCGGGCACTTCGATGTCGACTTCAACCATGCCAAAAAGTTCTTCGGACAAAACCCCCGATATGATTTCAGCCTCGCTCACTCGACCATGACGCTTTCTGCTAAAAGAGGGCTGTCTGTCAAGAACAAATTGACGCAGTTGCGGATCGACTTTTATCATGCTACGAAACTGACACTCCCAAATCTCACGAAATTTGAACCCTTGCGACTCGATATATTCTTTTCTTTGGCGGGAATATTCAAATTTCTTCTGAAACTTCTTTATTTCTTTCGGGTCCTTAGTGTGAGAAGTCAGAGGACAATATTCGTGGTAGGCGTGACCGTGGAACCAGCAACCCTGGAATTCCAACACCTCACGCTTATCGCTGATAAATCCGTCAACAAGATAAGGCCCTATTCGGACTTCATGTCCATTGTTTTGTCGATGACGTATATCGACCTCTTCTACCAGGGAAACCCAGTCTAGCCAGGTGAATGATATAGTATATTTGTCATGGGGTTGCGGGAGAAACTCATGTTCTTCCTTTCTTCTAATAAATGTACCGTGTGGAAGTTCTTTATTAAGCGAATTCAAGTATAAAGCATTACTATCAAGCCCTAAAATTTGTTGACAGAGTTTCCCATTTGAAGAGCGAATATGAGTTTCTTCCGCTTTGTGGTATCTAGTGAAAATTATTGACGGTCCCCCGACAATATTCTGGCGAATAGTGCTATACATGTCCCGATTTTGGGAATCAAAAAGTGCGAAAGTAGCCCCCGATTTCCTACCACATTCAAATAACAATTTTCTGGCTACACCCGGAACGGATATACTCTCCTTGAAAACATCAACATTTTTGTTAACATAGAATAGACGCATTTTCTCCGCCGCCTCAACAAATGGCACTACATCGAGATTGTTGTACCATGCCAAGTAATCACTGAACGTTTCCATCCTTTTCTCACGCCAAATTGATTGAAGCTCTCTAAAATTTTCTTCTTTCGTTTTAGGTTTTTCCGTGAGCTTCAGGATGCGTAAAGCTTGTTCGTGACTATAACCCTCACTCAGACATTTTTGATAGTTCAGGAAGTCTTCTTCTAATACATTCACGTTCTTTAAGCTCGAATAAAAGCTTTCCATCGGAGGTAGACAATCACAATCTAATTTCGAAGGATCGTTTAGCCAGTCATATGGGAAGTATGCTTTTCTTTCTAAGGTGTCAAATGAAGCCAGAAATTGTTTGTACGAAGTACCCGGGGCTAGAAATTGGCAAATGTCTAAAAATATTAATCTATTGTTGGAAATACAACAATACTTGTTGCATTTCTTGACCGTAAAATTATGATCACCTTCGTCCATGCCTAATTTTTTTGCGAGAGACTTTTTTATTAAGCAAATGTCATATGAGGCTGAATTAAAACCCAGGCAAGGTAACCGACTACAGTATTGATCAAACAAAACACACATTTCATTGATCTTCTTACGCATAATCTTTGATGCGACGTGAAGTGTTTGACTGTGGTCACCTGCGTCGACCTCATCGGATGAATCACTTATCTCTTCCTCCTCATTGGCCGGATCCCAAGTGTTGACCAAGTCCTCCAATCTAGACCATACATGCTCCCAGCGTTCATATGCTAAAGTTCTAGCTTGGGTTTGGACTTGAGTTAAAGTGTCAACGAATGCCTCTACCAAATCTTCCTCATTACACTGCACAAAACATGTGGCTTCCCTAAAGCCTTCCACGTTGCTGCATATACTTACGGAAATTGGGACATGTTGTTGAGTTAATTCTAATTTATCCGAATTTTGAACGTCTTCTACATCGAGCAACATGGCTTCAAAATCAAATGTTGCAAACCAGGGATAAAAACGTAGATTTTTATCAACATTTATGCCAAATTCCTCCAATTTGTCGAAAACGCTTTGGCGTGCCTGATAAAACCCTCCTGGAAATCTATATTTTGTCGCATCTTTGCAAGGGTTATCATGCCTGCTCAGTTGTTTGAAGGAAGCAAACAAACGCTTGCAGTTTGGGCAGCAAAATTTCTTTGAATAATGACGTATATCAGTGATATAACTGGTGTGGTTTTCCCACAAATTTAAATTCATTGTTTCAGGCACGCCTCCGCTGCAGTGTTTAGCAGTCGAGATTCTCTCTAGGTGCACTGTGCCATCTCTAGACATGGAAAAAATGTTGACATTAACTTTGAATATGTGTTCAAAAGCTATCAGCTGTGACTCCTGCACACCATCAAAGCCGGCATCGTCAACTGCGAAACCTGATTGTAATAATAGCTCGCGCTTGTCTCTAGATTAGTCACCGTGCGGCCGCGATGCAAAGCGAGGCATCTGAAAATACATTTGTTGTCCCTATAAGGGCGACCATTATGGTTTTTGACTAGGCCTATAATGTATGGGTTTTTGCTTAAATGATCGGGCAGCACAATTCCCCCACAGCCTAATACAAAATTTAAGCGATATATGGAGAATCTGACATTAGTGACCAACACGGGCTTCCACTTGGTATTGGTGCGTTGCTTTAACATATAATCCAATACGTCGACTATATGTCGTAAGCGTTCGGTCAGCTCATTTAAATCCTGCAGATCACTAATCAATGTAGGCGTATTGAATAGGGGTTCGTTGTTGTGCGGATAAAAGTAGCGATACTGTCCAGTGGTCATATGTTGGAGTATTATACCAAACGATAGATTTACTTTAGAGGAACGGTTTTCCCTTTGATATATCGTACGGAGGTGGGTTTCTAGGTGTTCCGGGCGAAAATCGGGCCCCACAGGAAAGTTGTAGTGAGACACAAGCTGATTTTCGTCAGGGTTAGTAGTATTTGGTGCTAAAATGACTGATCTGTGTCTGTCATATACTGCGCGAAATGGGGAGGTCTCCGCCCATAAATCGGGGATCATAAGTGGTCCAAGGGTGTCAAACGGGCTGTCCTGCAACTGGATGGGGATTCTACCATGCTCCTCTCTCTTATGCCGAAACAGGGTTGACCAATTGTTAAATTGCCGGTTGCAGCTGCGACATTTTATCTTCTGACATTTTGATTTCTGAGGACTCTTTTTACTATTTGTTTTCTGAGTTTGACATTCTTTCTTATGTGAAAATAACTTAACCCAGTTTGGAAAATATTGATGGCATTTGTAACACTGAATTCCATTTGATTGACGATCCCTTTCACCTGTAGATGTGGATGGTTTAGGGGAAGTCGCACCTGACGTAGAAGGTATAGGGGAAGTTACACCTGACGTAGGTGCTATCGGAGATTTTCTCCCGGCACCGCATTTAGGTCTGTGAATGTATAGACTATCCCAAGTTGAAAATAGCCCACCACATTTCGGACATTTAATTTTCTTCCCTCGCTTAGACTTGTGTTCTTGTTTCAAATGCCTATTGAAAGAAGTTCTGTTTACAAATTTCCGCTGACACATTGGACACTTATATCCCTTTACAGGAGAAAACCTGGAGGAAGTGGGTTGTCCCGCTGAAGATGTCGTACAGCCGAGATCTGTATTATTTGGGCAATTGGTCCTTAGTCGACATTGTTTCAAGTGTCTGTTGAAGAAGGTTCTGTTGGTGAAACTTCTTCGACATTTTGGGCACGTTAAGCGTTTTACAGAAATAGGAATAGGCGGCTTTGGCGAGATTGGACTGTTTTGCGTCGATACTACAACCCGGCTACTGGGTTGTAGCGTCGATTTACGCTTTCTCAGTGACAACCTATGTCTCAGTTTAAAATGTTGGGAACATTCTTTCTGACTTGAAAATGTCTGGTCGCAATGATTACATTTACTAGGCAATGGTGGCGAAGGCGATGGCGCAGCGCTGTCCGTCCTATTTAATTTCGCCATGGTGTTATCAACAGTTAAATTAGGTTGACTCATGGTGCTTCGCCTTTTTAACGATAATCTATGCCTTAGCTTGAAGTGTTTGTCCACTTCAGATTTGGAGGAGAAGCTCTGCGGACATCGAGAACAAGGATAAACTTCTTGCGCAGTGGAACTATCTTTGTAATTGCTGAAGATGCCCTTAGCGTGATTTACAACGTGGCGGGAAAGTAGCAGTGGGTCGAAAAACCTTTTGAAACAAATTTGGCACTCGTGCACCTTTTGAGAATCCTTCGCATTTTTACATATTGCTAGATGTTGCGCCAAAGAAAACCTAGAACTAAAACATAAGCCACATTGGACACAAGTATGATCTGAATTGGAGGCCATGTTTGTTGGCTATACTTGAAGTGTCTCTCTTTTCCGCCTGTTTTATCGTCTACTGCAAAGAACGATAATATACAATACATAACCACGACAATGAAAGGATGGCTATTCTGTTGTTTCAATAAAGTCGCAATGACAGATTTCAAACATAAATCTTAATTGTAATGTAATTAACGCACTTACCAAATCCTGATAAGTTGCTCTGGCCTGAAGTTGGTTCTATCTTCTCCAAGGCACTGCTACGCAGCTCGTTAGAATCACACGCGACTCATCGTGGCAATATACATCTGAAAATTTATTAAGGATACTGTTGATAGAATTCCATATATATATATATATATATATATATATATATATATATATATATATATATATATATATATATATATATATATATATATATATATGGAACGAGGCTTAGATTTTATCATATCACATTTCACTTATTTCCAGCTATAATTTAATGTTCATGTGTTAACAGTATACTTTCAGTCATCAGGCTTGATCCCAAAATTGAATAACTTATAAGAATTCTTGTGTTACACAGACACTCTCCTTCTGTCAAGCTACGTAAAGAAAGTTAAAAGTTGTTAACACTTACCATGTTATGATATTCATCGCAATCTTCAGGAATTCAATACCATTGCTTGGGTTATTGGGCGGGGGTGCTGGACAGCGAATACCTAAAAAAAAAAAAGTTTTCATACTTTAACTTCACTCCATAATAATATTAACGCAGCGACGCATAAAGAGAAAAAAAATATATATATATATAGCGAAACTTACCTCCAGTTAAAACGGGCTTGTTTGAATAATTTCTTTCTGCATTTTCCCCTCCCTTGATGTTGTATCGTCTGCTGCAAACGATAATAATACAGTAAATTACTGTTCAAATGAGAGACTGCGTATAAGCGAGAATGCTGTCTCATACTTTAACTTTTGCAATATATTATACTTCAATTCAACAAATCGATAGAATAAAGTTATTGCAATGATGAATAGTATAATTATTATGAAGTAACTTACCCCTTTGCTTTCAAAGGATGTCCTTTGGTGACTTGCAGTTTCTTTCCTTCCAAATGAAATACGCAGGACAGCGGACAAAAGCTAGAAGTCGCGTAGCTGGTTGCAAGGACTTGGCGCAAGTGACGAAACTTTGGTAGAAGAGATGCTACGCTGATGTTATCAAAAAGCAAGCTAAACAAAGTTCAGATAAGCTGATAAGCTACGTTAACTCATTTCATACTGAAGCTAGCCTGAATCAACCGCTTTTCTTCGTCGCGCACAGAGCGCATCGAGGAAAGCTGTTGACCTTGGTCACATAACCATGAATGATCTTTCCTTCAATTTTCATCAAAAATTTTGTCAAAATTGGGATAGTTGGAAAAAAAAACTGATAAACAGAGGTCATTTATGTTTTTACGGGAAAACACAGGATCAGTATGGAATGAGTTAATGCATTCATTATAATTTACATAACTTGGAACTATCACGTGACAATTCAAGTTTGTGAACAGTATGAAGTATATAACCCAGAGTAACAGATCACACCTGGATGATGATAACAAAATAGTTTTACGATAAGCTCAGCTTAATCCGCGATATCAAGTGGACATGTACATAATTGAATGCATTAATGTAGTTAAACAAGAGATCTACAGTTAATGCATCGATGTGTGAACAAGGAGAAGTAAATAACGCTGAGTAGCAGATCGCACCTGTACGATGATAATAAAAGATCTTTCCGATAAAGCATTTCAGGTTAACTCTTTCAGTGTCAAATGCAACTCAAGTCGAACTAGCCTGAATCATCCTAGTGATACCAGATTCACATTCTTTGTTAGAAAAACCTTTCATTCTAGTATCAGCATACCTATATAATAGTTCAAGAGTATATTTTATGATTGGATTGGGTCAACAGCTTTTCTCGTCTCAGTTCATATTTGACAGTGAAAGAGTAAAGGTTCAAAGATTATATGTAAATGTATATAACGCTTCACTATGAAGCTTAACATTTTTACTGTCAAATTTGAACTGAGTCAACGGCTTTCCTCGCTGCGCACTTCGGGCGCTGCGAAAAAAGCTGTTGACCCAATCCATTCATAAAATATACTCTTGAACTATTATAAAATTCGACAGTGAAAGAGTTAAGGTTTAAAGATTATATGTAAATGTGTGTAACGCTTCACTGCGCCTCCCCCCCCCCCCCCCCCAATTTTCCACAAATTCATACGAGCTATTCATTAGCAAAGTGTCAACTTCCAAAATGTCTTCTAGTCAGTTCCAGGCAGAATTACAAACATCTGGGATAAGTCGTCCCTGGTTTACTCTAGAGATCTACCAGGAGCATCGATACAATTATATGGGTATTGAATATGAGAGCGGAGCAGAAGAATGCGAGGGATGCGAGAATATCCTGGAGTTTTTAAATACACATCTGAGAATAGAGGACGCTGGAGAAATTATAGGATTTTATGTCAGTTACGGGTTAATGGACTTGGAGCGGCCTGATGGATACCTGGCTTACATTGATTTGGAAAATGATGTGAAGGACTTGTACGACAATCAAATTCGCGAAGACGTGGACAGAGAAATGGTAACTGAATTCCTTTACAGGAGAATTTTGTGCGGTGTCTATGGACTTGGTCCATCTCTTGTGGACAGAATCAATCTCAATCGTGCGGACTAATTTTGGCTTATGATAAAAGTGGGCTGCAAAACATCCGATTTCCTCGGACTATAGTTTCGGTTTTAAGATTGTTTGAACTTTTGGTGAATTTTTTGTATGATACGAAACAGAAGAAGTGGTCTGCTGCATTCATAGCCCGCGCAACAGTTCTTGGAAGCACGATTCTTAAACAGCTTACTATGTTTGACTTGTCTGTAAACATTATGTCATACCATCGTGCGACTGGTGGGAAGTATCTAATGTGGTCCGAATATTATAATGAATTCAGACAACAACAACAAACCCGAGTGTCTTACACACAAAGGTCAGTGGATGGATGTTGTCGACCTCAGAACATTACTTTCAGCATCGACAAGCACATGTTTGACTATGATTTTATCGTTTCTTCATATTGTCTTTATCTCAGCTACGAGGTGGATGGAGGTCAAAGTAAGACACTTGAATTGTGTTCACAACTTTTACTATTCTTTCATTTACTTTTCATTGCTTATGGGTCAAATACGTGATAATAATTAATGCCTTATTATTCTCCATTACCATTTTCACATCAACAATGGACCTTGCCTGCTTAGCCAGACCATTATTGCTTTGGGGATGAGGATATAACCATTGCGTCAGCTAAGAAGGCAACAACCGAGCAGTCTGTTTAGATACAAGCATCACCCGCGTCTGCTCTGCATGATTTCTTAAAGTATGATTACTTATGACATCATTAATCGATCTTGTCTGTTTGACCAAACATAGGTATGTTAATGCTCTGGATATGAAAATGTAGCCATTGCTTTAGCTCATCGAGTAACCCTCTATGATTTTGTTTAGAAGTCAAGCTTACAAACTTTTTGCGTTGCCTGCTTTCCTACTGGGCATGATTATTCAAAAGGAAGATTCGTCATGTTCAAATTATGTCTACTTTTACGAAGAAGTTGTTGATTGCTAGAATAGATTATCACCAATCTGAAAATAACGAATCACCTTTCGTGTACTTGACTATAGAAGTTTACAAACGACACAGAACAATTTGACAATATCAATTTAAAATGAACACATATATTTTATTTCATTTTTTTTTTAAACTAAGAATCACAATATGTGTTTCATTTTATGAATAACAATAGATGTTGATGACTGAGTTTATTTGTCGAGTAAATTCAGTCCATTGATTGCATAAAATTAACCTCCATTGGTTGAATTCATCGAGTTCATTGATTGAGTAAATTGATTAAATCACACGGCTTAATGAAGTGTACATGGAAGTTAACGAACGACAATGCATTTCTTGCAGTAATAATTCGTATCCTTATAATCACAGATTTGGCTCCAGTGATAAACTTGCTGAATCAAACATATGAAGTTTGTCGGTTCTTTTGTGCACAATTAACAAGATGAATGAATGGATGAATGAAAGTGAATAATTATATTCTTGCTACACAATAAGACGAATGATTTACAACTATACTAATGAAATCGTCAAGTATAATGATTAAATACACGTGTGAATGAATGAATGAATGAATGAGAGGATGAATGAATAAAAGGATGAATGAATGAATGAATGAAAGAATGAATGAATGAAAGAATGAATGAATGAATGAAAGAATAAATGAATAAAAGGATGAATGAATAAAAGAATGAATGAAAGAATGAATGAATGAATGAATGAATGAAAGAATGAATGAATGAAAGAAAGAATGAATGAATGAATGAATGAATGAATATTACCTACGTGGTTAATTAAATAACTTAGCTTGAGACTTTCTATATATCACTACGTGTAATGTGAACAGTGGTAACAATCTAATCGAGCATAATCCAATTGTTATATTGCCATGGCATTGACAAACAGTTCCATTAAATAGCTTTCACATTGGGATGGCATTCACTACACATCATAGCCCCTTCCTGGTTGTTGTGATCGTCCTGGAGATAACATGGCTTCACGTCGGCCAGTTCAGGAAGGGACTCGTTGATGAAATGTATGTGTTGATGCAGTTGTTCCCATTCAAGAAGTCTGAGAGCAATGCCCTTCTTGGATGGTTTCGCTACTTCGCAATCTGGTGGGTGCCAGAATTTCCGTAGATCCACATTGAGAAATCCAGTTGTCACAGACACGAAAAAGTTACCTCCCAGATGTTCAAACAGTTTCACCTCTTGGTCGGCAAGTAACTCTTGTACTGCTTTCATGACGTCCTCAGCTTTATACACTAAGCACTGCCAACGCTGCAGTGTAAGGCTGATGCCGACTGGGGTAGGTTTGACCACATTTTTGGCGCTTATGTAATACTCACGTATATCTACGCGCAGTTCACCTTTCCATTCTACGATACTGACATATCTCTGGAAACCGATAGAGAACAGCAAACGTGGTTTTCCATTGCCATATTTCTCTAGGTATTCGCGTACCAAATCGAGTTCACTGTCCTCGTCCTTGTCCGCATCGCGCATGTCGACGTCCCCACTGCTACCACAAGTGTCACGACTTTTTCCGGTTATTTTCGCGTGCAACTCAGGCTGCACGATCATCATCGACTTTTGCAGTCCTGAGGAAATATGTTTATACTCCCTCGCCAGGTTTAGCAAGTTTCGACGTTGAGCTGTTTGTCCAGGTGCTGTTCTTATTTGGTCATATTCACCAGAACTCAAGTCACCACGATCGCACATGAGTCTACTTGTAATTTCAACTTCTAACTCTTTCATCAGTCTGATGATATTCTTCGATATGACACACTTTTCCTGTTCCGCATCGCCCTGAAACAAATAATTGTGAAAATCGATCAGGGAAGACAACTATTGAATATATAGCTCTACAATTAAGTATTCTCAACATTCTGTTCACGGCATAGTATATAAGAAAATGATAAATAAAACTTACTGTTACTTCAGTACTGGACTGCTGGAACTCCATCTTCTATTCCAATATACAACAAGTAAGCAAAAAGCAAAAAACACGTCTTTCCTTCAGGGGAGTCTGGACTGAAATGGTATTGCCGAAGCATCATGACGCTAACTTTGAAATTTTATCTATGCATATGAACTCAATTATCAATTTTATCTGTTTTACCGTTATTGTTCGGGCTATTTCTGTTAAGCATTTTAATCTCTAGATGACGCCTTCAAATTTCAGATAAAACTTTACAACCCGCTGAAATATTATCTTCATAACTGATAAACAACGTCGCATGCGAGGAAGTAATCGGATTAAGTAGCGGCAACTGAAGTGGTGTAATCCTATTAAGTGGGGATTATCTCTAAAGTAAATAACAGTGCGGATTTAGGTACGTACTATACTACTCCGATCGATCGGACCAACTTTTTGCTTAAAAAAAAAAGTCTCGACAATGCAAAATTTACATCATGGGCAATCAATGATTGCATGTACTAACAAATAGTACAAAATAACGTGCGCTTGGTCACCACTGCACTGTGGGGGAGCATGGGAGCCGCGACGATTGCCCCGATATTATCAGTGTTGGTCAGGCAATCCGTTCGAGGAAGCGCGACTTCGAGGAAAAGGAAGACTCCCGCCGGCAGCAGCCTGGCCACACCAAGCGACCGCTGGCGGGAGCCTGATGCGGAGTAGGGCGCGGCACGCTGATGCTGTCTGCATGTCGTACCATGTTAAAACGGTTGCAACATTTCCTAATACATATGTAGATGAAGAGTATTTTGTTGCCGATAAACGTAATTAAACTTGTAGTGTTTACACTTGTGAGAAAGAGCATAACATCTGCTTTCAACCAACATAACTCATTTTAGTATTATATTAAGGTCTCCGTTCTCAACCTACCCCACCCCGAAAAAAGGGTAAAATATGCCTTGCGGCGGCCGCGGGAACAACTTTTTCGAGCGCTGCACACAAAAACATGCTCCCTTCCACGGAGTTTCGCATCGCACAGACTGGATCATTTGTCGTCATTGACATGTCATTACAAAGCTAGCAACGTGAAGATTCTAAATCCGTTTGATCCTTTTTCCCCCGTGAATTTCGAATCTTAAATCAATTTTAATTAAAACTTAACACTTTTCGCAAAAATTGTTAACTGCGTCAGCAAACTTAAAATCAAACGGATTTTTAAAGCTCAGAATCCCAGCGTTCTAGTGGTAAAAACCGCTTTTTACGACAATAAAAAACGCCGATGCAACGGGATTCTTTGCAATATTTGAAAAACAAGCATGCATCATTTTGATTACGAGTGATGGTCCATCATGATCAGGGCTCGTTAATTCGCAAATCCGAAAGCCCGGGGCTTGTCAGAATTGGGCTCGGGCTAGTGGAAATTAAAAAGTGCTATCACTGCGGGCTAGTTGCAATTTTTCACTAAAATCCGTCAAAAAATAATGATATTTTGCATGGCAAATTCATCTGCAAATTAACATCAAATGCTATTTATCGGTGGGTTCAAACAGAGTGGGATAAAATAGGTGCCATGAGATGACTTCCCGGGCAAAAACAGCACACAACTGCTAGTCACATGCAAGTGACAGCGTGGACACTGGAGTGGATCTTTGCTGGTGAATCCATATTCTGCCTTCCTATTGTCCTGATTTTGCCTTCCTATTGCAGGGTGGTCTTCATCTTTAGAAGGAATACTGTTTTGTTCTTTCAAATTACTGCTCTCATGATCCATACAAGCTTCATTTTTCAGCACAATAAGTGGCGTTGAGGTGTTGTTGTCTTGATCTATTGAAGCTTTATTTTCCAGTGTATCGCGTGTTGTTTCATCTGCCAAAGCAGCTGTTGGTGTACAGTTGCAGGAACGATGTTGACGGTGCGCACGCTCGATTTCTGATTTGAAATATTAAACTTTTCGTTTGAATTTGATTTGAGAACACCGTTTATTGCCATGAACTTGCCAATACTGTAGACGCAAATTTACTACGATGTACCGATAGCATTCATGGTAGGTACGCAAACGATATGCATCCCATCGGTGCATCACGGCATCAGAGGCAGAGAGAAAGGGTCCTGAAGCCAATGCAACTATTTATTAATCGTTATTTAAGTTTACCCGTGATACGGACTCCTATAGTCCCAGAAATTACAACGTATTTTTCATCGTTAGTCACCCCATGCAAATAGCTTACTTTCAATTTGTATTTTTGATATTTTGCCAGTTTCACTGTCAAACAGTTGCAGCTAGAGTCGTAAAATTTGACATTTTTGCGATTTTGCAAGCGACAATAAGCGGCAAATACATTTTAGGGTAAATGGTTTGTCTCGGCCTTAGCATTGTTAGAAAAAAACGATGCTTATAGAAGTTTATCAGGACAAGTGGATTTTGAAATCTACTTGCCCTGCGGACAAGTGATCTTTAAAAAAAAATGTCGAGCCCTGAATTATGGATGAACGACCGTAAATGTTTGCCACAGGCATAAATTGTGCACCAAGCCGCAACAACAATGGGAGACTGTACATATAATGAACTTTGGCTTGAAAACCCCAAATACAAGGACTGCGATATGAAGTATATGGACTCGCACAGGATACCATATAGCAGAACTCGTTCGCTTTGCTCACTCGTTCTGCTATATGGCATCCAGTGCCGGTCCATATACTTCATATCGCCAACAAAGTATACTATAATCTCTCTCTCTCTCTCTCTCTCTCTCTCTCTCTCTCTCTCTCTCTCTCTCTCTCTCTCTCTCTCTATACATATATATATATATATATATATATATATATATATATATATATATATATATATATATATATATATATATATAAACCCATAAAACCACGGATGATTGAGTTTAGAATTTTGGAAAAAATGGTTTGGAAAGTACTTGAAAAAGTATGGAATTTTGGCTTTGCTATGCTGTATGAATCCTGGTGTACTTAAATGTCTTTTCTCAAATTAAAACACACACTCATGTGTTTGTTTGCAGGGGGCAGTGTTACGATGGAGCTGCAAATATGGCAGGCAAGGAGAATGGTGTTGCTGGACAGATCATGAAGTTGGAGCCACGTGCTGTATTCACCCATTGTTACGGACATGCTCTAAATCTTGGCTGTCAAGACACCATCAAGAAGAGCCCATTACTAAGGAATACGCTTGACACTGTGTTGGAGATCACTAAACTGATAAAAGACTCCCCAAAACGAGACAAACTTCTGCAAAACATCAAGAGCTCACGAGCTGCTGATTGCCCGAACATTAGAGTTCTGTGCCCAAGAAGATGGACAGTTAGAGCAGAGTCTATGGACAGCATCTTCAAGAACTAGGACATGCTAATGATACTGTGGGATGAGTCTTATGGGCAGACAAGTGACTCGACAATCAAGGCAAGGATTAAAGGTGTGGAAGCTTCTATGCAGACCTTTGACTTCTTCTTTGGAGTTTGTCTGACTGAGCTGTTGTGGAGGCATTGTGACCACTTGTCAAGAACATTACAGAATGTGAAGTTATCAGCAGCAGAACGACAACACGTGATGGAACTCACAGTAAGGACCATGGAAGGTAAGAAATATTATCATTTGTAGTTTTTTATGCAGGATTTTTGTGTGTGAATAAAAAATTATTGTACCCAACCAAGTGTGTTTTGCATGCCCAATTTATCAAAAAGTCACTCAGATTTGAACAAATTTAAAATGGAGTAGATCATGTAGATGGGAGATGCACACCTAGAGTTCAATGTTAAAATTAGAAGTTCGCACACTAAGTTCCACAAACTGTGCCTAATACTATGAAGTGTAAAGGTTGCATAGTGTACTAAGAAACCTGTGTTGAGAGACCACTGTGATGAAAGACTAGAGCACCAGCCTTTTCAGGTTGCGTTCAACATGTCCCTGTTGCTATCTTTCCCTTGTTATTGCACCTCTATTGAGAGACCACCTGCCGTGTGTGACCACCTTTTTGCCTGCCTTAGGGATGGTCTCTTCAAACAGATGTACATTTGTACATTAAGTTATTTTGTGTAGGTTAACAAAACATTTGGGGATGATCATACAATGTAAGTACATTAATTGTTCCATGAATTTCCAGGGCAAAAAAAATAGAATTGTCAACTATGGTTTATTGAAGACTGTGGAGAACAAACATCTATTATCTGTAATAGTTTGTTAAATGTTGCTCCTATTTGCCTATTGTCAAGACAAACATGACAATAGTGGCATCATTGTTTAATGCAGGGCTTCGCAATGATGAAACATGGAGTCTCTTCTGGCAGAAAGTGAAGCAGCAGGCAGATGAGCGTGAAGTGGACAAGCCACAGCTGAAAAGAAAAAGGAAACGTAACCCACGGTTTGAGGAGGGTCAGGGGGACGAATACTTTCCACCAACACCAGTAACCTACTACAGGACCTTGTATTATGAAGGTCTTGACCTCTGTGTAGGACATATTAAAGCAAGATTTTCTCAACCTGGCTATGTAGTTTGCAAAAACATTGAAACCTTGTTGCTGAAAGCAGCAAATCACGAGGAATACAAGACACCTATGAATGAAGTGCTTGACTTCTACGGAGAAAATCCAGACAACACGTCAGATGAAGCAGATTTTGTAGAGAGAAGATTGCAACATCAACTGAAAGTGTTTGGAGATATGTTTGAACCAGGAAAAGTATTCTCTGCCAGAGGTCTTTCAAGTCTTGGACAGTATGACCTTTGGTGAGAAGATCTTGCAATCAGAGGTCATAACTGCCTACAGATTACTGAAAGTTATTCCTGCCACCAATGCCAACAGTGAGCGAGCTTTCAGCTCCCTCAAACGGGTGAAGACATATCTTCGTTCTACTATGGGCCAAGAGAGACTGAATCATCTAATGATACTGTATGTGTACAAAGAAATAATTGACCAACTTGACCTAAAAGCTGTTGCAAGAGAATTTGTCGAATCAAGACCAAAAAGAATGGATTATTTCGGCAAATATTGAATACACAGACTACCACTAGTGTCATTGCTTTGCAGATAATTTAGAACTTTTATGATGTATAGATCTAGTTTATTGAAAATCACACAATACATATTATTTGAAGTTCACACATCCTGCAAATATGTGTGTATATGTATACAGGTTATCATATGTTGGTGCTGTTTGAATCAACAATACAATACACATGGTTGACATGTAGTACAACTGCAGAATTATGGCATGTCCCATCCTGCAAAATAACTATTTGAAAATACATTATTCTGACATTGAATTGGTGCTGTTTGAGGTGATACATTTGATTGTTCTAACCTGTATGAAAAGACAGTGTCATGAAATTTAGAGCCATGACATTGTATCTAGTATATTGAAAATCACACAATGCATATTATTTGAAGTTCACACTTCCTGCAATTAATATGTGTATATATATAAATGTATACATGTTACCATATGTTGGTGCTCTTTGAATCAACAATACAATACTCATGATTGACATGATTGCCATATTGAACAAAGAACATATTCTCAGGAAATTTAGGGATGTCTAGTTTACGATGCTCCAAGGACATTACAAAGTTCAGATAGGACACAGTACTTATTTGAAGTTTATCCATTTTGTTAAATGTGTGATATGCATACATTGAACTGGTGCTGTGTTTGCAATAATTAACCTACAGTCTCATGAAAACTTATTTTACATTTGATGTTGGCGCAGAGATGCACGACTTATGCACAAAAGTCAAGTTTACTTGCTTGTGCATCTACAAGTCTACAACAAGCATATATAGTTTTAATATTTAGTCTTAGATTGATTAGCATAATCGTTATTATACATTTCTTTCCTGGTGCCTTCACTATTGATGTATTCTCATTCCTCAAGGGCAAGAAAATCCAGAACCAAGTGCAGATTTTAGAAGTGCAATTTCACCAAGCAATACAAAGAGGCAGGGTTTCTCTTATAATTGCATTTATCAACTTACAGTCTCAGGAAAACTTATTTTACATTTGATGTTGGTGCAGAGGGGCAATGTAGATGCATGACCTATGCACAAAGGAGAAGTGTACTTGTTTGTGCATCCACAAGTCTACAACAAGCATATTTAGTTTGAATATTTAGCCTTACATTGATTAGCATAATCATTATATATGATTTTTTTCTGGTGCTTTACCATTGATGTATTTACATTCCACAAGGGCGAGAAAATCCAGAACCAAGTGCAAATTTTAGAAGTGCAATTTCATCAAGCAACACAAAGAGGCAGGGTTTCTCTTATCATTGCAATTATCAACTTAGGTTCTCCGTGAAACTTATTTTACTTTTGATGTTGCTGCAGAAAAGTAATGTAGATACACAACCTGTGAGGAAGTGAAGTGAAGTTTGTTTGTACATGCATGGATCCATAAGTCAATAACAACATATTTAGTTTGAATATTTGGTCTTAGATTGTGCAGCATAGTAATATATGAAAATATTTTCTAGTGCTTTACTATTAATGTCATCTTCATTTTCACCAGGACAAGAAAATCATATACATAGTGCAGTGATTTCATAGAGCAACACAAAGAAGCAGGTTTCCTGTTGTCTTTGATATCTGTAATGTCATGTAGAATCTCAAGTTTTATGTAGCTTTGTGAAATTTAAAGCCATAAGAGGCAAGATTTTTCTCTTCTTCGTTACTTGAAATGTCATGGAGAGTCTGAAAAAGTTTGTATTGATAGTTATGCAGTTTGTAAGTAGATTTGTGATATGTAAGCTGCAGTTTTCTATATGTGCCACAGGTGTTGGATATTGTAAAAAGAACCTAGCAAGATGTCAGTTCATTTGATAATGCATTCAATAAGTGAATTATGTTAGTCCTTTCAAGCCTTACTTGATTTTTGCTTTAAAGTATCAAAGTATTCTCATGTTGTGATAAACAGCTGATGGTGTCCAGATCTCAGATGTATGTACACATTGAAAAGTTTGTGTACAAGTGCTGTATTTCTTGACTTTGAATACTTGGTGGAACCACAAAAAATAGCTTTTATTATTATGCTTATTTAGTGTAGACTTCTGATGTGTACCTTATACATGTAGATATGCCATGTTTTGTGATATATAACTTGTATGGTGCCACATTGTGTAGAATGTCTAAAAAGAACCTAGCAGGCTCTACTATTTTCAGTAAAGTCATTTTATGATGCATTCAAATTCTTGAATTTCTTACCTGGTTGAAAGTAAACATGTCATGTCCATATTGGTGTCACTTATATAATTTATATTTAATGCATCAGAGGCTTTGCTTACCTGTATTTTGGCTTTTTGTCATTGGATAAAAAGTAAGTCTACACTCACAATGCCCAAAAACAAGGAGATCTGAGATGTAATCTCTGATCAATGTGAACAAAACCCATATTAAATTTGCTGTATTTAACCTATCTTGTGTGTTGTTTGGTTAATTGTTGCACAGGAGGTGACTCAGTGGTCCCACTTTGCAGAGTTTTGCAGGCAAAGATGGATGCTCTTTTGCCAAGGAAAATGTTTCATGATTCTATACAACTGCATGAGTCTTGAGAACTAAGCAACATTTTTGGGACGATTTAAAGGCCTTTTTTGGCTTTTGAATATGCTAAAATGCTAGAGCTTCCGGGGGCGCTGCCCCCAGGACCCCCCTGCTGGGGCGCTGCCCCGGGACCCCGGTGGGGAGCCTAGCAGCCCCCACACCCCCGGCCTATTTGGGCCTGACCAACTTTAAAATGAAGGCTATAGCCCTGATATTACACTTTTTTTCCATGGCCTCAGAAGTATGTAGCAGTGTTCATGGACGTACTAAGCGTAAATAAGTTCATGTCGGGATCAATTAGCGTAATCATGAACTCTTAAATATACTTCTTAATATGTACCACTACTTATTTATGAGTGACATATCTGTTATAACATTACATGACCCATCTCAAATTATTTCATTCTTGTATGTGTCATTATGTATATGTGAGATATATCTACTTGATGTGATAGGGACACGTACATTAATTGTAATCAAGGAGCCAACAGTTGTGGGGTCCTTGTTGTAATATGGCACTTACAGGTATCACTGTGTGCACATAAGTTGAAAAAAAAGCAAAAGCAAAACAAAACAAAAGAAAAAAAACGTTTTACTTTAAGACTTGATACATATTCCTTGAAGTACCCTTTGTACAGGCACAACTCGTGACACAAGAATTGATTGGAATAATGCCGTGATTTATTCGAAGCGTTCAAACTTGTAATCATTATGGAGCAACATTATGAATATGTATCAATAATCACTGTACACATATATCATTGATAAAGGTTTTTACATTTGAGTGACATTTGTAGTCTTACAATCACTGGACTGGTGGCCTGTTGAGCTGACTATAAAGATGTAACCACAGGTGTCTGGTGCAAACCGAGCACAGCATTTGTCCCCTACCAATGGGACAAGCCAGTCAGCACGAGGAGCAGAGGACTGGTATGAAAGGGCTGCACTCCCATATAAACACATGTAAATTTGGACAAGAGCACTGTAACTGTCCCCTACCAATGAGACAAGCCAATCAGCGCAAGGAGCAGAAGACTGGCACTAAAGGCAGTGTTACAGAACACCTTAGAAATTGAATACACAAAAATCTATACCACAATATCAAGAAACGCGATAAGCAGGATCTTGAAAGTAGCATAAATTTTCTACTGTTATAGCTCAACATTTCCCACCAGCATGATTGCAAGCCACATTCCCACATTGAGATGTGGCGAATAGCAACGTCTCAATGATCCCCATGACTATGGGGATCCCGCACCAAGTGCGAGCAAGCATGCTTCACTTGCCATTGTGACCTTTGCTACAGATCTGTACCTGTTAATTTATGACGAGGTGTAATAAAGTTTGATGAGGACATAGCTTAGCTGAATCCAACAAATCAGTTCTTTAACAGTCCCAGATACGCATTGTTGAAGTATCTGCACAGGTCCAACAAACATGAAGTATGCAAGCCTTTTGGCCACTCCATATTAGACTATCTGTACATTGGCAGCTTAAATATGTTAAATTATTTCGAGAGTTCAGTGTGATGATCTGATATTACAGCATCTGATTTCAATGTACCTAAGGTGGGCTTATATTAAGGGTATTTATTGTCTTTTGAATATGATATCAGTTGTTGTCAGGAATTGTGGGATAGCTTTGTTGAACTGCTTGAAAAAGACCTGGTTCCCTTTTGGTGACAGGTGAACCTCATCGCAATAGAAAGCCCTGTCCTGTTTTGAAATTTCATGTTGAATTACAGCCATCCCATAATTGACACAAAAATTTGTGATGTAGCGGTTGACTGTTTTTCTGGCCTTTATCCACCTTATTGTTATTCTCTGCCCCACGATAAGACAACCTGGGCAGGATGTCTGACCATACAATTAGACAGTCTGGCAAACATGTCTGGATCTCACTCAAGAATTTCACAAGTTTAAGGCGCAACTTGCCCGTTGTAAGACTGGCTAAGTCATTGCCTCCAACATGAAGTACAAGTACTTGGGGATGGCTGTAGGACCGCAGCATTTGGTGAAAGGCTGTTTCTATCCTGTCAACTGTGGCACCTCCAATTCCCTGCCACACTGGCCGAAAGTCACACTGGGCTCTGGTCCTCACCACCCAGTCCCTTAGGCAACGGATCAGAGACGTACCCAAGAACCATACCATGGTACCTGCAAGAGAAAAGTAGCACGGCAGTAAGTTCTTACAAGCGGAATAATAAGGGCCAGTATTTGCATGTAAGTTAGAACTTTGGCCCTGGTAGTGATTTAAGTGTTAACGCGAGAAGCAGAAAACACCGTCTCTCCCAGGCAGAATTTCTAAGTTAATGGAGGTGTCCTATTCAGCTTGTTAATGCGAGAAGCAGAAAACACACCAGGACAATTAATGAACATGTAAACATCTATTATGGTACACTCTCACTGAATGGGGGCTGGTTTGGGGAAGCATGTAGCTAACACTTGAGTTGGGGGCCTAATATAGATTTTATAGGCAGTTGAGTTCCATCGACCCCAGCTTCTGATGGTGTCCATAGCTACACCAACCATTGCACAGGATGAAACAGCCCCGATCCTAAATGAGTGTGTCTTGTATTCAGAAGACTGGAGTCCACAGAAGCTCACTGATTTTGCTAGGATGGCCTGAAATTGATATCTTGTTAACGGTGTGCCATCAAAGTGAATAAACAAGGGTTTGGCTGATGCTAAACATGGCCGAACATTAAGATAGCTGTTCATAAGTGAGACTGGACATACATCTGATGAAGCATCTTGGAAGCCTGTTATTTCTATGGTTGTAGTCTTACCATGCTGATTGTTTTTGGCATGTCTTATTGTTACCTGTAATGTCCTACCATGCACCCTGACATCTGTAAATTGAATTATTTGTGATAAGTCAGTCTGTCTTTTTACTGGATGCCTTAAATTCCCCTACTCTTAAAAAGGCAAAGAATGCAAGGGAAAAAGCGGCTTTGAATAGTTTGGTCTCGAAAACATTGTTACAAATATGAGGTAAGGCTGCCAAGAACTGAACCAAAAGATCAAATGTCACTGGGCGTCTCGTATCAACTCTAAAGCCTGCCTGGCGGCGTGACCGTTCCAAAAGTTTCTTGACAAGAAAATTGGCAGTTGGGTCTGGCAACAGCGTGATTTTGTGAAAATAGTTGAACCCTGATACATATGATGCTATTGTTGTTGGGGCTTTATTCAGCACAGATAAGTGTGCAATAAATGCTGCTACTTGTTGAGTTGTGGCTGGCCATGTATGGTTGCCATATTGAGAGATTAAAAATTCCAGAAAAATTCTTACTGCTCTTTGATATGCTGCATTAGTACTTTGTGACACTGCGTTACTGAGCAGCCTTGCAACCTCCCCTTCTAAATGAGTGGCAGATGGTGGTCCATAGGGTATGGCTTGGGGTCTGCAGATTTGACCTCATGGAAAAATTCATAGTGTTTAAATCTTGCCAATTTATCAGCTAATGTGTTCCTAACACCTTCTATGAAAACAGCATGCAGCACCAGGTTAAGTTGCAGGCATGTGAAAGTTAGTTTACGCACGAGTTTCATAATCAATGGGCATTTGGAAGATTGTCCATTAATTATGCGAACTACTGCCTGGTTGTCACAATTCAATAAAAGTTTGGAGTTTCTAAATTTATCCCCCCAAACAAGCACTGCCAGGACAATAGGGAACAGTTCTAGAAATGCCATTGAATGGTTTGAGTTAACCCCAATTTCAGTCCATCTGGCATTGAACCAATGATTGTTGTAAAAGGCACCACAGCCACTACGTGAACTGTCTGTAAACAGCTGGATCACATCAGAACTTTGCCACGCTTCTGGCAAAATCATAGTGGTTCCATTGAATTCATGTCAAAAATTTTAGCCATGTTTTAATGTCCAGTTTGGCCCCACTGTCAAGGGCAATGCGATGTGTGGGATCTGTAATGCCCTTTGTTAGCACAATTTGTCTGTGTAGAAAGGCCCTGCCTGGCCGGACTGCCCTGCACAGAAAATTCAGGAGTCCTATTAAACTTTGCAATTGTTGTAAGGAAATGTATTGGCTGTTGTATGCTTTCTGAAGCCTCTTTTCACAGTCTTTAAGTTTGTCAGGTGGCACTTTGATTTGCTGGCTCACTGTATCAATTGTAAGACCCAAAAAGGTGAGACATGCACATGGCAGGATCGTTTTCTCATGGGCAACAGGGATACCTAACAGTCTGCAAAGTGCAAGGAATTTATTTTGGAGACACATGCATAAATCTGTGTCTGCCTGTGAAACAAAAAGCCAGTCATCCAAATAATGTACAATTAATTTCTCCCCTGTAATTTCATTTTGACTGTCAGAGGGTGTGGCCTGCTTGTTACTCAAGGCACATTGCAGTGCCGAACTGATTGACAGGACCACCACGATTCAGCCCCGTACAAAATGTTTTAGTGAAGCAAAAATGCTGCACCAAACCAATTATCCTTGAGTAATGCACCTAAACCTGTGTCAGATATTATACGTGCTGTATAAACCGCCATTACATATCATATGCTCATTGGTATCATAACTCGTTGGTATTTTGTACTTGCTGGTATTCATGAAGAGTCGTTCACGTGTATGCTCGGTGCTTGCCAGCTGGGCGGGCCGTTGTTCCGCGTGAGAACAATCATTGTTCAATATATTGACGTAGATGCTAAGGGGTTAACTCGTGCTCAATACATGGGAAACATGACAACATTTATCTTACACCCCGGGTGCATGCAGCTCCTTGGGTTCAACTTTTGATGAAAATATTGATGATCCTTTGTTTTATATGACTCCGATGTATGAATCGCAAACAATTTACTATCGCTTGAAATAAAATCTAATCGCTTTAAGGACACTTTTTGTTTAATATATTGACATATCTGCTAAGGGGTGAACACATATTTAATACAATTATGTGAATCATTCCACACATGCAGATTGTTTATGTGGCCGTGCCGCGACACTCAAAGCCAGACTGGCCGTGCATTAATGCTACCTTACCCGCTACCTCTAAGTTCTCAAGTCTGTGAGATTGTTACATATACATATCTATATATATCTTGTGATGAAGTCTTTTTGGTCTCAAGTCTATGAGATAATTTCATGTATATAAATATTTAGTGATGTGGTTTTTTGCTTTCCAACCACCCAGTGTGAAATGTGTACCTTTGTATATACTGCACCTTTTTTGTTTGTACTTTTACATAATTCTGATTGCTCAGTTTCATTGTGACAACTTCACCGATTCATTTCAGTTACTTTTTGATGTTTCTGAACTCAAACCTTACATCTCTTTCGTATACCATCACATGAGTACCTTGCTTCGTATAATCGACATATTTGACACACCTGCTATATTACGGTCGTAAGTTCATCAGTCAGTGACATTTTAAAAAAACTTTGGTGGCGTGAATAGGAACAATCTGAACGAATTGTTACAAAACCCTGAAGATCTTGATAATGCAATTTCAGTAGTATCCGAATCACCATATGCTGACCCCACGAATGTGGCAGATTATCTTAAAACATTTCTCTGTACTAGGTATTGATATACAATGTCTCAATGCCAAATTTGACAAACTAAAAAGTCTAATTGACGAGTTAGCTATAACTAATGTTGTATTTAGTGCAATTTGTCTTCAGGAAACCTGGCTAGAAGGCGATAACCCCGACATATCTTTGTTTGAACTCGAAAATTACACTTCTATTTCGCTGAAAGCTACATGTAGTTCACATGGAGGCCTATTAATATACCTACATAAGAACTTTCAATACAATACCCGAGAAATTTATTCGTCAACGACAAACTGGGAAGGTCAATTTATCGACATTTTCGGAGACGAACTCAAACAAAAGATTACCTTGTGTAACATTTATAGACCGCCGCGTGATAGAAATGATGATATTCAACAATTTATTAACGACTTGGTCACTGGCTGACACAGGGGCAACAATATCTGCCATTAGTTTATCATTCTTTCAAACTTTGGCTTTGTCGCATAAATTACAAATGATTCAAGGTCAAAATTTGTTAGTCAGAACAGCTTCAGGGGAACCATTGCCTGTTACAGGCGTAGTTGATTTAGAAGTTACTTTCTGTAAGGGACACGAAAGAGTGAGACATCCATTTAGAATAATAGATAAGTTGGCTTATGATGTTATACTGGGTCTTGATTTTATGAAACAACATGGTATGGAATTTAATTTTAGTACAGGAATGGTTCGTCTTAGGCCATGTTATCAAGTGAGAACAGACAGTAGTGTCACCTTGCCACCTAATTCTATCACAGTGTTGTGGGCAAGGGTTCAGCAGGATGGGTGTGTTCCACCCATACAAGGAATATTTACTGGAAATGATAGGTTGACACATATGGGAATTCTTGTTGCCAGGTCGGTGAGCAAAATTACTCAAGGTGCTGTTCCAGTCCAAGTCATGAATTTACAAGCAGCAGCATTTCAATTGAGAAAAAATACAAGGTTAGGAGTTTTTGAACCAATATCTGATCATGATAGTTTGAATTTTGCTGTTTTAGACACTGAGAATACCAAGAATTCAAAAATTGTAGAAAATACAGAAATACCAGAAGTTTTAAAATCGTTAGATTTATCAAATTCAGACTTAACTAGAGATCAACAAAAGGAGTTGCTTGACCTTTTGACCCAGTATCATGATGTGTTTGCAGACAAAAACGTTGATTTGGGGTAGCACTGGATTGATTAAGCATCGCATTGAACTGGAGGAGGGTTCCAAACCTGTACGTCTTAAACCTTATAGAGCTACACCTGAAAATAGGCAAGAGATTTCAAGACAAATTAAAGAAATGTTAGATGCAAAGGTAATAGAGCCAAGCATATCTGAATATAGTAGCCCAGTAGTGTTAGTAACCAAAAAGGATGGTAGTAAACGGTTTTGTGTTGACTATAGACGGTTGAACTCTATCACAAAAACTTACAACTATCATTTGCCAAGAATTGATGATTCCTTAGACACCCTGGGAGCTAAGAAACCGATATTCTTTTCAAAAGCTGACATGTTATCAGGATTTTGGCAGACTGAAATGGAAGAAAATAGCAAGGAAAAGACAGCATTTGTTACACACGATGGTCTTTTCCAATTTCGGCGTAGTCCCTTTGGGTTAAAAAATAGCCCTGCATTTCATCAAAGATTGATGGACTTAGTGCTTCGAGAACACATATCTCATAACTGTTTAGTTTATATTGATGACGTCATAATCTTTTCTCCTTCTTGGGAACAACATAAGGAAGATATTAAGAAAATTCTAGAGTGCTTTAGGAGGGCTAACTTGCGATTAAAGCCAAAGAAATGTGAATTTGGGAAAAAGGAAATTGAATATTTGGGACATGTTATTTCAAAAGAAGGTGTGGCTCCCAATTCAGAAAAAGTCAAAGCTATTAGAGATTTCCCTGCTCCCAGTAATGTTAAAACATAACGTGGTGCTTTAGGTCTTACAGGGTATTACCGCAGATTTGTGCCAAATTATGCTTATATTATATATTAGAAGTCTGGCGTTCAAATCTTTCAAATTTAGATGGAAAAGTTAGACAAACAGCTTATGAATTGCAGAGAACTCAAATGTATATTAACGTGTTGAATTCTTTTTCACTGCATGCTTTACATCATTTTTCAAATTTTGTGCAAGAATCGCATTATCAATTGACTGCTATTAATGAATTGAGGAAAGGATATTTATCCCCATATTTTGTGACCCCTGAGATTATCAAACTAAAGGTGTTACAGTTTTGAGAGCAGATGAAACTTTGTATATCAAAGTAAAAATTCCACTAGAGATTACGAATAGTAGAATAGATTTATATAGGATTCATGCATTTCCTGTTCCTATTCACAAAAATCACAATATGTCTCATACTATGATAACTAACTTGCCAGATTATTTTGGAGTGACAGAGGGACGACTTTTCCATACAGAGGTAGACAAAGATTTTCTTGATGGTTGTGATAACAGAAAAATGTCTATATGTTCAAGTATGTTACCAATGAGGGACAGAGCCGTTCGAACATGTGCATCTGCATTATTTTATGATGATATCCAAAATGTATTACAACTGTGTAAAGTTAAACTTTATCCTTTTTCCTCTTCTTTTGCAATGGGATTTATAGATTTGGGCAATGGGTATGTTGTTCTACGATCCCCTAATACGAACTTTGTTAAAATTTGTCCAGGAAGAGCTCCTGAAGCAATTCAGGCTTGTCAATATTGTGTTTTACCATTGCCATGTGGATGTGCATTAAGAGCGAATACTTTGTATATACCACCTACCTTACATCATTGTCATGTACTTACGGGTACAACCATGTATCATGGTATTAATCTATTCTATGCACATCAATTTTATAATTTTTCTTCATTGCTCAAAATTACTCCACATACTTTAAAACCACATAAATGGGATTTACCTTTACCCCATTTAAATGTATATCGACATAAATTTCGCAAATTGCTACTTCAGGATGAACAACAGGCATATGATTTAAAGAAGACTAGTGCTCTCGTTAAGAAGAATATTAGGGCTTATGGTACTGCTGCTGATTATCTGGCATATAAAATAGAAGCGTTAGAAGTTCTATCGCTTCCAAAAGCCGGTATAGGCTTATCCATAATTAATACAACTCTGATTGTCTTATTGGGTATAATGATGTGTGTTTTGCATTGGGACAAAATTAGAGCTTTGCAGGAACGATGTTGCCCAAGAACTGGTATAAAAACTGTTAGAAAAACACACATAGAAATGCAGAATAAATTAGCTAATGCTCCTATTGGTCAGGCTAATACGGATGTTGTAACTGAATCCGATGATAGTGGTACAATGTCCCACCATTTGCCTGCTAAACAAGATGCAAGTACTTCAACAGACAATCAGGAATCAACCGAAAGCTCTGGGCTTGTAGTCTGAACAATTCATATTATATATATGTATGTGCATGTAATATGTTTCTTTTATGTACAAGTTGCTGTTGTTTGAATTTAAATGTTATGAACTTGTGTATGAATTACACATGTTGTGTATTGTTTTTATTGAGTCAGTTTATATTGCATGTTGATTTCATATCTTACTTAGGCTAATGAACTTGTATGAATTGCATTTTCAATTGTCTGTGGTGCGATATGATATCCATGTGATGTATGGTCGTGTTGTTTTAAACCCAGACTGCTGCGATTATGTTGTGAGTATTGACTATGGTTGTACATGTCGTGTAGTTAAGTGTACACTTGTATTTTATGAAATCTCCGTGATTATTGTTTTTTTTGTGCCATTTACACTATAGCATGTGGCATTGTTGTAACCTATACTGGGGCTATCGAATTATATTCTGTTATTCTTTCTTACCTTCATTGGTCGGAGAGTTAACACCCAAAGTTTTATTTCTTAGTTCTTGCCTTCATTGTGCCGGAATTATGAATGGAATTTTGGATTTATTTTTTTTTCTTTTTATACTATGCCCCCATATTTGACATCATATCAGCTGTTTGTCTCTGGTTATGTTTTTGTGTTTACTTATACACTCCACTTGTTACTTATAGCTCATATATGTGCGATAACCTCTTATCAACATGATTATGGTAATAGTATGCATGTTTTGTGGTTTATGTTGACCCTGAGGTCGTCATGTGCTGATTAGCAATGTATGGTATTTCATTCATTGCACTTATAACAGGATACGTTTTTTTTGCTTCTACGTTACTTATTTGTTATATCCTGGTATGTATATTTTACTACTCTATTTGTATTGTGTGCGGACCATTACACTACTGGAATTACGTTTGAGTATATTAAATGTTACATTTGGATGTTACTTAGTTTTACTTGCATTTTTGTTTCCATGAGGACATGGAAATTTTTCGAGGGGGAAAGACTGTAACGAATGGATAGAGTAGGTGCTCGCAAAGTAAACATTTTACGGATACTAAATATCTTTGTGGGTTAAAAGTTTGAAACAGTGTTACCATTTATACAAAAAATGTAACAGATAAACTCTATTTTGACTAAAGAATTGTGTTTGTTATGAGTTTTATTTCCAGCCAAGATATCTTCGTCTTCATTGAAGGGTGGCACTATGATCTACTTTATCTATGACCAAATTGGACTTTGGGGCATCAATTTGGATTGGGTTGAGGATTACTACTTTCATTTCTTAGGAGGAATAATAATCTTTGGACCGTACTATGACTGTGGAACTTCATCTTTGATTTAACCTTCTGTGGACTTTATGTGTTAATGTGGAAACGGGAGCAGTGTGCTCATTCATCTAGGGTCTGGAGCATCTGGGACTAGACACACGACAATCCACCCTTCGGTTCCTGGAAATTGACGTCAATGGAATTAATAGAACTGGGTCTTAAATCCTATATATATATATATCGATGTATAATTAAAAGGCATTCGCTTGTTCGACCGGTAGATGGTTGTGAACCAGTCGAATCATCTCTTGTACTCATTCACCAATTGGCTGGAATATATGTATTGAAAAGTCTATAAAAATCTTGTGGCATCAATTGAGAACATGAGAAAGAAACAGGACACAGGTATGTGAGCCGTTTACTTTTTTTGTGTGTTTCTTTATTAAGTTGGAAGTTTTATTGTTACATACATTTATATAATATTCATGAAGTGTTAATTGATTATAAGGGCTCACATCCCTGTGTTTTGTAGTGAGAGGTTGCGTGAGTATGCATGAATGCATCCAATAGGTCCCCCTCTCAAGCTAATTTCCCCGGGCTTTGGAGTTGTAATTGGTTGAAGACAATTTTCAATTAAATCAGTCTTATCACCTTCATATTACAATAAACCAAATGCTCATACGGCTGAACAGTACAATTCGGTCGTAACAAATTGAACCTCAAAGCATATAACAAAATTCTTGATAAAAACATCAGAGAACTGAAGCAAAATTTCTACCATGGTCAGTTTACCTGCTTTAAAAGCGACACAAAGAAAACATGGGATGTAATCCAATCGATTAGTAATTTAAAGAAAATCAAAAGAGATTTCCCCCTCTTCTTTAAAGTTGATAACACAAAAATTACTAGTAAAGTTGAAATCGCTGAGCGTTACAATACTTTCTTCACAAATACTGGCCCCACATTAGCTGCCAAAATCAACTCTGTAAGCCTACCACATTTCTCTACCTATCTCACTCAACAGTTCGTTGCAAATTTTTCTTTTTCTAATGTATCTGCCGAAGATATCTCAACGATTATTAATAACTTCAAACCCAAGACAAGCGCTGGGCACGACAATCTCTCCATGAAATTACTCAAGAGCATAAATGGTATTATTTCCGATTCCTTTGCTTTGATCATGAATCAGTCACTCAACACTGGAATATTCCCAGGTAAACTTAAGATCGCTTAAGTCCTGCCTGTCTTTAAAAAAGACGACAAATCCCTATTTAATAATTATAGACCAATATCTCTCCTTCCTGCGTTCTCTAAAATCATAGAAAAAGCTGTCTATCAGCAGGTTTATTCATATTTCACTTCTCACGATCTGTTTTACAGAAGTCAGCATGGTTTTAAAAAACTACATTCCACTGAGACTGCTGCTCTGGAATTTATAGACAGAATTTTTAATTTACTTGACTCTGGTGAAATACCTGTGAGCGTTTTCCTCGATTTATCAAAAGCGTTTGACACGCTAGATCACAACATTCTTTTCCACAAATTGAATTACTACGGGGTCAATGGTACGGCATTACAATGGTTTAAAAGTTATTTAAGTGACAGATCGCAATATGTTCAGTTTGATGAAATCTGTTCCAAAACATTACCCATTCATACCGGTGTACCTCAAGGCTCAATTCTTGGACCACTTTTATTCATTATCTACGTTAATGACTTATGTTTGGCTTCCCCTAAATTCGAATCCATACTCTACGCGGACGACACCACTTTAATAAACTCTCTATGTGTCTTTAACACCGATAATACAGATAATCACAACAGTATCTCTGATGCCATAAACCATGAACTGAAAAAAGCACATGACCGGCTCTCTGCAAACAAATTATCTTTAAACATTTCTAAGACAAAATTTATGATTTTTCATTTCCCCTGGCGAAAATTAAACTTTGAGATAAATCTCCAAATCGCAAACACTCCTATAGGGAGAACAACCGTATTTGAATTTTTAGGATTAACAATTAATGAGAATCTCAATTGGAACAGTCATATCTCTAAAATTTCAACTAAACTGTCACAAATCACTGGCATATTAAGTAGACTTAACACTTTTCTTCCCCGTCAGCAACTGATGCAAATTCCCTCTTCTTACCTCACATCAACTACTGTTTACTTGCTTGGGGCTTTTCATCTGATCGCATCTTTTTGCTTCAAAAACGAGCCATTCGTCTCATATGTTCTGCCAATATCCTAGCTCACACCGAACCTTTATTTAAAGAACTAAATATATTAAAGATTAATGATATCATGCAAGCCAGAGCTCTGAAATTCTATTTCAGATATTGCAACTCCGAGTTGCCGCAATACTTTACAAATATCTTCACCACTCAGGCTGTTGTACATCCTTACACCACCAGATTCCGTGATGTTCCCCGTCAAGCAATTCCAGCTAGAAACTCTACTTAAAATCGTATTTGATACTATGTCCCAGATTTACTTAACAAAACGCCACCCTGTATCAAAAATAAAATTCACACGCACTCATAAGATGGTTTCTCTAAATACATAAATTCGTACTTCTGTAATCAGTACTCTGAAATCTGTGTCATTCGAAATTGTTACGTATGCAACAACTGGTTAATTAGATTTTTGACCATGTTTAATCTACAAAAGGTATTACTCACTAATTTTTACTTTGAGTCTTGACATTATTAGATGTGGTGTACTTTCAGTTTGAATTATATTAGGTGGCCCCAATGATAGCGGATTGCATAAATCCTTAATTAGAGTCATCCTGACATATAATTTTATCACTATCTGTTATGTACTTACTGTTAAACTGTAATTTTATGTTTTGTCAATAATAACATGTACAAACTGTAATCATATGTCTAATAAACTGTTTTGAATCTGAATCTGAATCACTGCCTTGCAAATATGGGCATTCTTGGTACAATAGTTCTTGAGAACCTCTTGGTAAAAATTTCATTCACTGTAAGTTGGTTGTAATTGTTGTACATGTATGCTAAATACTTCACCTCAGATTTCTCTTTAACCAACATAAAGTAATGCATGTAATACCCCATTTCCCTTTTAATTAAAACAAGACATTTTTTGCACAAATTTTATTGGAAATTAAAAATGAGCACACACATTCACTTCTCAACTTAAGAATAAGGATCACAATGCAAATAAGAATAAATACAATATAATTCTACTGATTTTTAAGCCTATTTAAACTGAAACCAAAGTCTGTGAGGCTATATCTCTCATTGTTCTTAACTTCTTTTTTCGTAGACTCTGTCAACATCTATGCAATGCGGACTTGCATCAAAACGAAATAGAATTTGACAATTCGTTTCTTGGCCTCTTTCTTTGGCCCGGTTTCTTCCCTCTGGATGGGGTTGTCAACACGTCCAGTTTTCCGTTGGTTGAGGTAACTAAGTTAGAGCGCCGTTTTCTCTTATCGCAAACAAAGTCATCAATTGTTCTTTCCTTTCTTTCCCTAGTCATCATGGTCCATTCTTCTACTTGAACTTTGTAGTGGGCATACGTGTTGCTCAAAACATAGTTCCCCATGCCGACCATCGCACGTCGGAGATCGTTTTGTTGGGCTTTTACCACATCGCATATTTTGTTTATTAGTTCTGGCAGTGGGCTAGGTTTCCATTCCATTGCTGTTTTCAATACATGGTTCATGCTTTCCATGTTAATTGTTTGTCCAATTTTGCCCCATTCCAGTATTTCTTTTGGGTTCAAACACGCCAGCTCTCAATAACGGGACAAGTCTGTTTTCCATATAATTGATGAAAGTGCCACCATTTTCAATTTGCCTACATACATCTTTCGTGTCCTGAACCCTGTGTTCAGAATCTATTGAGTCACTGGCTCATACGACTCCATCAGAAGCGAACAGTTTCCTGACAACTTGGTCGTGAACCTGTTTGGTTACACCAACCTTATTTTTTAGATAATTGTGAGTGTTATTTTTCAGATGCCTTGTGCAAAGGATAGTTGTTGCTCCTGGTATGGCAAGTTTTATAGCACTAGTAAGGGACTTTTCATCTTCTGAACCCACAACAAGTCTCTCTTGTCGCACAAGGGTTAAAAGAGAGGCTATCTGGGAGAAGAAATATCTATATATGGCGAAAGTGGAAGAGCCATGGAGAAGAATCGGTCCGTAAAAGATTGGATGTTCCATAGTTCCTTTCATAGTTACACTTTGGCATTTGAATGCAGTGGCTGTCACATAGATTTCCCCAGGTTGAATGTTTTATCAACACCCGAAATTGATTGATTGTCCTGGTTACAGCACATGTTCATCATTAATTTGATCATAGTTTCATAGTACAAAACCACTGAGGGCACTTTTTCCTTGCTGTGATACACTTTTTGTACAAACTCGTATGTGTTTACCATGTTCAGCACTTGAAGGAGGTGGTCTGCAAAATTGTTGTTATGGACCGCCATGCCATCCTTCTCGCGTTCTTTTCGATTTTGTAGATATCTAATATTTTCCTCTTGCCTCATGTCTCGGGGGCCAGAACATTAATCGGTATCTCGAATCAAATTTCTATATGCCTCGCTTGGCTTTTGTTTTTGTACTGCCTGTTTTATCTGATCCAAAGTTTGCTCGTTGACTCTTCTATATTCACCCGGGCGTTTGGCATTGCCATGTGGTATATGCCCAGGGAAATGGCCCAGATACTCAACCACCGCGACTTGGGTGTTTGAAATGGTCATGAAGTCGGGTGTAGGCCATTTAACCACCCAAGATACCCTTCTTTTGTAGTTTGAGTCTGCTTTCAAGACAGAGTAAGCTCTTTGGAGTAAGTTGTTATCGTCAGGTTGTGGATCAATAGGCACATACGTCTTTCTTTTATTCACACGTTTCTGTGTGCAAAATGCACCCTGGTATTTTACAATTGACTTAAATAAGCCGGATACGGGATCTTAAATAAAGTAGCTGCTAGGGCTGGTGCCTTTTTGCCACAACCATATCCCGCAGTCATCGTTGAACTCACTTTGCCTGCCCTCTGTGCGCCTGGTGACATTTCTCGCGTTGTCAACTATCATTTACACATTTTCTTTCTTTCCATCTTGGATTAGTGGTAAAATATCCTTGCCCTCTGCTTTCTTCAGAATGTCTAACACATCTAGGCTAGCGGCAAATGCTTCCAAAGTGCCCTAAAAATAGGTGCAACCCAAACCAAAGGTATAACAAAACACAACCTATATCAAAATGTGCGCACATGTCTCCTCTTTACAGAAAAATAGGTTGTGGAGTCCGAAAAGCGTTTTTTGGTATGTTTACACGCCCGTTTCTATGGCAACCTCTATTTTTTGTGGAAAATGGCTACTTTTCACTAATTTTTTAATATCTGCCTTAATTTTGAAGATAAGCACTCCAAATTTCATCAGAAGGTAGTATTAACCTTACTATTACAACAGACGTGAATGTTTCAAAAAATTATTTGATTAACATCATTATTATTATAATTATATGCAAAATTTTGTCATCAATTTGGCAATATAAATACCTCTATTTATTGATGTTGTTTGCTGAAGTTGCCAAATTACCAAAAATGGGGGTAAATGTTATTTGATGAAGGTAATATATTTCCAGGGATATACTGATACCAAATTAACTGGAGTATATGAAGTGGACACCATTACATGTATGCAAACTAGGCTTCAAATGTTGGGGTTTTTGAAGCCATAGAAATGTATATCACACATTATGTGCTGTACCAATGCAAAAAGTTTCATTTCCCTGAATAGTGCTTCAAAGCAAATAGAACATAGAATCCCGATCGTCTTATCAACATTTTTCGTTCACAGCTTTACTGAAATTTTGTGGGTCCGCCACGGGGGGGGGGGGGGGGGGGGGGCTTAAGTTAATGGATTGTCTGGTCTGGCTAGCTTGTGCAAAAGTGCTTTCTCCAGAACGCATTGTTGGAATTTGAGCAAATTTAGCATATACTACCGAAAAAAAATGAAGTGAAGACAATTTAGAAACCCTATCATTAAATTTATGCAAATGAGGTCATCTTCAAATTAGGATTTTATAATTTATGTGTTGTGTTGTAGAGGCACCAGAAAGCAAAAATCTGGGCACATTTCTTTGACTTCCAGAGTCCATGTCGGATTCTAACTCTGCTATGTGATTGTCTCATTATCAGTGTTATTGAGAATGACTGTGCATATTGTCAAATGTGTTGCATGATTGATAATATACACATGGTGAACTGGATTATTTTCTAAAATGAAGCTTGGACCTGGTAAGACCACCCACGTTTTAATGTATTTGCAGGTTAGATAATTTTGTACCGTGAACCTAAAATCATGAACCTGGAACCGCCATCCAAGAAGCCACCCCCAGCCAAGCTAAATCCCAATACCTGTTTTATGTAGCAAAGCTCTCAACACAGGAAAAGGGACTGATTACAAAACTACTTTGGACAAGCTACGATATACGCTTGCCTCCACCACAGACCGATCAGCTGCTCAACTACCGCCCACTGAGGATGCATTTGAGCAACATGTGAAAAGGGCACAATACCAATGTGCCATCTGGTGCCACAATGGCATTGATCAATTACATACAGCTATTAAAGCACTATCATTTCGAGACATAACAAAAATTAATGAATATTTGGGTCTTATTGATTCAGAACACACATTTCCGCAATTTGTTTTGTGAAAATGTGTACCCTTACACAACAACTATTCGGAAACCAGATTCTAATAAGAAAAAATTAGATCAAATGTTTTGCAGCATTCCTTTCAAACACAAAATTATTGATCCACTAAACTTTCAGTCCCTCTTCAAATTGAAATTTGTTCGTAACATGATTCCCAAGGAGTGCAAAATAAAAGATCCCCCCCCCCATAATTTCCTATAAATATGGCAACAATATTGGACAAAGTAGCATGAATTACAAGCAATTTCTGGCTTTAATTACTCTTGAAGATATCGCAGCGAATCAAAATTGTGACTGTATGTCTAACAATAAATATTCACATTTTGTTGATGCATACCACAAACATGTATTTACAGGTAATTTGGATATCACACAAAATTCAAGTTTAAAAGAAATTATGAAAAAAAGAACAAAATTTCGGATTTGTTCCAAGTTGAACATTGACAGTATTTTTCAGGATACATGTGATGCATTTGATTCCTACTGTATGAAATGGGCAAAGAAAGAAAAATAGAATTTCAGAAATTTAAAGGACGGTCATCAAACTTGAAAAAAGTCTCTAGAAAAAGAATTTATTGTTACAAATCCCACATTAAGAATTTCAATACGGTTAATCTAAAACAACCTTAAATTTCAAAAGCAGTCAAAGAACTACAAGAAAGTTTTGTAGTTACTAACATAGATAAGGCATGGAACAATCTTGGGATCATCTGCAAAAAACATTATCTGGATGTTTTGAAAAAAGAACTTGGTATAAACAATATTTCAGACATAAGAGGAAATGACGTGTATAAATTACACAAACAATCCATTGATAATTTAATAGATACACATAAAAATGAGATGAAAAGGAATTTTAATATCAAAATTTCTGAAGAGGACTCCTCTATTCCACTTTTGTTCTGGATATCCAAATTACATAAAAACAATTTTAAATCTAGATTCATAGCCGGTGCTGCAAAATGTACAAGAAAACAATTATCAAAAGAAGGAGCATTGTGTTTGACTGCAATTAGGAATCATTTTCGTAAATACTGTAATGCAATTTCTAGAAACAGTGAATTTAAATTTCGGAGTATTAGCAATGCTTCCGAGTTTGTATCTGAAATCAAAGATGTAAAGCAAAAAATATCAAATGTTTTGATTTTCCTTCACTGCACACAAATCTTCCCATTGATGAAGTTAAAAGTTCACTTTCAGAATTAATAAGCAAAATGTTTAACCATAATGGTAAACCATACATTAATATTAATTCATATACAAAGAAAGCATAACACAACAAATATTCAAAAAGTAACATTAAATCGTATACTGTTGAAACTTTGATAGATGCTATAAAATTTCTTTTGGATAATACTTTTGTTCAATGTGGACCATTGGTTTTTCAACAAATAAAAAGCATTCCAATGGGTCGAAACTGCTCCCCTTTACTGGCAGATTTGTATTTAACCTGGCTTGAATTTAAGTAAATGGATAAACTGATGAAAAAGGACTTTCAAATGGCTACAAAATTATCAAACAACGCAAGATATATTGATGATATTGCTTGTGTAAATGTACAAAATGTCAGTAAAACTGCTAAAGAACTTTACCCAAAAGATATCCCTTCGGAGGGTGACAACTCAGATGGTTTCAGAGATGTGTTTTTGGACTTGGATATTCAGGTCACTAATGACAGGTTTTGTATTAAAGTCTATCACAAAATAGATGAGTTTAATTTTGAAGTAGTTAATTATCCTTTCCCAGACAGTATTATTTCGGATACTATTGGATATAATACGTTTTTTTCACAGACTTTGAGATTTGGTCTTATTTGCTCTAGATTTCAGGACTTTACATCTAGAACCAAATTTTTATTTACAATAAACTTGAGTCAGGAGGATTCAAAGATGTACTTTTGATCAAATATTTCTACAAATTTTGCTGTAAATATCTGGAGATGGTTGGTAAGTTTGGCTTCAACAATTTTAGAGATTTTAGACTTGCTTTTTTTCGACTTAATTTTATCTTTTGGCATCATTCTGTTTTAATGATCACCTTTCAGACATTTTAGGCTAGCTTGTTTTCTCTTAGGTTAAACCCCCAGGGGCTACAGGTAGCGAGTAGCGGCCTAGGACAGTCACAAGCATGCCTAATTGTACTTGATATCTGGTTAATATTTTCATTGCATTCTCTTGACTGAAATACAAATGACTATCGGTAGCAAGCAGCGGCCTACGACAGTTACAGGTTTGCTTAATTGTACTTAAAATCCTGTTAAGAAAAATTGTTTTGATATCATGTTTTTGGCAAAAATGCTAATGACTTTCATTCTTTTCTGACATGCCTAAATGCACATTTACTCAACATTAAAAAAATACTCAAAAGTGACAGTATTTTTTCAAATATCACAAACCTGACACACTACGTTGATACATTGACTCAGGGTTGGCAATGAAATAGAGCTTAATTGTTTGAGGAGTAGGTGTCATCATGGAGTTTGATTTACATTTCTGGTGCAGGATGTACATTGTTGCAGTCATTGTTAGTATTTCCCTTGGTTTATACAGGTGTTCTAGCTGCAACTGTTTATTTTACAATCAGTGGGACTGAATATAATGCCCCAGCTTGTTTCCACTTCAGTTAAAAACTGGCGGATGGTTTAACTAGAACAAGCTGCCCAGCTAGAAAGGGTATATATTGGTTCAGGGGTAAGTCAAATTGTTCTTAACTGAACCTGTACAACACAAATTTGGTAATTATAGTTTGTTTGGCAGGTATTTTTCTTTCATAATGAAGGTCTGCATTTATAAGCAAAACTTCACGTATTTAGCTAATTCATCATTTGCCACGTTCATTTTATTCATTATTATGTGGGTTGTCTTTGCTGAATATTTAGCTTAGACAAGGAGCTGCTACTCAGAGAGACATGTACGGGTAAAAGGCTCCGAAACATGTTGAGTAGTTACTCGCCGAAGACCCTTTATTTTATTTCGGCTAATACAGCCTATGTCAAAATTTAACAGAGGAACGTGTGCAATTTTGACAATAGCACTTCTATATGTATATAGGTTAGACAGGGACAGGTTAGCCTATGGAGAGTAAAGAGTTCGGACAGCGGAATAGGGTAATGACTACTAGGAAGTGGTTTTGGACAAAAAGACACCAATACAACAGTCACATTCCTAACCCTAAAGTGTGGGATCCCAATGGTAACGGCTGGGAAATGTCTAATGATGGCTACCTCAAGCCTTGATGTATACCAATGAGCTAGCCCCACTGGAAGTCCGCAACCTTACTCATATGTATTGCACCGATATTGAGTGTACTGTCGCAAGAGAGTAACATTGCCTCCAGACAGGACTTAAATGTACAAAATTATGTGTATGCCTTGGACATGAGTGTGCAAATGACACTTTTGACACTGAAACAGACAGTGATGATGAGGAAGATGATGATTGAATCTTGGCATAGAATCTCCAAACCGTGACCATCATTGACCAGCTTTCTGTATTTAGTGTGTACATGTACTTATACTGTTTTCCTTTACTAAAAGGCATCTTGAATTATAGTTTCATGCCAGAGACACATAAGTTATGTTGCAGGACTCCATGGGATGGTTCACTGTAAATTATGTGTAGGTGTGAATACATGGTACAAAGTACTATCTTACTTTATCAGTTGTATAGGCAATTGTTATGACGGTTCGCTAAGCGAAGATGACATATGATAGCCATATTAACATACTAATTAATATGCATATGGTATACTCATATGAACATGATAAATAAAACTTGTATGAGTACGGTTCCTAATCATTTTGCCTTTTTTTAAATAAACGAAACTATATCATAGTAAATATAGTATGTTATCCGTCGCACAATACTTAATTTCGATGTAAATTTCATATATTTGCATAAATTAACATATGATAATTAGGCATTTTGAACAAACTCTGTATTTTGTGACTATATTAGAGCAATTGAGCACATTTTGATGTTAATTTAGCCTTTCCACAAGCAGTATCACCAAAGTTATTATTTTTAAGGACAAATTTTAGTTGTCTCAGAAATGGCATAGGTTGTCATGGAAACGAGCAGAAATATATATGATTAAACGCTTTTCAGATTCCACAACCTATTTTTTCATGAAAAGGACATATATACCTAAAAGAAAATACAGGTTGTAACTTGTTATACCACGGGTTGGGGTATGACCCCCGAAGGGCCCTCTATGCCGCAGGTCTAATCATAAGTATCCAGAAATTTATGCCTTGGAAGTGTATGCCCCACACTTGTTGAACTTGGACTAGTCACATGAGGCGATTGCTCTTTTACGGCCTTATGTGAGTAGGTTTCATTCTCTATGTCTGGTTCTGGGGTCGTATCTCCTGGTAGATAACTAAAGGAGTCCTCTATGCTTTTGTTAGGGGACACTTCCAGTTGAGGATCACTATCTCTATTGCTTAGGTCAAAAATGCCTACACCACAGTTTTGATTTGGGCTGGTAGACCTATCTGTTGGAGAGTCCATACTTATATCGGACAGTGATACATCAATTGTGTCTGCGATGGCTGGTGGTGGGACATAGGCATTGAGTGGGGACGATGCCACCTGCAAACATAATAAAGGAAACATAAGCACTTAAAATGTAATACAAGATGCGGTTTGTAGCAGATCATTATATAAAAATATCCCAGAACAATTTATGGCAGATTATTTAAAATTGTTCACCTAATTACTAGTAACAGAGTGGCGCAGGTTGGAGCATGTCTTGAACACTTTTTCAACTTAAAAAAAAATCTAATGACACGTTTCTAAACGGCAAAAGCCAGTGACTGTGCAAAGTAAACTATTACAAACAATTACAGTGTAAAGCAATTTACCGTTTTTTTACATAGTTGGAAAAACAGTTTTGAAAGTGCAATACAGGTCTTTGTGTGTGTGTGTGTGTGTGTGTGTGTGTAAGAGAGAGAGAGAGAGAGAGACAGAGAGAGAGAGAGAGAGAGAGAGAGAGAGAGAGAGAGAGAGAGAGAGAGAGATGAGAGAGAGAGAGAGAGAGAGAGAGAGAGAGAGAGAGAGAGAGAGAGAGAGACCTTTGGTTGTTTTTCTGCAAAACACTCTTCATTGACGCCTAGTTTGTCTACATGCCTTTTCTGGGGAGTGTGATATTTCTGTGCCTTTGTTGGTGTCAACAGGGTCTTCTCCTGTAATGAAACGTCCATCTTCCTTTTGTTAGCTAACTAAAGTTCACATATTACAGGTCAATATTTCAATGACCATCATCACTGCATGATATTACAAATGCACATGTAAAATCGTGCACCTGGTTTGGAATATTCCAGAGCAATTTATGACAGAATATCATTTAAAATTGTTCACCTAATTACTGGTAACAGAGTGGCGCAGGTTGGAGCATGTCTTGAACACTTTTTCAACTTAAAAAAAAATCCAACGACAGGTTTCTAAACGGCAAAAGCAGTGACTGTGCAAAGTAAACTGTTACAAACAATTACAGTGTACATCAATTTACCGTTATTTTTTAAATAGTTGGGAAAACAGTTTTGAAAGTGCAATACAGGTCTTTGTGTGTGTGTGTGTGTGTGTGTGAATGTACATATATATATATATATATATATATATATATATATATATATATATATATATATATATATATATATATACATACATATATATATATATACAGTGAAAACTCCTTATAATGACACCATCTGTTGCCTAATAAATGTGTCAGATAACTGAATATGTCAGATTAGTGAATCAAATAACAAAGAAATAAACCATTTCCCATGAAAATTTGTGTCATTATATTGAATTTGTCAGATATCTGAGTGTCGTTATAATGAAGTTTCACTGTATATATATATAGAGAGAGAGAGAGAGAAAGAGAGAGAGAGAGAAAGAGAGAGAGAGAGAGAGAAAGAGAGAGAGAGAGAGAGAGAGAGAGGAGAGAGAGAGAGAGAGAGAGAGAGAGAGGAGAGAGAGAGAGAGGAGAGGAGAGAGAGGAGAGAGAGAGAGACTAACCTTTGGTTGTTTTTCCGCAAAGCACGCTTCACTGACGCCTGGTTTGTCTACATGGTTTTTTTTCCACTTTTTGGCCCCTTAACTACGTAATCCTCAAGGTGGTGTCACCAATAGCTAAAGGAGCCTAGATTTTAATTCATACAAAACGTCCAAAAAATTTCAAGAGACTGACTTAAAAAAATTGTAGATACTATCGTGTTGGCAAGCAAAATGTTTACACATTGACAGAATGACAGGACAGATGGACATGGGTGATCACATGAGCTCTATGATCTATGGTCAGCAGAGCTTTAAAATGAATTGGACTTTATAATATTTACAAACAAGACATGTTTGTAACACATAGATGCCCCCCTACCGTCATTATGTTCACCCTCATTAGTCCTGTTGATAGTACTAAAAAGGGCACTCATGACCTTGGGAAGTGGATGTAGAAACCAAATTAACTTAAGTGGCCTTTTGACTTTGGAAATTAGGTCAAAGTCACCCTTGTTTGAAGCTAATCTAGCCCTAATAAAAGATATACACCTCCGAAATAAAAGCTCTGGCGCAAAAAATTCTGCAGATATATTCAGCAGAAACCAAATTCAGTAATGTGGCTCTGTGACCTTGGGAATTAACTCAAGGTCACCCATTCCAAAAACTGACCCAACTGTTACGGAAGGCTATATTCCTGTGCAATATGAAAGCCCTATCTAATCATGCAGAAACCATGTGCACTAAAAGGACTCTAGGTGGGTACCTTGGGAATTTGGTCATGGTCATCAATCTTCTACGCTGACCAAGCCCTAATTGAGGACTGTACAATGCGCAATATTGAAGTCATACCTTAAATTCTGAATTACAATGCAGAAACCAAGTTTACTAATGTGTCCTTTGGACCTTTGAATTTAGGTCAAGGTCACCCATCTTCAAACTTTGGTCTTGACCTAGCCCTGGATAAGGACTATAATCCTGTGCAATATACAAATCTTATCATAAAAGCTTTTCTAGTTATTGTGCGGAAACCAAAACTTACTAGACGTCTATAGTACCTCTGTGACCATGGAAATAAGGTCAGGGTCAAACACCTTCATACTTCACCTAGCCCATACTATCAGTGTAGACCCTGAAGCGAAACCATCCAAGGAAAATGTAGGCCTTGAAGGCAAAGCCTGAAAGGCAACTGCTGAAGAGCTTACATTTTCCTTGGATGGTTTGTCTACTCTTTCATCAGGGTGATCCATATTGCCCTATCACCGGTTCAACCCCAGTGTGACGATTTTATCTCCGGATGGTGAAAAATAAAAATTTCACCATCCGTAATTGAAGTAAATCACTTCATTTTACAGTTTTCTGGTCTTTTGACCCTGACAAGTAAACTTTTTCCTGCACAATGTCCTCGTCAAAAGTCGTCTGATTCAAACATAAAACAAGGCTCTGACATGACATCATGAGGAATTCCCCTGGGTATTCTGGAGGCTACAGAAAATACACCCTGGTGAAGCCAGCTCTACAGGAACACATGCATGGGCCAGTACTAACCAATGAAATTCTTTTATTTTTCACCATCTGGAGATAATGGAGTATAACATGGGCACTATCAAAGTCCCATCTAAAAAATTCCTTAGTTATAGTGCGGAAAACCAAAGTCCTCTACCGACCAACATGAGCAAAGCTTTATGCCCTGCCTTCTTCAAAGGGAGGCATATAATTACTGTACAGTGGTCCCACTTTTGAGAGGCCCCGCTGATGAGATGTCACTTCTTAATGCACCAAAGGTGGCCTTTGCATTATATTTTCTCCTTCACGAGAGGCCACCCATCTTATAAGGCCAGATTTCTAATGCATTTAGGGTGCCCTCACAAGAGGGGGACCACTGTACAGGTTCAGACATAGTGACTGCATTGGCAGTAGGGAGTATGGAGTGTGCTTTTTTTGAGGGGGGGAGGGTGTTGAGAACTTTATGGAGATGTGGCAATGTTGCTACCTAGAGATCATAAGTCTTAAATTGGTCTATATGCGATTTACAGTGGGCGGAGTGGAGCGCAGCAGAACACAGTCCATCCTAAACCTCGAATAGCCCAATAAAGGGCTACATGTATAACCAATTAAGGACGCTCATCATTGGCTCTTCAAAATTAAACAAAAGTGATTGGCATGCAGTGAATGAGAGGCAATACTGCATGCAACATTTGTGTTGTGCGAGCGGGAACATCGTGGAAAAATTTTTGCAACACTTTCCCTAGCTCTTCCAACAGGTGATTCACACCCTTTCAGTTATAAAGTAAATGGCATTGAGACAGCATATTTAAGACAAAGCTGAAAATTATAAATAAATTCTGGTAGAAAGGAGCAGATAGCCCGAGAGCAGAGATTATGCGACATGTGTGAACAAAGAGAAATAGAAGATCTTAGACACTTTAACTTAATTTGTGACAGACACCATTATATTAGAATAAGGATGTTTACAGAAGTAAAAAATATTTTTCCAGGTTTTGAACGCCTGGATGTAGATCAACAGCTCTATGTAATATATGGCAGTACTCGTGGAGACCTCACTATGTTGCAGCAATTTAAGATCATGAAAATTACATGCACCTACGTTTCATATATGTACAAAATTCGAACAGCCAATACGGTAAATTGATGTAGAATTAGGAAAACATAGAGACAGTTAAGGATCAGAGAAAAGAAAGACAGTGATGTTTTGAAAGGCTCCAAAGATGTCATCTACCTTGATTTTTTTTTTTTTTTTTTTTTTTTGTTTTTTTTTTTGTTTTTTTGTTTTTTGTTTTTTTTTTTGTTTTTTTGTTTTTGTTTTATGTACATGAGTATTCTCAATTCTACTTTTCATTGAGTTATATATCTTACTACCATGACCATCTAATGTATTTTGTGCAAGCCTGTATTATATAATAATTGTGTATTGTTCTTCGTTTGACTAAATGTAATATTATATTCATGTATCTCTTCAGCGAATGGAGGAAAGAAAGAATATACATACATACATATTTATTAGAAGGCTGCCTGGCCGCTGAGAGTTCGGACTCACCCACCGGGGAACTTCTTCTATAGGTGCTCATGCCACCCGAATCAGGTCCTGAATGAGAGGCAATACCTGAGGGCAGTACCTACTCTCCAGGTTTTAGCTGCTTTGATGCGCTACAAGATGAAATTGCAAAATATAGGAACCATTCAATATTCTTATGTGGGGATTTTAATGCAAGGACAGGGTCTGAAATGGACATTGAATGTGAACCTGGTTCTGACCTGCCAGGTGCTAGTCATTGGTCTGATTATACTTACTTACAAACAAGTAATCCCAGGGTCTCCATAGACAAACATGTCAACAAGTACGGAAGGTATCTACTACAATTATGTAGGTCAACTGGAATACGAATCATGAATGGTAGAATTGGTTCTTCTGGTATATATACATGCTTCACACAGGCTGGTAATAGCACTGTGGACTACCTCCTTTCTCATGCTAGGAGTCAATATATGATTGATGAGTTTACCATTCTGCCTAAAAGAGTTGAATCTGACCATGCTATTTTGCGTTATAATATAAATATAACCACTGAAATTTCAGACTCTCTAGATACATGCACTAATGTTAATTCATCCCTGATAAAAGACCATCAAAACAGATTACCTAAGAAATACATTTGGAATAAGAGAAATCTGAAAACTTACTTGCGTAGTTTTTCTTGTCCAGAATCTCAAAAACTTAAGTCAGATTTTATCTGTAGTTTATCAGATGACATTGATAAAGTATGTGTAAGATTTTATAACCTGTTGCATTTCTCCTTAGATCAAAGTTTTAAGCAAAAAAAGCCTGGAAAAAATAAAAGCAAATTCCCTAAAAATGCGTGGTTTGATGATGAGTGTAAACTTCTCAAGAGTCGTGTAAATTCCTTTGCAAAAGAATTTGATATTTCTGATCCAAGTAAATGGGATGACTACTGTAATTTATCAAGCGGGTATAAAAGACTTATTTAAAGAAAAAAACGCCAATACAAGGCAGCGAATCTTGAAACATTTCAGAATATGCTAAGTAATAATCCAGACAAATATTGGAATTTTTGGAAGAAGCTAAAACTAAAGTCACAAAACAATAACTGATCTGATCTAGACACCTTTAAGCAATATTTTGAATCCCAGAATACACCCGCTAGCCCAGAATATTTCGATTTAGACTTTATGAAAAAAATGAGTGACCTTGTTGATTTCTCGGAAGAGATGGGACACACAGAGCACAGCACAGACATACTTAATGGTATTCTTAACACAGTCATAAGTGAAGCAGAGGTTAAAATACAGCTTGAAAGGCTGAAAACTGGTAAAGCCTGTGGCAATGATGGAATTGCAATGGAATTCTTAAAGTATGGAGGTGAATATATCATGCCATGTCTTACTTCAATCTTTAATGTTATTTTAAGTAATGGTGAATACCCCAGCTCTTCGGCAGAGGGCATTATTAATCTTGTACATAAAGGTGGGTCTACAGATGACCCAGACCATTATGGAAAAATTACTGTGATGGTTGCTATTGGTAAAGTTTTTGAAGCTGTTCTACTTAATAGACTTGAGTTTAAAAATGAGGCACTAAATCATAATGATACTTACCAGTTTGGATTTAAGAAAAACTGCAGAACGACCGATAATTTATTCTTGCCACAGAGCCTTATTGAAAAACAAAGATTTAAACAACCACTACATGTGTGCTTTGTGGATTTCACCAAAGCATTCGATTATATTAACCGACAAGCTCTCTTTTATAAGCTGTGTAGGCGTGGAGTCCAGGGTAAGTTTTGTCATGTTTTCATGAATCTCTTTCAAAAGGCAAATTGTAAAAATCAGTGGCAGGGAGAATTGAGTGGGAAAATTAATAGTCTATTTGGGGTGCTTCAGGGCGGCATTATAAGCCCAAAACTTTTCACTGAGTATTTGAGTGATCTTGGTGATCATCTGAGTACAACCAGTGGTATAAGGATCGATGATGTTTTCCTCTACTATTTACTGTATGCAGATGACCTGATACTATGTTCCAACTCATCTGAAGGTCTTCAACTACAAATTAACGGGCTCTTTGAATTTTGTAAGAAATGGCACATGATCTTAAATTTGACAAATACTAAAATTTTAATCTTTAACAAAAGGAATAATACTCACAAATTCTACTTTAATGAGGTTGAAATAAGCATAAGTTCTAGTTATGAACATTTATGTGTCTGATTAAACTTGACTAAATTTGACTATTTTGGACATACTTATGAGTACTTAACGAATTAAGCCCAGAAAGCTGTTTTTCAAGCAACTAGACTGAGTAACCCTGTTGTTGGGAAACTCAGTCCCCTAATAGCTTTTAAGGTCTTTGACACCCTGATACTATCCATCCTAGAATACGGCACTGAAATTTGGTACAAAGGCAAACCAATAGATGTCATGGAAACTTTCCAGCTAAAATATATGAAAAATGTGCTTTGGGTCAGACCGCAAACACCAACAGATGCTATTTTTGCAGAGACTGGTAGGATGCCAATAGCTAACCGTCATAAATTAAAATTAATTAAATACTGGTTGAGACTTATAAATCTGCCAGAGTCTCACATTTTGAAAAAAATCCTACAATACTCTAAAATTGTTAGCAGAACTTGGGCAAAGGAACTGGTGTCACAATGTAAAACAATTATTATACAGCCTTAATTTTAATGAGTTCTGGGATAATCAAGAAGACTTGGATGAAACCATAGTCACACATGAAGTATCTGAAAAACATAAAAATGACCAAATTCATCAATGTTTAGCCAGAATTATCACCAGTGATGATACTAAAAAACTAAGGTTGTACAAAACTTTTAAATCCCAGTATAACTTGGAGCCATACCTAACTCAGGTACGTGATACACGATACCGTGTTGCGCTGTCCAGACTCAGACTAAGCTCACACAACCTAGAGATAGAACTTGGGCGACATTCCACAAATAAAAATTCCCATCAGAGAATATGCAAACACTGCTACATGGGTGAAACTGAAGATGAAGTAAATTTCCTGCTAAAATGTCCAAAATTTGCTTCTCATCGTCAGCCCATTATGTAAATCAATATCTTCCAGAATTTAGATCCCCGAGTACTAATTTACAATTTCAAAGGTTAATGTCTGCGTGTGATACTGATCTTATGATCCAGCTGGGTAAATTTGTCTACTCAGCTTTTGAAAACCATGATAGGCAGAAGTAAATCCTGATCACTTGGCAGACATCTTCATATATCTGTACATATTAGTTACTGTGGTTGAGATCCATATGTCCACTTACATATTTGCACCATTATATTTTGTCATTGTGTTTTGTCTTACTTACTGATACATATATTAGATACTCATTATAAGTCAACTGTGTTTTATCTTATGTTCTTCCATTCTATAAACGAAGGTGCATGCATGTATTAAATTTAATACATCCCGTGAAATGCTTGGCAGTATCTCATCCGTCCACTTATAGATCTGAACAAGTGTATTTTGTTATTGTGTTTTGTCTTACACATTGGTGTCATGCAGATACTCATTCTATATTTTTGAGCAATGCCTGCTCCAAGGTATCCTTCCAACTTTTAAGTAAAGGTGTATGTAAATAGTAAGTGCATGCCATGGAACACACCTGTTAGTGTTCCATCCATCCACATATAGTCTGAACCAATGTATTTTGTCCATCTTGTTCATGCACATCATGTTTTCATTATATATCAACTGTGTTTACTTTTTCTAAAGTACTCTTTCAATTTATGAGTAATTGTGTACACATGTATACATTTCGTATAATCTTTAGAGTACACATATATATTTAGTTAAGCTGTAGCACACCGGGCAGTGCACAACCTGTCTACCTAGAGATTTGTATTCTGACATTGTAATGATGCATTGCGGGGTCCATGTACACTCCTGCGCTATTGTAAATATGTACATATCTTGACCAAACTGTAGAATGACATATAGGTCAGTACTGACCTTCTGTTCTTATGTCAATAAAAATGCTACTACTACTACTACTACTACTACTACTACTACTACTACTACTACTACTACTACTACTACTACTACTACTATAAAATCCATGTATCAGGCACACCGAGTAGCATACGTGCAAAATTGCACAAAAATAACAATTAAAAATTTGGACAGCAATTATTGCTGAAGATAGGCTTACTATGACACAGACAGACAATAGGCCTACAGCTATAAAGTAGGGTATTTGGGGCCCAGTTGATGTCATTTGTGAGGAATTGTTACATTTATCCATCCAGGACCTGATTGGGGTGGCACGAGCACCTATAGAAGAAGTTCCCCGGTGGGTGAGTCTGACACCTCAGGGGCCAGGCACCCTTCTAATAAATATAATTTTCAGCTTTGTCTTAGTTATGCTGTCTCAATGCCACTTACTTCATGGAGGTAGAGTCTCTTCCCACCTCCATTAGTTTAACCTCCTGAGGGCAGGTTGTCCAGTATTTGTCAAGATGCCAGGTCAACTCACAAATGCGAGCAGTTCTTGGCAGTCAGTCATGCATGCATGAGGTCACTTTTCTGTCAATCGCCGAGCTTACCTGGACTTCTGTACAGTGGCTTTTGAAGTATTTTCTACATGATTTTGATGGAACGCAGGTGGCTCACTGATTGGTCAATTTGACTTGTAGCTCTGAAATTGTATTCTGAAGCTTGTATAGATGGTTGTAAGAGATCCATGAATGTGGCTTATGAACACCTGTGTACAACAATGCATGCATTTGACCTGGGCTACAAAAGAACACAACTGGGATCACTTCTGCCCCTCTGCATTACGCCACAGATAAGTCAAGTTTCCCAGGCTCAGGCCAGTAGCATGCTAAAGCCAGGCACAATGTAAGATAATGTTGCCTGACCATTCTAGGTTTCTTCCTGTATTAGGTGAGGAAGGTGGTGCAGGTCCATAGGCATTTTGCTAGACCTGCCAGGCCCAGCCAAACGTGTCCTTTGATTCATCAAGCAGGTTCAGCAAAACGCTTATGAATCTGCACCAAGTTCCTTACCTGTCGTAATCAACATTTCTATTGTTTGATCTAACAAAACATCCACTTTATCATACAAACATTTTGATGGAAATTTACAAACATGCCACACTGAACTATTTCTGATGTGAGAGTTATAACATGAAAGGAGAAGATTATGGCTTATAAAGTTATAACTGTCGAGTGGCGAAGCCACGAGACAGTTGAAATAGCCATAATTGTCTCCTTTCATGTTATAACATATTTGTCATTGGCTGGTAGGAATGGTCATTTGTGTTTAGGTCGGATCAGTGATTTCATGATTGAAAGCGTATTATCTGTCAGTTACGTAATCAAATTCTTAAACACACGTGTGACAGTGTCATTTCACTTCTGAGTCACTTCATTCGTGATTTCGCTCAGGCGTTCAGGTAGTTCGTGAATCTGCTAGCTGCCACAAAATGGAAGATGACGTGCCTCTAATTGAACTTGAAAATATTGCAACTCAGCAATTATTTTTCCATAGAAATGACGGCACTGGCAGTACTGGGAGTTATGTTGGTTTTTATTTGAAGTGTTTTTACAATTTCACAATCAAAGTTTGCTTTGCATTCATGATATGCTACTGCATCAAGACTACTGACCCGGAAGTTTTGTGGCTGATGGTATATTGCGTGCTGGTACTTGAATGGAAAGTTTTTATCTTGGAAATTCAGCTAAATCATTTCAAATTTTATTGTTAGACACTGAAAGGGTAAATTCGGAAAGAGTGAGTTATAGGTTTTACTTAATTCACTCTTTTTGCGGGCCCTTTTTGCGATTATTGAGGGTGAAGGTCAGCCCAAAAAAGATGCATTATCAAGTTTCATAATACATTCTTTTTCATAATCAATGGTTATGGAATATAATCAACACTTTTTGAGCCTTATGATTGGCTAATTCCTACCAGGCATATGACAATGCCAATTCACCCGCATGCAGCAATGCGTAATATCGTCGTGTGTACATGTTTAAAACAAATATAACCGCCAGTTCTGCCTGTCAGCCATGTTAGAGTAGTATCTTGAAGATCAGGCGAAAGGCAGGCAAAGAAGCCTACCACAGTTCAAATCCCCTTATTGCCCTCAAGAATGTATCTTTTTCCTTTTTTTTTTTTTGTGGATAAAAGTGAATAGAACATAGCAAAATTTCAAACTCCATCATTTCTGGTCACCAAAAGTAGCACGTTGAACAGCTGTTTCTCAAAATTTTCTGCCACAAAACAGCGAGTCATCAGTTTGTATTGGAGGTCCTCAGTGAAAGTGAAACTATGGTCTCAAACATTAGAAAAGTTCAATAACTGCAATAAATTGCCTGAAGAGACAGTAAAATGACACGGGTCAACATGCGACTGTACATGGCTGGGACAGCCATGTGTTACAACGTACACGGAACCACTACATATTAACAACCTACCTGCATAATCATATGCAAACACCAGCACAGACACCAAGGTGTACTTGATAAGTCAATCCAAGATAATTTGCTGCTGATTAAGAAAGCAAGGTATGTGACCCCACAGAGCATGTGTGCATCTCCATCTGACACAGCCTCACAGGCATGTGCGATAAGAGTTTGCACGAAGTGTCAAAAAACAAGATATGTTTGTAAAACATAGATGCCCCCGCCCTCATTTCCCTTGCCCTCGCAACCCTATTGGCAACCAAACCTAACTAAGGTACCAACGTGACCTTGGAAATTAAATCAAGGTCACCAAACTTTAAACTTCTTCTAGCCCTTAGCAAGAACTATAGACCTGTAAAGTATCCCAGTCCTAACTTATAAACTTCTTGAGTTATTGTTTGGAAACCACAAGAATTCTACAATCTCTCTGTGACCCTGAAAACTGGGTCAAGGTCACCCATCTTCAAACTCAACCCAGCCCTTACAAAGAACCATAAAGCTGTGCAATATAAAAGTTCTAGCTCCAAAGTGTAAGTTATCATGCAGAAAGCATGAAACCATATTCAGTAAAGTGGCTCTGTGACCTTTAAAATGAGGTCAAGGTCATCCATCTTCAAACTTCACCTAGCCCCAAATGTGGACTATAATCCTGTGCATGTAAAAGTCCTAGCTTAAAAACCTCTTCAGTTATTGTGCGGAAACCAAAGTTAACTCAGGTACACCTGTGACCTTGGAAATTAGGTCAAGGTCACCCATCTTCAAACTTTGACTAGCTTTTGACTAGAATGATACACATGTACTGTATCAAAGTCCTAGCTCAAAACTCTTGCGTTATTGTGCAGAAACCACAGGAATTCTACAATCTCTCTGTGACCCTGAACGCTGGGTCAAGGTCACCCATCTTTAAACTCAACCTAGCCCTTACAGAGAACCATACAGCTGTGCAATATAAAAGTTCTAGCTCTAAGATATAAGTTATCATGCAGAAAGCATGAAACCATATTCAGTAAAGTGGCTCTGTGACCTTTAAAATGAGGTCAAGGTCATCCATCTTCGAACTTCGCCTAGCCCCAAATGTGGACTATAATCCTGTGCAACATAAAAGTCCTAGCTTAAAACGCTCTTCAGTTATTGTGCAGAAACCAAAGTTAACTCAGGTACCACTGTGACCTTGGAAATTAGGTCAAGGTCACCCATCTTCAAACTTTGACTAGAATGATACACATGTACAGTATCAAAGTCCAAGCTCAAAAACTTCTTAAGTTATTGTGTGGAAACCACAGGAATTCTACAATCTGTGACCGTGAACACTGGGTCAAGGTCACCCATCTTCAAACTCAACCTAGCCTTTACAGAGAACCATAAAGCTGTGCAATATAAAAGTTCGAGCTCCAAGGTATAAGTTATCATGCAGAAAGTATGAAACCATATTCAGTAAAGTGGCTCTGTGACCTTTAAAATGAAGTCAAGGTCATCCATCTTCAAACTTCATTTAGCCCCAAATATGGACTATAATCCTGTGCAATATAAAAGTCCTAGCTTAAAAACCTCTTCAGTTATTGTGCGGAAACCAAAGTTAACTCAGGTACCACTGTGACCTTGAAAATTACATCAAGGTCACCCATCTTCACACTTTGCCTAGCTTTTGACTAGAATGATACACCTGTACAGTATCAAAGTCCTAGCTTAAAAACTTCTTGAGTTATTGTGCGGAAACCACAGTCTACCGACCGACAGACAGACCGACAGACATGTGCAAAGCATTATGCCCCACCTTCTTCAAAGGGGGGCATAAAAACAAAAACAGAGACTGGTTCAACAGAGGGTGGCAAGATGTCATTCTATAAAGTGACGAGTCCAGATTTCTCCTCTTCCAGCATGATAGCAGAATCCTAAGGTATACAGTCGCCCGGGACAGACTTGTGCCAAGCCTTGTGTTGTCTAATTGACCATTCTGGTGGAGGCGAGGTCATAGGATTGTGGCCTGCCATATTTAATACAAAAAGAAACTCAACAAATCTAATTCTGTAACCCCATATACCGTTTGAACACTATCAAGTCCCATCTTCTAAGAGCAAAGTCCTATTCTGTACCATTCATTGAAAAACTGAATGGTTCTAAATCATAATAGCAAATTAATTTGTAAAAGGAACAAATCATACTCATAAAATTTGAAATTTAGAAGACAGTTTTAGGCATTATTAGCTTTTATAAAATCAGGTCATCAGCGGGGAACCAGCGCAAGACTTGTTTCGGTGCCATAAATCCCCGGACAAGTCCTTCCGCTAACTGGGGGCACCATGTTTGCATTTCCAATACAAACATCTCGAGCTGATGTATTACAGAATAAAGTGAATATGATGCTCCTTTGTTAATAAGCCTACTTAACCCTTAAACGGTCAGACCGGTCGTTAACGACCGGTAATCACGTGATTTAATGCTGGGCTCACACTAGCTTAGCCTTACTTGTGTAAACAACCCATAAATCATCACCAAACTGTGCACAGACAGCTGTTGTGTTTCCCCCACGAAGCACATCGATCTCTTTATGTATACCACTCCCTCTAGCGTCCCTGCTTATCGTCAAGGGGATTCCCCGGTGATTCCCTTGAGGTGTGTGGTGTCACGAAGAGGGCAGCATCCAGTACCAGTTCAGCTGCAGGTGTCCGTCAATTACGTAAAAGTGCCGAGGCTATTAACCTTAGTCAGGAGTTGGCAGGGAGGGATTATGTAAAGGGGGGGGGGGGGACAGTGAAGTCAATGTGGGGTGTGAGGATGTAAGTATTTTGTTTATAATGAGGCTGGAGCCCACAGGCATATCAACGGACCATGTGGTTTCACCTTGGGTCCCATACCCAGTCATTCAGGCTCGTTGCAGCCGATCACTCACACAATCACTGAGTCATGCAATGCCCTTGCTCTTTCCAAGTATCCCCTAATATGTTTCCCTGTCAAACCTGTGTTTATTAATAAACTTTATGAATAAGACCTTTTGCCTTGGCCCAGTTATGGAACCTTGCATTCAAACCTAAATTGTTTCTCTGAATGCACTCAATTATTTACACGGGGGGGGGGGGGGGGGGGGACGAGGAGGAGCATGGTTGCAGATACATGATAAATATTGCTGTCAGTCTCAAAGACTGTGACAGGCAGCCAATATGGAGGGCCTACTTTGCCTTTTGCACTGGAATTGATGACTATTATTGCATGTACACTGCATACATGCATGGTGTCATCCACATTTGCAAACTACATAGCAGTATAAATTCTATGTCATAACTGGAGATCTTCATTGGTTTTTGTGGACGGGTCAATGAATGCTATGCACCACATGGACCTCATTTTGTGGCATCCAGTGGTGCCCCCACAGAGCCCAGGAAGCCAGCGTGTTGTTTATGCATGACAACGCCCACCCTCATGTTGTGCACATCTGCCTCAACTTCTTGCATGAACAAAGTATTGATATTCCAGACTGGCCACCACACTTGTCAGGAAATGAATCCTGTTGAACACTTGTGGGGTATCCCTGATTGGTGTTCAGCAAAGACCAGTTTCACGCAAAATTATGCACATGTATGGCCTGGTCTTCTGAAGGAGTGAGGCAATATTACACAAAGACAAATTGATGGACTGATTGTGTCTATGCCTAGAGGATCATAATATATATATATATATATATATATATATATATATATATGTGTGTGTGTGTGTGTGTGTGTGTACATATATATAGTGTTCTTGGCACTAACTGGGTCACCCTCTTGAAGTAAAGTTATATATATATATAACTTTATTTTAAGAGGGTGACCCGGTCAGTGCCAAGAACACTAATCTACCCCAGGGCCCTCTTTAAAATTGGTACATAATATACATTGATTCATAAGCCTGTAGAATACATGTATACAGCATATAATGTGAATGTACATAAGTAATGCAAGAATACACTGAGCATGAATATTACAGACATGAGTGAGGAGAAACAATGCAATATAGTTTAGTACTGAGTTGTTCTGTCATGCACAGCAATCAATGCATTACTTGGGACAAATGGTGGTCATATATGAGATACTGATTTGTGCCTGTTGGCATATAAGGTACACATTCAGATATTGAAAATTGAGAATTTTCCATAAAATTTCGCTGAACAACATTACCTTGGTTCATTTTACTTCGTACAACTTCGTCTTGCCTGATTAAAGTCTCAATATTATAACTCTTCAGGAATCTAGGACTGATTGTTGAATGCCACATTGCCAAAATCAACTTCTTCGATAAATCAGTGAAGGCATAAAACATGATAGTCGAAAGTACATATGGTCAAATGAGAAACTGGCAGAAATCTTATTTTAGGCGAACGCAAATTTATTAGAAAATTTAGTTGAAGATTCGTTTAAAGTTCAACAAAAATTTTTTTTACTGTCATTAACACTTACACCAGACCTTTTCTGGGGGGGGGGGGGGTTGTTTTGTTTTGTCAAGGAATAGTAGGTAACAGAGCGTCTTTGATCCAGGCACACCACCTCCCATCTTACTGGAAAAAAGGTCAGTGTATTTCAGTAATTTCTGAAGCAGACGATTTGCTTTGATCGGTGTGATAATTGATTAACAAAACAAGACATCAGATTTCTTCATTGATGGATGTATGATAAAATTTAAAACATAGAGCTATTTCATTTTTTATTGTTGGCAGCTCAGATACTGTCCAGTAGTACAGTCGTGTGGCAGTTATGCAGACACTTGTTGAACTATCGCTGATATTTTGATTAAACTGATTAGCACTTTTCAACTAAAATTGTATTCTCCATCATTGATCATTCGTTCTTTGCAAAAATTTTAATTGTTAACAAAACTGTCATTCGTGAAGTTGAATTCCACAATGTGTCCGTCACCACTCTCAAGATCATGCAAATATGGTGTGTTAATATTGACACTGAATTAAAAGTTTCCTCTCTGGACGGGAAGTTCAAAGAGATAATACAAAATTATCCAAGGTAGTGGTGACTCGCCTCCTTCAATGGTGCCACCCTAATCCCTTACTTATTGCTACCCACTTGTGCAGATCAGAGAATGATGCACTGCCAATGGTGCACACACAAGTCCTGACCCACTAAACATGGTTATTGTTGTACCAGTTCTAACCATGAGTTAGTTGCCTTTATACTCAGTCAAACTCCTGTGCCCACTCAAAGTACTGACACTGCCTCTTTTTGTCCAGGGAACAGGCAAAAAAGTGGCGCCCATTGTTTGGGCCTTGCTTGATAACTGTTCGCAGCACACACCTCTTGCCATGGCCAGAACACTGCGGGAACTTGTCATCTGCCCACTGCAAAATATTTAAAAACTAGAACAGGCTGATTTTCCGACAGAAAAACAAATATCTCCCCGTGCGCCCTTACTATTGTCACCCTTATTTTTATAAATGGGCATACCGATTCCAATGATCTACAGATATGGTGAAGGTACACTCTTTATTGACATTTCAAAATCTAAACAAAGATCACCCATGTAGAAGCACAAGCACACTCTTACTGAGGCTCATTGTCCCACCAAATTTTCACTTTAATATATTTCTACCCAGTATTATTGGCAGGGCTATATCAGGGACTGAAGATTCCGCTTGGTTCACATGTTTGACGAAGAAGACAAATATTTTTGTGTTATTTAGCATTAATTTCAACTTCCCAAGTCAAATCTTTCTTGAGTTATCGATTTTACATGACATGCCCATGTGACCTTGAAAAATAGGTCAAGGTCACCCATCTGCAATCCCAAGCAAGGTCTTATATAAATTTCAAATTCCCAAGTCAACTCTTACTTGAGTTATTACATTCACGTTGATTTTTGATGAAATGCCGTGACCTTGAAAAAAAGGTCAAGGTCATACATCTGCAGTCACAAGCAAGGTCTTACAAAAGTCTTACATAGAAACATAATCACACAAAATGTCAACCTCTTTAAGTCAAATCTTTCTCGAGTGCATCTGCAATGAATTTTAAAAAGTGGCTATGTGACCTTGAAAATAGGTCAAGGTCACCCATCCACAATCCCTACCTAGTTCAGCAGAAGAAGAAGAAGAAGAGGAGGAGGAGGAGGAGGAGGAGGAGGAGGAGGAGGAGGAGGAGGAGGAGGAAGAAGAAGAAGAAGAAGAAGAAGAAGAAGAAGAAGAAGAAGAAGAAGAAGAAGAAGAAGAAGATTTGTTCCCCCCCCCTTGCACGGGGAGACATAATGATACAGGGGAATTAGCATAACTTTACTTTATTTATAGCAACCTCATTAGATTTCAATTGTGCCGGTTTTTTGACAAAAAAATTTGGGATGGATATTGGCAACATGGCCTCTCCATGTAAAAGTAATGTTGCATAACTTGTCATATCCTATGAACATTTGATATCTTGCACACACTTTTTAATGTTGTAACTTTCGTGTCCGTATTCCATTCAAACGAAGGTCTGGGGAGTGCTGGATGCTTATTTTGCAGCAAATATGACACTAGCTTACCAATTCATTTTTTGCTGTGGATTTTGCACAGATCAGGGGAATACTTTTGGTGCTGACCCTGTTGCACTCCAGCAATTTTTCCATTTTTAGCTCCCCTGACTGCCAGTCAGCTGAGCATATACGATGCTGTCAACCCTCTGCTCACAATTCACATTTTTTAATTTTCCAAACCTGTTGGCCAGATCCACTTCAAACTTCGAAGGGGTTTACCTTGGCTGGGTCTTTCTCTCTACCAGGTTTCTTTAAATGGCGATGCTCCAGTGATTTTTCGATTCTGTATGGTGGGGGGTAGGGGTGGTGTAACTTTTTTGCAAAATCTTCAAAAATCTTTTCCTCATTTCTGGGGATCTTTTGATCTCAGCTTGATCAACAGGTGGCACTGCATTTTTTTAAAATTTTCATAAAGGTTGAGTGTTATTTGTAATTTTTGACTTCTACACTATCCCTGAGATTGTGCTGAAACTTGGTGAAAGTGTACCCTGTAAAAGGGTCAACCAGGGTTGTTCACTAGATGGCAATATTCCTTATTATGGACTTTCAACAAACTTTTCAATTTGGATACCTGTTGCTCAATGCATTTATTCCTATTAATTACTACGTAAGTCAACGGGGACTGCAATGGGAATTCACATTTTTCACTTCTACAAAACCATTAACCAGATTCACTTCAAACTTGGTGGGAATGTACCTTGGGTAGGTCTCTAATATGTTTGTTCAAATGGTCATGCTTCAATTTGATTTCTGGATATTCAATTTATTTGTTTGTTCATTTTTTTGGCTTGAAATTGCATCCTACGAAACACTTGTCGGTATGAGGGCAAGACTTACATAGTACATGTACACAATTCCCAAGGTCATAGGGCCACTCGAGGAATTTTACTGTTCATTGATAACTTGAGAATGATTTGATCTAGGATTTTGATGCTGACGGTCCTGTATGCGGGCCAGATTTACACAGTACATGAGTGACCTTAATCTCATTCCCAAAGTAACAGGGTCTCTCTTGAATTTTGCTGTTCAGTTTCTGTTGCATCACAGAAGAAAGAGTGGAACAGAGACCAACTCCCTGTAAATAGTAATCATAAACATTTCTCTTCACTCTGGTGCTGAACAGAACTCAGCCCTTGATGAGTCCAAGTAAGGATGAAACTGGTCTGGCATTCTGGCACATGCTGTATGTACCTTCAACACTTGCCTTGTCTTTCCAATGGAAATGGGACATTGCTGCATGGGGATACTGGCATTCTAAGAATGATGACCTTTGAGGAGAAGGCCCTTTAATAACAGATAGGGATCACTGTAATGCCAGTCAATGTTTTATATATTACAAGTGGACTGGGCAAGTGTGGTGTCGAGCTTCAATGCCTGGTTTGTTCACACCCATCAGAGATATGCCAGAACAGTTTTTCAGTATTACAATAACGTATATAAAAGCATGCCTAATCTATTACAGAACTGCCACTGATGAGACCTGGGTTCGTCAATGCCCATTCCGTAATGGATTAGGCATGCCTTTATAAACTAATCCATTACAGTACAGCCACGGATGAGACACATACAGGTCTCATCGGTGATTGTTCTGTAATGGAATAGGCATACCTTTATCATGTTTATATACTGTACGGTAATACCAGCCTTGGTAATGTATGCTATGTCAAAAGCCTGATGTTGAATAACTATTCTGCATGTTAAGATTCCCAACTGCCAGCTTTCGCATGCTGGACTGTAAGCTTGGATTCAGTGGTAATCCCACGTAGTTTTACATGTAAACAGATTGTAACCAATTTCCACATGAGAGGGAATTCTCAATGGGAATTTTTTCCCGTGAAGATGACGTGTGTTCTTACAATACCTATGGTCCAAATTAGCCAGTACTGTCGGTAGCCGCAAAAGCGCCAGGGTCATTTCCCAGTGCACCTTGCGGCAGGTTAGGTCATTTCAATATAGCAGGCATATTGCGCAGAGTTAAAGTACAGGGAAATGAGATCGCAAAGTTGACCGTTATTTTCCAACGTACGACGGAAGTATTTACAAGCTAAAATGACAGTTTACAATTGCAAAATTCCTGACTGTAAGCCAGACACAAGAAAACTGGGTAAATTGGATAAATACCCCTGGATGCAAGGGGTAGCTTTCCAGTTTTCCTCCAAAGAAACACAGAAACAACGGGAGTGGTTGAATATGGTTAAAAGACCAGAAGATTGTGAACCACCAGGCAAATTTGACAGAATTTGTTCAAGACATTTTGTTGGGGGGTAAAGGTGCGACACCAGAACACCCAGTGCCAACGTTATTTCCGTATAACAACTGGATGATTGCAGAAAAACAACACACAACAAACCGATGGCAGAACCGTGTAAGACAGCAGAGGATCAAGTGACCTACCCAGCAACGGAGAAAGGCCAGTTGCCAAGTAGAAAGAGGGGGTGCGATTGCTGCGTTGCAGCGGTAGCTCACAGTATTAGCTAATTTGGACCACAGCTATTTGTGGCTTGCTATAAATCCATAAGAATTGATATTTTGTTCTTTCTTCCTTCCTTCCTTCCTTCCTTCCTTTCTTTCTTTCTTTCTTTCAAATTTGTCCGGAGTTTTTCTCGGAAACTATTATTCCAAAAACCACCAAACTTGCCATTATGACTGACCCACCAGTGAAATTAGGCGCCTGACTTGGAATGGTCATGATGTTTAAAATTATGCAAATTATGGGCAATTAAAATTTTAAAAGCTTTATATCTTCAAAAATATTATAGATAGACTCAAAGTTCTAACTTACACATATAGGTTTGAGACATCTGGCAAATCCAATAACATGCAAACAAAAGTTGGGGAATTTTAATGTATGTGAAATTCAGTGAATTTCCCAACAATCCACATTTTGACTGGAGCTTCTGCTGTACTGCATATAACAAGCCTCCATGGTGCTAGGCAACCATTTTGCATTCATGATACTTGAACCTGTCTCACAGGCAGCCTTCTAGCCATGCCTGCTAGGTGTATGGCTTGAAAGGTTTGGGTCTTATGGCAAATGGGAGGTGGGGGGGGGGGGAACTCCCAACTGTTGAACAACTGTGTAATGAGGTTCTCAATAAAATACAGTAGATCTCTTTCTGTTCATGCAAGAAACATATCTGCGGCAGTTTCACACTAATGCTGAACTGAGCTGTAAGTACTAAGACTGACCAGTGGGAGTGTCCCAGTAGCTGGTCTGTTTTAGCCTGAGGCTAGGAGTGTGCTGGGCTTATCAGTTCCATCAGTCCCAAGAGATCAGAGGGACTGGGCTTCCAGGCAGAACAAGCCTGGCAGAGTGTACCCTCTGTTAAAAATAGACTACATACACAGCTTACAGTCCTCAATGACTGTTTTCACAACTTGATGAATTTTGAAAAAGTGTTTGGATTTGTGTCATCTCACTGGACACTTTCATGTCTTTTGTTTTCTTGTAGCCAGTGAAATGAAGCCTGTTCTTCATAGCCATTTACTGAGTCAGTATTATAGTGCATGTCTCAGTTCACAGGTACATGTACATGTAGTTTTGTGACAGCATATCTGTTTAAATTTGTTATGTAATCAAGGAACAAAGACAGTTTTGTATTGCATGTGTACACATCCTTCTGAATTAAAATGTGTGTACACTGTACATGCATATACCCATCAACACTCCCCAGAAGGGCTGACCCTCTCAGGAGTGGCACTATTCTCTGGTCGCGTGAGCGTGCTTTACTGTAGAGAGGTTTCACTGTACAGTGGTACCTGCAATTTACGACCACTCCTAATGCCAGACAAAAATGGTCACATAGGACAGGTGGTCTTTCTTTCTTTCTTTCTTTCCTTGCTTCCTTCCTTCCTTTCTTTCTTTCTTTCTTTCTTTCTTTCTGACCAAGTTGGTCCAGAGTTTTTTTCAGACACTGTTTTTCCAAGTTGGTCCAGAGTTTTTTTCAGACACTGTTTTTCCAAAAACCACCAAACTTGCCATGGTGACTGACATAATCAGTGAAATTGTGCATTTCATTTGGAATTGTCATGATGTTTAAAATTTTGCACATTTTAGAGGCAACAAAATTTTTAAAGCACAATATCTTCCACACTATTGCAGATGGACTCAAAATTTCAATGTGCATATATACCTTTGTGACACTTGCCACTATGATAGACAATATAGTTGTAGAATTTCAAATTATGCTAATAAAGGGCATTGCCGCATCCAATGAACCATGAACCAAAGTTGCAGGATTTTAATTTATGCAAATTAGGTGAATATGCAAAATGTAAATCTTTAATAGCTTCAAAACTATTATAGAGGTGCCATTCCAACTTAAATTTATGGGTTTGTGGCATATCCCCATCCAATGAACAATAAACCAAAGTTCTTCTAGGCTTATAATTCATGCAAATTAGGCAAATACACAAAATTAAAATGCTGAATAACTTTTAAACTATTATAGATAGTAGTTTCACTCAAACTTCACTGTATAACTTTCAGACATGGCCACATCCTTTGAACCAAGAACCAAAGCTGAACATTTTAATTTTTAAAAATTAGGCTAATACACGAAATTTAGATTATGTTGAATAATGGCAAAGTGTAGCATTTCAAACTGTTCTCATTTTGAAGGCACCCAGACAGATTTGCTGTGAAGCAAATCTTCTTTTCTAGTTCTCATTTGATTTTCCAATCTGCAAATGTTTTATGTAAATGTTAAGCCACATTACCTGAAAAAAGTTGCATTGCTTTGTCCTGGGTAAACTGCAAGTATAGAACATTCTGTGTAGGTTTGGTCCCTTCTTGTGAACTTGCCGCATGATGCACAGTTTTTTATGCTGCTCACAGATGGATATGGTTCGACGGGAAGCTGCCTTGTTGGCTACAGATAAACCTTGATCCTTCTGGCTGGATCCCTTTTGGTCTGTGAGAGGCAAGTTCATTTTTGTATATTTGGCTCCCTGGCCACTTTCAGCTACAAGGTCCCCTCGTCTCTTACAACCCTTCTGTTTTGACTGTGTGGTGTTGAAAGTTACATCTGGATACATTGCTGCAGTGGAAGCTGTCCTGGCTGTAGACATTGCTGCAGTGGGAGCTGTCCTGACTGCAGATATTGCTGTAGTGACAGCTGTCCTGGCTGAAGACATAGCTGCAGTGATGGCTGTCCTATCTTTAGACTTTGCTGCAGTGGCAGCTGTCCTTGGAGACAGACATACCTGGCAGTTCCTACATGAAGCGGTGTTGATGAGGGTGCAATGTGTACAGGTCCAGCTTGCACCATCTGTTGGAATCTGTACCCAGGCCAGCAGACTGTTCTTACTGGGCAGTCTCCTGTAAGGACAGAAAACACGGATAAAGGCAGACCTCTCTACTACATGTCCAGTGAAGTACCTACTCTCATGCTTATGCCTGCAGCCTGTGCAAACACCTATGTGATCTGCATTTCATCGCTCATATGCAAGTTAACCATGTGTTGTTAGCAACAATGGATCTCCTCCTTATTTGGGAGGGACTACTTTATTGCTGAAAATACTGGTTGCACCTGTCCCACTGTAGCTTGTAATGATACACCCATATTGCGCCATCACTACTTTCCCTAAAATGTATTGCTGGACACTTTGTCAGCATGAGTAAACACCAGTCACACATTGTATATTTACTTTGCTGTAAAACTTGGGATAAATATAAAAGCATAGCTTGTTCAGCTATCTGGGCCCACATAGCAGAGAAGTCTGTTCTTTGGTGCACCACACACCCCAAAGCCAAACACCCACTCTGGGGTGTCTACTTATACCATGCGCCCCCTTCTCCCAGCCAAACATATTCTCACATGGCTGGTGGCCTTTACTTACATGTAAAGTTCACTCAGAAACCAGTTAGCTTGTCTGGAAAGAGTGGTCTTAAAATGATATGCAGTCTGGCGCAAGAAGTGGTACCACTGCACATCTACAGACAGAAACTTGCCAGGGGTTTCAAGATCATGATGTTTGGGGTTACGCAATCATTTTGTATCTCCCCAATGTACCCTCAATACCCACTTTCCACTAAGAAGTATAAAATACAAAGGTGAACCCTGGAGTAAACTTATCCCTGTGTCTACCTTTTTCTTAGGCCAATGGCTTCAAAATTGCATGGGAACACTTCTGGAGACACCTAAATGGTCAGAGACCAGGACTCCTCTCCACTGTGCCTAGTTACATCAGACATATTGGCGCACCAGAAGGTGGTGACAGTGAGCAGGGGTTAACTGATTTCCCATGAAAGGTCTGGTGCTCAAATGACTTTCCTACAGACGCTGCCTCACCATGGGACAGCATGTGTGGGGGGCGTATCTTTCGCCTGTTTCTCTGGCTTTACAGCTTGCTGACCCAAATATGTCTGACAGATGGAGCAGTCCTATAGATCTGTCTATCACGTGTTGCTGTGGTAGCTCTTTCACGTCCTCAGCATGGCTTGTTGTCTATGGATCCTGTTTCCTGATTAGGAGCAACCAGTCTGCTGATAGTGGAATAAGCACAACCCATTTGACATGCCACCTCTGTGTAGGAATATTTGGCCTGTCTCATCCCTACGAAGCAGTCGTGATCAGCACTTGTTAATCATGGCATTGTGCCGTCGGGAAATGACTGTTATTTCTGCATTTTTCTGACTTTTCTATCTTCGAACATATGCCATATGCAATAAACAGTATGTGGGACAAACAAAACGTCCTTTACGCAACAGACTCGGGGGAACATTGCACTTACATTAGTAACCAAAACTCAGATCAACCACTGGGCCAAGCAGACCATGATGTACGTAACATCAAAGTCCACATTCTAGAATACATCCGTTCCCCTCTCTGTCTAAATTGAAGTAAGGTAGTTCAACTACAAAGAGAGAAACATTGTATGCATCAGCTTTGTTCCACTGATTGAGCCATTCGGCCTCAACATCATTGGCAATTGGGCACTTGCTCTGTCTAATGCTAGATTTTTATTGTCGCAGCTCATTTGTCCATGTAATTACAACAGCTCTGGCCACTGTCACATTGGTGTACATGGCACCAGGTTAATGGCTCATGAATATCTACCTAGAAACAACATCGGCTGATTTCTAACTGCCTCTATCCAGTGCATCCAGTGGACAGGAGTCCACCTTGATCTTTAACTCTTTCCCCCTCAGACTGGCCAAAACCGGCTGGTGGTCAAATGTCTGCTACAGTGTTTTCAACTAATTTCAACAGTAATGAAAAACAATTTTGACTGAGAATTGTAGATGAGTCCTATCAAGATCACATGCCCCAGGTCAACAACTTTCCTTGGCATGAGTTAGTGCCCAACTCATGCCAAGGAAAGTTGTTGACTCAGGTGTCAATTCAAGGGAGAAAAGGTTAAGCCCAATACAATTCTGTACCAAACTATCCAGTTGGGGCACTAAGTGACCTCTCCTTATTTGGAAGGTCCCTGTCTTTCCAGACATTTGTTTGAAATTCAGAGGCAGCGGTAACTACACCATAGCCACGGCACGCCCCAGCTTCACGTCACACAATACATGTGTATGACGTGATGAAGGAAAATCAACTGAAGTGTGCCTACAAATACGGCCCCCAGCCCTTAAATATTCAGTTCCTGACGAGTGCATCAGTATGAAACCGGTCAAGCTAAAAACCTCTCCATTGGGGCCACTACCCCTTGTCATTAGATCATATATTTCAGAAAAAATACCTGTGCATTTTCATTGACTGTAAGAATATATGTTAGCATTATTACTACAGGAATAGCGGCAACTGTGACACGTTAGCATATGTCTTGGTAATGATCTATCCTATGGCAAGCCAAACCTGCAAATATTCACAAACCGAGATATCTGTATTTCTAATTCAGATATCTCTACTTCAACAACACAAGCTAAAGAGCAATGAATGCTCCCTTGTGCGGAAGTGCTACAGATCTGTGGCATGCATTTATTTCACCATGTCAGACCAAAGAGTGTGCAAACCAAACCAAGCTATATGCAAATCACATTTGATTTGGAGCCAGTACCTCACAGCACATTACCCCACACATATGATTCTGGGCCTGGGGTATTATTAGACCTGGTATCGGGCCTCAGGACCACTGAGATTGGACAGAACGTCCATGTCACACGTAGTCCAGAGGCCCAAGACCAGATGACAGGACTAGAGTATTATTAGCTCCAGCTAGGTCAGCCAGGGTACACACGACATTGATCATACATATATTCGATCACCCTTGAACTGAAATCGAACTATATGACAGTGGGCGCCCTGGACAGCCTGGGGTCAGGGTACATACATGTTCATGTTCTATATGTATATATATATATATATATATACTTAAGCAATATGGAGTAAGTTTAGTGTAGGCCCAAAATTACACAATGAGGGTACAGAGGGCACATCGGAATCCATCATTAACTGTATCTTCACCTTGTGGCAACACAAATAGAGATATCTGTATTTGTAATACAGATATCTGAATTAGAAATAGATATCTGTATTTGGTGGTCAAATACAGATATCTGTATTAGAAATACAGATGTCTGTATTTAAATGCAGATATCTGCATTTAGAAATACAGATATCTCTATTTGTGAATATTTGCAGCTTTGGCTTGCCATAGTATCCAAGGCCCATGCTTACTATTAAACACTGATAGGAAAGTATGTGTAGGGTTTCATTTGACATTGTTGACTTTGAGTGACCCTGAAAGGTCAAACTGACATCTCAGCTTACATCTTGGCCGATGGTTATAATTAAACACTAATAATAAATTACCTATAAGGTTTCTTACTGTGTTGTTAATTTTGAACTTAAGTGACCTTCAAAGGTCTAACAACCATATCGGCTTATATCTTGGTAATGGTGGATCATGTCACTTTTCATCCCAAAAATAATGACTCCAACACTGTGAGAGAGTGAAAACTTCTATTGCAAACAGTGATGACAGTCTTGTAGAAAAGTGAGCTTCAGATTATTTTGATGCTCCCAGGACCACTGAAGTCTCTGTATCCTATGTCAGCTGAGCACAGGACTGTTATAATCATCTAGTTTAGTTCTTTGCTTACCCTAATTGGAATTTTTTTTGGGGGGGGGGGGTAAAACAAGGCAATTAGACTTGTCTGGGACAAGAAGCATATGACCTTGTGATCTCTGAATGCATTAAAATCTATATCTTTAAAATCCCTTCCTCCTGTCACAAAAATAATTGGTCTTCAGTGTTTATATGATTTCCAATGGGATATATCACAGATCTGTAGCTGATACTACAGGTGATTTCCTCACACTGAGCATACAAGTCTTGCTGGTGTAAACAACCTGGGAATTAAACAAATTCAGATTCCTTCATTTGTCAAAAAGCGTCGTATTACTCGACATAAATGCTGCCACCATGTGAGTGAGTATATCTGACATGCCAATCAAAGACCAATAGCTGCTAATTGAGACGGTACTTTTTTTTGCTGCTGCGCGGTGCTGACTGTCCTATTCTCGCAGCTTTGCAGAAGCAAGAACAGTCTGTAAGGTGCCTGGTTGTACTTCAGATACGAGAAAACATGGGAAATATGAGAAATACCCGTGGATGGAGGGTGTAACGTTTCATAAATTTCCGAACATCAACGCACTTGACCCACTTCTGACTGCAGGGTTTCCTGTCGCGGGACAGTGCAGAGTTCGCTGTCATGGTAATGATTTCCCTGACCTATATTGAGCTGTATTTAGTGTGACCCCAGGCAGTTCATCTCTTGGCAACTGGCACATGCGCATAGACAAAAAACTACTATGCGATACCTGGTGTACCAATTCAGTACCATCTCAATTAGCAGCTATTATTTTAGGACCCATATGCAGTACATGTATGTGTATCTCAAGATACAGGTCACTGAAGATCAGATTGCAGTGTACCTGACAACCTTGGTGATGTCATTCACTCTACCTGGTTATCTTTGTGACATCATTCACCTGACATTTCACACAAAAGCAGGTGAGTCTTTCGCTGTCTTCCCCCATCCGTGTGTTGGTCACTTTGTCTGAGCACTGTGTGCATTTGCTTTTCCTGTAGACTTTCATGTAGGGCTGCAATGGCTTGTTGTCTCGACGACACTGTCAATAATTTTGCCAATGTTAGTCAACATTTTACAAACAAGAGGGCTGTGTGAACAGCCCATGCTCAGCTGACCTAGACATTCATCACACTTGCAGCTCTGTAAACTTGGGATAGGATCAAGGTTAAGGTCACTCATCTACTGTCTAAGCATGACCTTCATAGAGAAACTTTAACATGTGCAACATCAAGGTCCCAACTCAAAACAGATCTCAAGTTAACAAGAGAACAGTATTTTTCATGTCAGTTGTCCTGTGACCTTGGGAATGAGGTCAAGGTCCAAACATCACTGCAACATGACCATTTGCAAAAAATAGGTAGCCACTTATAAAAGGAACACCCCTACCAAGTTTCGCACAAATCTGGCCAAAATTATTTAAGTTATAACCATCACAAGAAATTCCCATGTTAAACTTTCCAATTAAAAATTTTTTGGAAGATTTTGAAAAAAATCATAAAAAATCCAAAAATTACTGGAGTGTGACCAATTGAACAAACTTGGTAGAGACCACCCAAGGTACATTGCCACCAAGTTTAAAGTAAATCTGACAAGACAGTTTGTTCAGACAAGTTCAAAATGTGAATTACCATTAGAATGCCCATTGACTTGCATAGTAAGCGATAGAAAAGGTGCATTTACCGATGAGTACCCAAATTGAAAAATAACAGTTAAAATCAGGAATCCACAGCAGTGCTACCTAGTGTGCAAATTTGTTTGACCCTTCCACAAGGAACATATCCATAAAGCTTTTTAGCTTAATCTGAGTAGCGGTTCTAGAGAAGATGTCAAAAATAGCAAAAACACACAAAAAAATCATAAAAAAATAGGAAAACAAATTGCAGCGCCACCTGGTGAATTAAAAACTAAGAGTCCCTAGGAATGTTTCTATGTCATATCAAAGCAGTTGGGTGAGTGGTTTCAGAGAAGAAGATTTTTTAAGATTTGCTCCAAAAAAAAGAAAAACAAAAAAATTAATAAAAAATCCAAAAATCACTGGAGCATGACCACTTGAACAAACTTTGTAGCGACCCACCCAAGGTACATTCCTACCAAGTTTGAAGTGAATCTGGCAGACGGTTTTGGAGAATAAGTCGAAAATGTGAATTGTGGATGGACGTATCTAGTATGACACACTTATGTAGAAAAACCATGACCCATATTCATAAATTTCAAACCCAACAATGACAGCAAAGAGATTCCAGAGTTACCGAAGTATCAACATTCATCTTCCAATACCAATGTGAAGAAACAAATTTCACTCCTGATTTGAGATTGAAAGGCAACTGGTGGTTTTAAACTGGTCCTCTCAACTTTTGAAATATTCTTAATTAAATACAGACTATAGTGTTTCTAAAATGTATAGGTCCAACCACTCAAAATTCAAATTTTATCACTTCTGCCAGAAATAACAAGTTAATGAGTATTGCAGAGCAAGACATAGTCCCCCGCTCGTCGCAAATGAGGTTGAATGGACTACTATATAGGGGTGTGACCTAGATGAAAAAAAAAATTAAAAGTATGGCACATTCTTAGATTAAGCTTCACATTTGTGTAAAATTTCATTAATCTAAGTAAAAGGACAAAAAAGTTATGGCCCGGACAAGATTTTGAATGGATTTCACAGTGACCTAGATATTTGACCTAGTGACCTACTTTTGCCATGTGACACAACAACTCCCCAGGTAGTATTAAAATAATAAATTTGGTAGCTGTAGGTATTATAGTAAGGGAAATATGGCATGGACAAGGTTTTACATGGAGTTTACACTGTGACCTAGATATTTGACCTAGTGACCTAGTTTTGCGTCGTGACACACTTTTAGGTCACAATACATTATCAGTAAACTTTTATAACAAGAAGTCAAAATTTTTTAAGAATTACAGTAAGAACATGAAAATACTGTACATTTATGTATTACTGTGACCCAAATATTTGACGGACGGACGGACACACGGACGGTGCCCATTACCATATCCCCTCTAAGGTCTACCCACCATAAAAAAAATCAAAGGGCTGGCATCAATAATTTAGAAGATATGGCCCTGACAAAATTTGTATTGTATCTTGAGCTTGCTTAATGAACTTCCTTAATTAATTAATGGAAGTAATTAACCACAGAAAACAATGCGTATGCACACCTACTACCTAAGGTCTACACACCATAAAAAATTCAAAGGGCTAGCATTAATAGTTTAGAAGATATGGCCCGGACAAAATTTGTCTTGCTTAACGAACTTTGTTAAATAATTAATTAATGCAAGTAATTAGCCACACAAAACAATGCCTATGCACACCTACTACCTATGGTCTATCCACCACAAAAAATTCAAAGGGCTAGCATTAATAGTTTAGAAGATATGGCCCGGACAAAATTTGTCTTGCTTAACGAACTTTGTTAAATAATAAATTAATGCAAGTAATTAGCCACACAAAACAATGCCTATGCACACCTACAACCTAAGGTCTACCCACCATAAAAAAAAATGAAGAGGTAGCATTAATATAGGGAAGATATGTGCCGGACAAAATTTGTTTCTGTATATTTGCATATCGTGGTGACCCAAATATTTGACCTAGTGACCTAGTTTTGCTTTATGACACTTTCTTAGACTAAGCTTCACATTTGTGTAACAATTCATGACTCTAAGTAAAAGGACAAAAAAGTTATGGCCCGGACAAGATTTTTCATACATATTCTGTGACCCAGATATTTGACCTAGTGACCTACTTTTGGCACACCATACACCTCTATCCTAGGAAGTACAAACACATTAAATTTGGTAGCTGTGGGTGTTATGGTGTTGGAAATATGGCCCAGAGAAGCTTCGGACGGAGGGACGGACGGACGGACGTACGTGGTGCAAACCTATAGTCCCCCACCAAGTGGGCGGGGGACTAAAAAGAGAATTGGCACGCTTATCACAACAGACGGACGATGGACAGCGGAGAAAGAACCATCCTGTACGCTCAGCTGAGCTAACAAAAGGCAAAACAATTGTCAAATAAAGGTTGTCTGAGTCTGAGTCTATTTGTCCATTGCTGGGCTGGCGCTAGAAAATTTATCGTCTTAGCCATGTGCCTAACTTAGCTGAAAACTTATAAGCCAGACTTAGCCAAACTAAATTTTGGAGGTACTACTTGGGGCTAGCTCTAAGGATTTTATTGCATGAGCCATTTTTTGCTAAAAATCTAGAATATTTTATTTGCCAAAAAGAACCAGATTTAGATACATATTATGATCATTTTCTAATAAATTGTGAACTTGTAGCCACATTTTATGTGTACAATCTTAATTCAAATGTTCAACAACCTTGAGTCAGTTCCCCTAACTGATCACAAAAACTATTAGCCACTTCACACCTTTTTTGCCCGGTGGCTAAGTGGCTAATGCTTAGCGCTAGTCCAGCATTGACTGTCATTTCTTCACATTACATGGTTCCATGTTCACTAACAAAAGTCATTACTTTACACTACGCCGTCCCATGTATTGTGACAGTCCTTACTTCAGATTACACTTTACAGTCCCATGTCTACTCACAGTCCTTACTTCCAATTACAGTTCCATGTCTACTGAGTCCTTATTTTACATTCCATGGTCCGGTGTCTACTGACAGTCCTTACAGTAGTGATTAGAATTAACTTCCCTGCCAAACACAGAAAAACCTGATTGAGTATCGCGCTCTGAGTGTGCTTGAAACGCGCTTCAAGTGTAAATGATTCTAAATTTCAAAGTGTCAATTTTCTGTGTTGTTGTTCTATTTCTTTTCCAGTGCACTTATATGCATATCGATCAATTCTGTTGTGATGCTTGTTCCTGTTCTGTTGACAGTTGCACATTTGTCGCAAGTCCAAGTGCTTTCAAGTCCAGTCCGCATCGGATTTTCATTAAGTTTAAACGTGACATAATGGACACGGCGCGAACAATAAACAGCCACTAGAATGAGGCCTATCACAGACATAACTACTATTAATTTGCAATAACAATGCCTTTCAGTCCACTCTATTCTTTGAATTAATTCTTCATGTCAAAAATGTGAAATGAACACACCAAAACAGTTGCTGTCTGTTCCCGCATTCACAGTACTACTAGGAACAGGTGTTGGCATGGCAGTGTGGTAGTAGTATTTTGATTGATTCAGCGTTGTAGTTTTCGGCAGTGACATTTTATTTATTTGTCCATGCAGTATAAATGATCATTAATAGTCGTTTACGGCAAGTAAAAGTGTTGAAATTCACAGAACAAAATGAAATTTTCCACAAGTTTGTGTTCCCAGTAGGGCCACGTTTGTTTACAGATGTCTGGAAAGTTTGGTACCGTGGGAAAGTCCAAAAGCCTGTTCTATTTTGGGATACTCTCCTCCCATAGGTTATATTTGCTGTGTGTTGATATTTCCTGCTGTAAAAATCAGTCAAATTTGACGATAATATGCATATTTGGAAACTCATTTGAGGTTATGGATCCAAATATGGTACCGGAATACATCGGAAAAGCACCACAGGCTGCCGACGATAGCCAAAAATTACTTTGTTTCCGATAACTGCCAACCAATGCATTGAACAGGACAAGCATGGATGCCGGTCTCCAGTGAGCTCGCAAAAACGGGTCGCGATAAATGTGACACAAGAAGTTTATAATTGTTGTCCATTATTAACTGACGGAGAAACATTGCACACAAACATTACTAAGGGGGAAAGGTGTATAGTGAACAAAACATGTGGACATAAGATGCGAGAAGACTCAAATTCATTGAATGCGCTGAATATGCATTGTAAATGGTCCCCAGTCACAGTGTAATGTTGATCAATGGTCTTCTTCGCACAATCAGTAATTTCACCGAACAAACGCTCCATCCTTCTTTTTAGTTACAATTTTGGTATGGCGATATGACGGGAATGATGCAAAAATGTATACTTCAGCAGGTGGTTTTCATGATTTTACTATAAATCTATTAAATGACTTCGAAAGATTAGTCACATGGACCAAGGCAATATGACCGTGAAGAAGGCCCAGACCATCACTTTTACCAGGACTTCCATCCAGGTCTCAACATGCCGTTGGTGAAAGCATGGATGCCGACCTTTTGCCGAGCATGTTAAAGGCAGAAAATCTGGCTGTTTTGATGCTGTTAAAGTGTAAAAAAAAAATGAAATATATCTGTAGGATTACGAATCCGATAATTCTGAAGCTTTCTGTTTTGATTGCAAAACATAGGCCTACGGAAGGATAGACATTGTACTGGCTACTGTGTACATTTGCCAGGTTTGGTGCTGATGAGTGATGGCGATAAAGTAATGTGTTGTGACTCCATTTGGGCATCAGAAGCAATGTTTTTGCCACACATGTCAGTTTTGCCTTCAATAAATCCAACCACGAATTGTAAATAACTTGTAAAATAAACAAGATAATAAGATTTGATAGCGTTACTTTGACTTCGAAACTTTTCCAGCCTGTTGCATCAAGGTAAATAATCTGTTAACAGTGTTGCGTAACAACCCTCACTGCAGTTATTCTTGTTTAATTGTGACTGGTCGACAATCTCGCATAAGCACAACTTTTGTTCTATGCACAAATATGACACAGTTACATTTCTACATGTGCACCATTTCGTTCTGATTAAATGGGAAAATTTGAGCAATGTATTAATTGAGCTTCTTGCGCTTACGCTTTGAACTCGCTTCAAGCGCAACTACAGCGCACTTCGAGTGAATTTAATTGCCCGATTATGCGCTCGGGAGGGAAGTTATTTCTAAACACCACTGTACTTCACAATACACTATCCCGTGTCTACTAATGGTCCTTCAGATTACACAGTCCCACATCTACTGACAGTCCTTAATTACTTTAGACAACACAGTCCCATGTCTACTGACAGTCCTCAATTCTGATAACACTGTCCCATGTCTGCCCCTGCTTCCAAATACACAGTTCCTTGTCCACTGATAGGAGTCATCAATTCAAATTATGTATACTCCTTGTTTCCTGATAGTCATAACAAAATTGAAAGTCTTGTGATGGGCACATACCTTGTAAAATATCATGGAGAAATCCCGGGTCATCTGCACTAGGTGCGATATATGTCCTTCAGTTAAACCCTCAATCTAGCAAAAAAAAACAAAACAAAACAGCAAGAAAACATGTATCATCTGTCTTCAAATTAAACTGGGCATGATCAGACCTAACAGCCACTGATATATCCCCCAATCTCATCATAAACTATTGCCTGCTCCAGCCAGTACATGACTTTACGGGCTTCATCAGAAATCATAGGACAAGCTCTGGTTCTGTCATTTAGCAAATTGGTTTGTGCCATGTGCAGCATTTTCCTCCAGAAATTAATACCCTGAGGTGATATTTAGCCCTGAATGACGGGTGCGTTGTGGGTGTTGATGTCATTAAAGTAATATCATTTAATTACATGGGAAAGGCATGGCATGTAATTAAATCTATCAAAAAGCAAAGTTGCCATCCTTATCCTAGCCAATTTACCCTACAGCAAGAAGCCAGGACACAGAATGACCACTAAATTACCCACTATGAAGTAACATTTACACAAAGCTCCCAGTTACCCTTTCCCCATTACAACTGGCTGGCGGTAAAATGTCCCCTGCTTCAATGTTTCTGACTTAATTATTTCACAAAACTGATGTGAGATGGTGAAATGTACCAATGAATGAACTTGTATTAATATAAATTTCAGGGTTCATTCTGTGCTGTAAGCTGGGGTTTATTCCCCCAGATACTTTTACCTTGGTAAGAATGTAGGCCTCCAAGGGTTAAGGCTGGTCTACATCTTTGTACTCCTCAGTGGGTCATACAAGTACAGGCTTGGTGTCAGGTGTCCACTGAGGGTAGGGCATGTGGAGGCCGAGATGGAAGTGATATATGAGCAATGTTAACGTCACAGGTTTTCAAAGAAATTTAGTCATATTTGGGATGGGGTTAGATTTAAGGTGCAACTATTTCTGATTTTGGCATTCCTTATTAATGAGTATGTACTTGAACTTACAAAACAACGACATTTCCTGCCTCCGAAGTGACCAGCAGGAAATGAGTGGAAAAATTCCAAGATTCGCCCACATCTTTTGTAAACATTTTAAATATTGAGAAGTGCACATGTTGCATCAGTTGCAAGCCAGCCTCCAAGAAGAGAACAGCAGCCATAACATCTGGTAAGTGGTCTGAGGGGCCAGCATATTTTTCATTTGTGGGAAATCTTGTATGTGTAGATGTTATAAGCTAAAAAGTGTCACAGTGGCATATAGATACAGTGATTTTTATTTGGTTCTATTGATATTTCTTCAGTCTTGAAATTTAGAAGTAATTTTTGCCTACTGTTGGTTAATTATGTTTTCCTGTTTATGTGTAAGTCATGCATATATTTAATTTTACTGATACTAAACCTAGAAAGTCACAGTTATGTTTTCTGTAAAACATAAGAGAATATGAATGTTGGGGATTTATTTTACGCAAGAAAGTGGGAGTAGATATATGTATCTATCAGTAATGGCATATTAAAATAAGGATGGGTGATCAGGACTTCGTGCAATATTGAACATACGTATGCTTTTGATTGACAGTGCACAGACATGTACAGAGCATTACACCGCTGTGGCATGCTTTAGCCAGCCTGATGTTAGGCACACAGGGGTGAGAATACATCAGATTTATATTGAGTAATATAGATGGGTGTAATAAGTACAAGTATATACAAGTGGTTCACCAATACAGGTGTTGCATTTACAGTTCTTACATGTACATATGCATCAAAGTCATGGAATGGCTTAATTAGGCATTCATGCAGTTATTGTATTTGGCATGGTAGTAACCTACTTGGTTAACTATCTTTACTGGTATGGATGTGTTAGTTATAAGAACTGTGTACATGTACTTGAATCATATCTATGACAGAGTTTGCAATGAGTTTTATATACCTACTTGGTAATTAATTCATGGAGAAAGTCATAGGGAAAGTACTTTCAAGATGTTAATTGTGCCTTGGGTTATGATGTATTACTTTTATCTTTGTTATTACTTGGGATTTATATTTTGCTCACCAGATGTTAAATGATCCAACCTCTGAAGTACATGCATTTGAAAATGTTATATTCTTGTATCTGTTCATGATGAGCACTTAGTAATATGGTTTTATTTCTTTTTTTAGGGTCTTTGTTTTTAGGGTCATTTCTGTTCACTTTTCTGAAGTCTTTTCTTGGGTCCTTGTTGGGTCTTCCAGAAAGTGATGGATGCATGAAAGGACAATATGAAATAAAGGTCGTTAAACGTCATTATAAAGACTGGTGTTGTCAATAACCCTGCGTAACACTGATATCAAGTAGAAGTGCCTGTGATTTTGCAAACACAACCAGCATTTACTTTTTATTTAAGATCCACAATTACAGGGAAACAGACTGTGCCTGCTGGAAGGTGTTCTACACAGCAAAACCCAACATTTGTGGCCTGTCATCAAGCCACTGACCAAGGAAACATAGTCAAGTCCAGGACACACAATAGGCTTTCTAAAGACTTCTTAGCTTCATCTAAAAATTATATCCTCGGCATATTAAAGTCATAAAAAGCCTGATTTCGACTGGAGCTTGCCAATTTTACAAACTTGGTAGAAACCCACACAAGGCATACTGCCAGCAAGTTTGAAGTGAATAGTAGCGACGGTTTTGGAGAAGTCCAACATGTGAACTACTATACTGGGTATCTGGAGTAATTATGTACTGTCCTACAGATTAATCTTTCCACTAGAATAATGATTACTGACCACAGATTACCCAGTATAAACAAGAATGCTGACCTCAATTAAGTTCTCTACTGTTTGGTACTGAGTCTGGATTATTGGGTAACCAGTCCCCATGGTGCTGGGTACTAGTTTAGGTCCATAGATTATAGGGTAATGAGGCCCCTAGCAGTTGCATGCTATTCATCCATACTTGGTAAAATGTCTCTGTCCCATCAGGTCAGATATAACAGGACCACAAATTCTCTCAGTGTTTTGTACTCCTGACAATGTATCCTACCTAATTTTTGTATTACGATACTTTTCTGTGCAGATTGGGCCATGTAGCAAATGGTATGGTAATACAATGACTGATGCCCGCTGAGAAAATTGTGTTATTGGCTTTGTGTCTCTGTACAGGGATGATTTTCTGTTTCTTCACGTAAAATTTTTAAGTTGTGGTAAAACTGCAAGTTTTTTATTGTGTCCAACTATCATTAAAATTTGATACACCAGATCCACATCATGATAGGGTTCAATGCATGCTAGTATCGCAATATTTAAGGAAATCTGTCCCCACCATAGTGACTTGTATTTTCAAAGTCTGTCTTAATCATGGTGACTACAATGACCCCTCCCATGTTTGGTGGCACGTCTTTATCCTGTTGGGTCATACAAGGTAGAAGACCACTTCCATCCGCATTTTGCATGGTCAGAATTTATCTAAATCATGTTGAGTACAGTACCCATTAATGTTCGTTAAATATCTTTTTCCTGTTGCATCAGACAAAGCATAAGAATACCAATTGTGTCACAGTTTTGCATTTCTAAAATTTGCACAAATCAAATTGGGTACAATTTCCATCTGTGTTTGGTAAAATATTTGTGCTGTTGGGCGAAATAAAATGGACCACCAATTTAATATGTTTCCTGATGATACAACTTTCACAAAGCAGGTAAGTCTGTGAGAGAAAACTGAAAAAAAAAACAAACAAAAAAACAAGAGACCCATCTGCTAACATATAATCTGATGACCATCACCAAAAATTCATTTCCTGAAAGCCATTCCCTCCATGATCCTGAGAACTGTCAAGTTACAGTGTGACATACGCATGGAACAGACTATCAACTGAAAGAAGTATGCAGACAACCTATCTGTTTTTAACAGAAGGTATACAGCATACATAATGTTGTGATTGTTGTCTTCATACTTTCAGCTGTTTCATGTGTCACTTAGACACAATATTATATGCATTTACTTCATGTGCTTCTTTCTTTGATTCTTCCAGTTTTTATCTAATTTTGGCATCTAACAATAGGGTGTTCAGGCCATTTTTTATTTTGACACCTACTATGTCAAAAATGTATTCAAAAGAAAGCCCTAAGTCTGAGAAATCCAGAACTGTTTTCATTTTTCAGATTGGTCAAAGCGTTCCCGAGTTACAAGCTTTTGAAGTTGAAAAAATAGGGTCATTTTTTGATCAAGGTGTCTGAGATTTAACATGTGTTCCAATGAGGGGTCACTGAGTGCAAATGGTACCATTTTGGACACTTTTCAAACTCTGAAAAACACTAAAACTAATGGCACTCAAAAACTACTTAGCCTTTTGACCTGAAATTTGGCACACTTGTTGACCTCTAGAAGTCCAATTACATCTAAGGTCAAATTAAGTGAAAGACGAAGTAATTTGCATAATAAAGTCACCTAATTAGCATAATTTATGCAAAAAAAATAATTTCGGAGATAAAGACAACCAAATATAGATGCAACATGGGATAAACTCTTATTATTTTGCCTAATATATAAAACACCTTGAAGCCTGACACCAGTCAACTCAGAAGAGGTGAATATTAACAAATGTGTGCTCATTATCATATAGTTTGCATACTGTATTGAATTATTCATGATTTTGTACATTTTTACCCTTTGAAATGCCTCTTTCGGGCATATTTTCAAGCTCAGGCCCGTATATGCATTCATATTACCCTTCAATTATCATCAATACTTTATTTTAAACCTTCAACAATTAGAAAAAAAGAGATAAAATCAAAATGCAAATATGTGCATATAATTATCATACATTATAAATTAGCCAGAATACCCATTTTTCACACTTTTCTAAGCACGAGAAGCCGTGTACTCTCGTTCCATTGTCCCCAGATAACTGGACTGTATGCAAATGAACTGGCCTGAAGATGATAACCTCAAGGTGTTTGACCACAAAAAAAAAAAAAAAAATTTCAGCAGCTGGGGTATCTATCCTTAATCAGTATAAATAACAACAAAGTACATAATCTATCACTGGTACCTAATACTAGTAATAGTTGGATAGGATCCAATAGGATTAAAGCATTGACATTTCATTTCCTGCAAATTTTCCAGACCCCAGCAATTCAGAAATGTTTCTATGATCAAGGGATTGTTTGGGGAGCAATCTTAAAGAACAACTCGCTTTTACATTTGACAAGTTTATTTAAACCACCAACATACATGAAAATGACATTGTATACCACATAGCTGAGTCACCCTAAATGTAAGTGGGTAGCACCTACTGGACACACTCTGGCTGCTCACATTAAAAACAGATGAGTTTTCCCTTTACAGGGTGGAATGATGTCCCTTGCATTCTGAAAATATATAAAAGGCTATATAAGCATATGTACACAACAAAGCAAACCATTGGATACCACTTGATGCAACCACAAGTTCTTTCAATCCCCCCCCCCCCCCCCCCCCCCCCCGATAATAACAAACTTTATGCTAAGAACATGTTTCATCCTATCAGGAATTACCAGTGCAGACAGCCATACTTCATACTTATATCTTCCACATGCTTCTATGCTTTGTTATTATTAGTAGTATCACCACTACCATGCATCATCATGAATTATCATAATCATCATTATTATTATTATTATTATTATTATTATTATTATTATTATTATTATTATTATTATTATTATTATTATTATTACACCATAATACAGCTGAAAAAGAAAAAAGTATAAGTTTGGCATCTGCAGACATGCTTGGAGCTTGTACTGGTACAGTATCACACCACATGCTATGAGGAAGCAATGATGCTGTGAGTGACAATTGGCCTGTGGGTTGTACATTATAATGACTGTACTCTAATAATACTGTTCTGCTTTCAGAATGCAACAGATGAAGGCTTCATACAGTGCAGCTTGCAAGTGCCTCAACCATTACCTGTGTACACTCACTATCAAGTCAATAATACAAATATATATATACAATATAGCAGTATATTTTAGAAGTAATGTTCCTACATGACTCAGCAATATTTTTGTGCAACACCAACACCAGTAACTCTGAGCCCATACTTGTGTATCACTGTTCTTTTTTTTATAATAGAAACAAGCAGATAACTTTGAGCAGGACATGGTTTATTTCTCTAACCCTACCAATGCCTGCTTGGGCATACCTGCAAATATTCAATTTGAATAGTATTTTTTTCCAACTTAATGTACTTCTACAGTCACATGTCTACATGTTAATGTTCAGTGTATTGTTAGGGGCTGTATGCATAAAGGTGGTTGGTCTCTGTAGCAGCTAAACCAGGGTGCAGTTTTTGTTAACTTGTGCTTGGCTGCATGCATACAATGACTCACACCATGGAATTGTTACACTTCCTTCAGTCAGAAAGGAAAACATTTTGGCCTCTGGTTTAAGTGAACATTGTCTCTTTGCTTTTTCACAATTTAAAAGATGTAACAAAGTCATTGTGACCATGCTACATGTATTTTTATACACATAAAATTTTTTTAAAACTAGGCCTACTCAGTCAGAAAGGAAAACATTTTGGCCATACTGTTTAAGTGTTTTCATTAACATGTATAAACTAAATGTAAGTGATAATAGTAGGCCTACCCTTGTCTGTGAGTAAAACATTGTGGCCATGCTGGGCCAAATAATGTTAATAAAGTAAATGTTAAATAGTAGGCCTAACTAGTTTGTGAGCAAAATATATAGATCACTCTCTTTCAAATTACAATGTGGATGATAGGAAGCGAACTTATCATGAAACAACAGTTGGACAAACAATCCATGACCTGGGTATGGAGCACACTTCCCAGTAACCTTTTGAATTTAACAAAACCACTGGCAGGGCTAGAAATAGGCTTATCCGCTTGTCCGTACTAAGTGAAACTTGTGACAGACAAGTAAAATTGCCAATGCACTTGTCCAAAATTTACATACAGTTCAATTAGAATTTAAGACTCCACTTGGTTGGCGGACAAGTGAAAATTTTTCCTTATTTCTAGCACTGACTGGTATGAGGACAGCAAAATTGCATAAACATAGTTATAACCACCACCATGTGGTGTAAATTTGAATTTCAAAGGAAGAAAAAGGACAAATGCAAGAGCCAATACTCAGGTAAAGCCATTAGAGCAGTAACAGTCAATCAGTATTCAATCCACTATAAATGCATTTATCCGTCTGTACCAAATTTGTTTAGTTGATTTTAGAAAAAAAAAATAAGTATGAAAATAAGTGAACCATTAAAACAAGTCATCTTGCTCTTAAATCTCACAAACACAGAAATCAACCTTATCATACAATGGTCACAGAACTCATAGACAACAGTTTGAACTAGAGAGTATGTTTAATCAATAAGTGAAATCATATGGAGACTCATCCAGGATACAAAATAATCAAATCATGAACATGGATAGGTCACCCTCAATTACATCAGTCCAAGACACAAATATGACAAAATATGCCAGTTTAACCTTTTCAATGAGACAAACACAACCTGTCAACTAGCCAAAATTTAAGAGAAGTCCAACCATCAGACTGACCAGTTACACATTACTGCTGTGTGAAACTGAGATCAATGTGGCATTACTCACCCCACAAAAAGTTAGAACAAGTTCATATTCTAACCTTATCATACCAACTGCAGGAACTTAACCTTGATCATGTGCTATAGTATTGTTAGGATATGCATAAAGAGAAAACAAGTTTGAACTCTAAACCCTTGGCAATAACATTGTAATACCTATGACATCTGCCAAACATTTTTACTGACAAGTAAAAGACCCACACCTTACACACCATTGTGTAGACTTTCAGAGTTACCAAACATAAATGCATCTTAATCTTTGTTGAAGACCACATAATGCCAACATATAATGCATGTTCATGCATTTACATGTTTTTTTTCCTGTTTGTTTGATATGTATATATATATTTTTTTTTGGGGGGGGGGAGGGAGGGGATCCTCTAACAAAGGTAAGACAAAAAGTGACAATGTTGCATATTTCAGTCTTACAATAGTACAGTATCATAACTACATATACATACATATGGATTTATGCACTGGTTCAATTTCCTGCAAAATATATGAAATCATTTTAATATAGAATTTTACCTAAAACTCCATATATGTATATATGCTCCAAAACACAGGCCAGTTGTCACACAGTTTGCATACATGTACCAGCTTCAGTTCTATACCAGTAAGGGCAATTTTGTACAGGTCATGACTTATTTTTCTAGCCCTGCAATGCCTGGTTATTATCTAAAAAGGAATCTTTGTTTTAAATTGTAAATTTCTTTCTCTAAAGTAACAATGTGCAATTTCAGTTTTTCCACTTCCTAAATCTGATAATCTTGCCTGCACTTACATTTTTGATACCAAACTTGTTTCAGAATTTTTGTTTTCTCAGCTTTTAAGTGAGCTAATTGTAGGCCTAAATCTGCTGCATGTGGTTTTTTTCTGCTTTTATTCACTGATACGCCATCCAAATGTTTTGAAGATGTAGGTCTATTTGTGGTAGCATCCTGCATGCTTTGCAGATGCTCATAAAATCACCATTTGTAGTCATTATTTCCACAAAACAATCCAAAAAACAGGTATATGTCAGTAAAAACCAGCAAGGTAAGTTTAAAATTGAAAATAACTTTTACAGAATATAGTGTTTATCTTCGTTTTCTTGTGCAATTTAGGCCTAGTGCCAAAACTGCCACGCGTTGCTTTCACACAAACGTTTACCGCGATGGCAGATCTAAACAAAAGTACACGGATGTTGACCGGCCGTTCAAAAGTCGCGGCAACAAGTCAATTTCAATCTAAATTATGGGAGCCGTTTCAGGACTACCCTACAGAAAAATTGTTGAATCTTATAATTTAAGGACTAAATTTTGTTTTGCTAAGTGTCACAAGTTGTCAATCTACAATTTTACGTTCACGCCGATGTTCCGAAGTTTTCAATTAATTCAAAAAATGCGTAATTTTTGGACTTCTGATATGTGACACCCACCAAAAGCTAGCAGACAATCACCAGAGGCCAATTTTGTAACAATGAAACACTCACCTTGCGTCATTTCCCCCATAAAACGGGTCAAAGGACACTTGACACTACTTCCGGTTTACAAAATATGCAGGCCATGATGCGTGTGTCCACCGAGTGTATCGATAGCCAGTGGCTACGCTCCCGCATCCTCCAAAGTTCTCCACGCATTGCATTCAAACTTTCACGGATTATTGATAAGATATTTTTTTGTAATCGAGCAAAGTTTCAAGCAAATCGATGAAAAGGTTTTTGTTTACCAAGCGACGGAACACGGTAAGGCAGTGTTCGAAAGCGAGAAAACGCATTTGTCAACAGTTTTGGTCACGTGACTGAACTCCCTACTAACAAGCAAAGTCATTGGTGAAAACGTGCTGCACGCGCCGGGTGTACCAGTTTGTATACCTGGCTTGATTCGGTATCTCCGGATAACCTCTTCCTGTCCTCTCTTAGTGAATGATATAGGGATGATAGGGCTTTTCGGCTATTGTTTTAATTCAAATGCAGTATCCCTACGTATCTGATGTATACCGTACTCGCCGGCATATAAGTCGATTTTTGGGGGAGTAAATTTAAAACTGAAAGTCATGCTGCGACTTTTACGCCAACCACAGGTGTAAATTTGCAATTAGACCGCTCTGTGAGACTCCATTCCTGATCTCCGTATTCAACGGCGCCATATATTGTTTTTGCCGGTAATCGGCAGCCAATTTAACATTGATGAATCTTGGCATATAAAAAATAAAACGTACATTTTTTGCTTACCTGTTAATATTCTGTGTGTTTTTGTCATATTTACTTGAGGAAAAAATGAAATCTTTAATGATTTGGTTCAATGTTTGCTCAAAGCAAGTTGTGGCATTCATGGTTGAGAGTGATCGTAAACACGCTGTTCACTATGACCTAGATTTTCTTCGATGCGATTGGGCCACATTGCCACCTTGTGGCAAGATATGAAACTAGTTTCAAAATGCAACATCAAGATGGCACCTGGCCACGTCCTGGTTATGAGTTAAATTAAAGACAGCACAGGTGAAACTTCAATTTTCAATGTTCAAATTTAATTCATAAGTACCCATGTGAACATTTTATGTTGATATTTTACATCCGTTGCTCATTTTTTGTCACCGATGAAAGGTTACCGATAGTTTCCTCGTTTATCGTCCACCCGGGCACCCGCCATTTTCGATGACGATCTTGAATGTCTTTTTTTTTTTTTTTTAACATAATTTTTATGGAAAACACAAGTGAGACTACTGTCTACATTCATCTTTTAAGTATTAAGTTTCCAACAGAACTTTCTATGCTACTTTTTCAATCTTAAATATCAATATCTTTGTCACCAGCTGGATGGTTACCGATAGCTTCTTGTGACCCTTGAAGATCTCGCCTGGGGTTTTGCGTGGGGGCATTTTTCAGTTTTTGGGGGGCGACTTTTATGTCGAACATGTCTTTGAGGAGGCTTTTCCCCTCTCCAAAGTTAGGGGTGCGACTTTTACGCCCATGCGACTATTAGGGCAGCGAGTACGGTATGTGTATGTGTATATGTATGTATATATATGTATATGTATATATATATATATATATATATATATATGTATATGTATATGTATGTGTGTGCATGTGTATGTATATGTATATGCAGGGATGTGTTATAGATGGACTACCAACGGGAGCGCTAATCCCTTTAGTGGTCAACTGGGCGCGATGACTACAAAGTGTGTTCACTAGCGCCGCTCAAGTTAATCCCCCCTGTTCCATCTATGTTTCCGCGTTCGGTTGTATCGGGTTACATACATCAGGCTTACATCGGGTGTGCTATTGTACCAAGTTCAAAAACGGAGAGTTTTATGCGTGCGCAACCAGGCTCATCATTTGAATCAGAACCGTGCGAGTCCATCGATGTGTTTTTCGTTGAAATCGGCCGATAAAAGGGCTAGCTTTTGCATTTTTGCTGTTCAAAATGATGCAAAGTTAGACAACTTGCGTGCGTAATAACTCCTTACGCCGTAATCAGCAATAAAAAATGTAGTTTTAGATGAATAGTGTATGCCGGTAGGATCATGATGGTGGTTTCATTTCTTGTACTTTGTAGCTGAGTCCGGCGTAACGCTAAATTTTGACTTTAAAATGTGGAACACGGTGAAAAATTTTGCACATTTCAGTTGGTGACGCGATTATTCTCGCCTTTCATCGCGTGACCTGGCCCACGAGACTGCCAGCGGCCAGCGCGGTCCCTGGTGTTGTGTTTGTTCAGCACTGAAGGTGCTCGCTCAAACACCCGATCACTTGAGCAGCGGCAACATAGATGGTACAATGGGGGCCCCGCCGTTGGTAGTCCATCTATAACACGTCCCTGGTATATGTATACGTGTGTATATGTATGTGTGTGTATGTGTGTGCATGTTATTATTTTTTTTTCCTTAATTCAATTATACGTGAGCCTATCGCTGAAAGGCTATGTGGTTTATGTTTTTATGACCATAATTTTCATTATGAATACACATATGTTGCAATGGTGTTAGCAAGGATATACCTATGTATCTAATATTTTTTTCATATTGAATCTGTTATGTGTGAGGCTTTCACTGGAAGGCTAGGTGCCTCATGTCTGAATGAACATAATTTTTATTAGATATACCTATATGGTATATATATATATATATATATATATATATATATATATATATATATATATATATATATATATTGTTGTTTTGTGCTAGCAAGGATGCTACTTGGGCAATGTATTGCATCCCTGCCCCTCAACTTTATTTTGAGACACACTCTGGGACACTTACTAAGATGTTCCCCCATGGTAAGCAACTTTAGCAGTTGGTTGCTGTCCTTTTTCTTCTTTATTTGAACATGCGCATTCTTTCTTTTTGTGGAAAACTCTCCACAACCCATTTAATACTTATGACGTTTCAATTTGTGCTTTTCAGATTTTCAGATCCTTTTATCATATTATCTGCTCCACAACTATATGACAGTGTTTACTTTAGACAAATGAATGTATATACAGTTATTTACAGTTCACAGATGATATCAATTTTGCCATATGGCTTTATCTTATGTGGAATATTCATTTTAGTTATGAATAATTATGAATATTGTTTCATTCACATAATAATTATGTTTTCAAACAGTGTATGCATTGAACAAATGCCGGTACTTACTTATTGTGTTGATATTTCATATTCCATGACGGTAATTTACTCTCGTTGTAAATATACACTGAAGACTGTACATTATGAGCGCAGAAACTCTAGTAAGTAACATTCTTCAAAATTTTGGTGGTGTCACAAGGAATAATTTAAACAACCTAATTGACAATCCCAATGAACTCGAACATGGGATTTCAATCGCTTCAGATTCTCCTTATATTGATGTTAATAATCTTCCTGGCTACATGAGACCAATCTAAAAACAATTATCTGTCTTAGGTTTAAACATTCAGTGTTTAAATGCAAAATTTGACAAACTGAAGTTATTATTGGATGAGCTACGGAATGAAAAACGTGGAAGCGATGAATGCTTCCTTTATCTATTAGTAATACTTACCTCTCAATCACTCAAGCTTATACCCCCGCAGCTTATCAAGTTCTCAGCCAGGTTTTTAAACCTGAAACTTTTTATGGCTGACCTGTGGTTATATGCACAAACCCCCAAAGGGGCCTCTGGTACAACTACCGGTGTTTGAGCATGCTCACCAGTTTCTCTCCTCTAGAATTTCACTGGCGGGGACGGCTTGGGTGGGCTTCTGAGTGATTGAGAGGTAAGTATTACTAATATATAAAGGAATCATTCATCGCTTCCACGTATCTATGGTGTAATACTACCCTCTCAATCACTCATGCTGATATGCCAGCAGAATGGAGGAGGGCGTAATTCACCTTTTGACACGTCTACAGTAATACCCCATAGGGTCAGCCACGTACGTTAGTACGGAACCATAATCACTCTGAACTCTACCTGAGCAATCTTATTGCAAGAAGGAGCAGGAGAATTCAGGGAAAAGCCAGAACGGCATATAGAATGAACAGCTGCTCTGTTCCCTCAACCCAGCCTACCACAGTAGAAGTAAAGCAGACTACTTGCCTGGTCATGTGAATCTGCGATTCCGGACATACTACTTGAGCCTCTTTAGGGCAGTCTGGCAGTCACCTCGGAGCTACTTCCCATCGCCAAAGGAGGCTGTGCGAGTATTGCACATCGCCATCAAACCACCCTGAATCTCGGTTAGGTCCCGCAGGTAAAAGGATGTGAATGTTGTGTGAGCCTTCCACCTGCATGCCCGCATAATGTCGGCAAGGGCAACATTGCGGATCAAAGACCACGACGCAGAGAAAGCCCTGATGTCATGTGCTCTTACCCCTTGGACCCTAAGAATAGCCTCTGACCCAGAGGCTACCTGGTAGGCCTTACAGACCACCGCCTTCAGCCATTCAGACACGGTATTAGCAGCTATCCTGCCTGACTCGGTTTTCCTCAACGGAAGAAAGAGGGCTCTCCGACCCTGACGAATCTCTTTCGTTCGGTCCAAATACCACTTTAGCGCCCTCACAGGACACAGTGTCCTATCAGGTTCCGATCTTGATAACGTGTCGGAAAGTGCTTTGATTGTAAAAGCCGTAAAGGCAGTGGTGGGGTCTGTGGCAACATAGTTCTTGGCTAAAAAGCCCATGTGTGGTTTCAATGTGATGGAGGTTTTATCCTCCGACCACCGAATCTCGTTAACATCCAATGCATGGATTTCACTCCTTCTGGCCCCTGAGGCCAGTGCGAGCAAAAAGACTGTCCTGTAAGTCAGCCATTTTAATTGGATCGTTTTGGGATCCTTTTCTTCAAATGGAGGTCTCGTCATGGCCAAAAGAACAAAGCTCAAATCCCAGGTGGGCATTATATTTTTGCAGACTGGTTTGTCAGTATAAAAACTTTGAATTAAGGCTGACAAATGTGGGTCCGCTCCTAATGATCGACCCAATTTCTTGCTCAGGGAGGAAGAAATCGCTGTTCGGTATCCTTCGATAGTCCTTGGACTTAGCTCTTTTTCCTCAAACAAATACAAGAGGAAATCGGCAACATCCGAGGATCTTGCTGACCAAGGTTCCAACTGCTTTCCGGCACACCATTCAGTGAACAGTCTCCACCTCGGGTCATATGTCTTCAAAGAAGACTTTCGAAGTTTACCTCGTGCGATTCTTGAGGCAACGAGATTCGAGAACCCAGCCTCTTGGACGTGTCGTGCGACAACCTCCATGCAGGAAGATTGAGCACCGCCGGATTCCGATGGAACCGGGACGTCCGAGGCTGCACGAGCAGTCTGTCCCAGACTGGTAGACGTAACGGAGCCTCGCAACTCAACTCCAGTAGGTCGAGAGACCAATCCCATTTTGGCCACCAGGGAGCCACCAGGATGATCTCCGCCTTCTCTTCCCAGATCTTTCTTAGAATTTGAGGGATCAACGGGAGCGGAGGAAAGGCGTAGCCCCACATTCCGTCCCAGCATATCGCCAAGGCGTCCACCGCAAAAGCTAGAGGATCTGGGACTGGAGCCACGAACACTGGCAAATTGTGGTTCCATCTGGTGGCGAGCAAGTCCACATAGGGTGACCCCCATCGGTCCCATAACGCCTGAACTACTCGTAGGTGTAGGGACCATTCTGTCCCTTTCGGGACAATTGGTCGGCCATTACATTTAGATGGCCGCTGATGTGACGGGCCAGAATCCTTACTCCGTTGCTGCCGCACCAGAGAAGTAATTTCTTTGTGAGCTCGAACAACAGTTTGGACCGAGTGCCCCCCTTGTTTGTTCAGGTAGGCCACCACAGTCCTGTTGTCCGACATCAACGTCACATCTTTGTCTTTCACCAACTGTTCGAACTTCTGCAGGGCTAAGCGTACTGCCTCCAGTTCTAGCCAATTGACGTGAAAATGTCTCAAGTGCAGAGGCCAGATGCCTGAGACCATGTTGGAGTCCATGTGGGCTCCCCAGCCCTGTTTTGACGCGTCCGTGTAAACAACCAGTTTGGAATTGAACGGCCTCATCGTCTGTCCACCCATGACGTTCCTTCTCACCGTCCACCAACGGATGAGGTACTTGTCGTGCGGACCTACTTCGACCATTTGCCGCAAACTGGTCCTGTTCCACTTTGCGTTCAGAGCTATGTTGAGTGGCTTCCTGTGTAGGCGTCCTAACGAAACTTGCCAGTCCATCGAGGACATCATGCCCAACAGTGATAGCCATTGCCGAGCTGTTTGCTGTGTCGATCTCATGAACCTCTTGATAAGGCTCTGTAGTCTGTCCCATCTGTCCTCGGAAGGACAGCACTCGAATCGGACTAGATCGAAATAAATGCCTAGGAAGACAAACACCTGTTTGGGTGTGAGATTTGATTTGGGGATGTTTACTTCTAGCCCTAAGTCCCCGCACAGCTTCAACAGAAATTCTCTGTTCTTGATTAGTTCCTGATGAACTAAAGCTCGGACAAGCCAGTCATCCAGGTACACATGCATTCTTATGCCCTTCTTGTGAACACATGCTGCCACGGATTGCACTATCCGGATGAACACCTGAGGTGCCATGGCCAAGCCGAATGGAAGAGCTCGAAACTGGAATACCTGGTCTGCGTAAGCGAACCGTAGGTACTTCCGACTGCCCTGAAACATGGGCACGTGAAGATACGTGTCCTTCAAGTCCAGGGAGAAGGTCCAGTCCCCGGGTCGGAGAGCCTTCGTTATGGATTCCGGCGTTTCCATGTGGAAGTGTGGAACTTCCAAATATGTGTTCAGATGAGACAGGTCTATGACCGGTCTCCAGCCGCCGTCCCTCTTTGCGACCAAGAATAGTCGGCTGTAGAACCCCGGAGAAGAGTGATCCCTCACCCTCTCTATGGCTCCCTTCACTAACAACTTCTCTACCGCCTCGTGGAAGAATGACCTCTTCTGCTCTTGGGCCAGCGGTTTGAACCTCCAGGGGACGCGGGACAAGGGCGGTCGCTCTTTGAGCGGTAGCACATATCCCTTTTCTAGGACACTTAACACGAACAAGTCATCCGTGGCGGAAAGCCAGTGACTGCGGAAGTCGGCTAACCGACCGCCGAGTCCCTGACACATCGCCCCAGTCCTGTCATAAAAGCTCCTGACGGGTGTGGATGACTGTCACGCACCTTCAGTCCCTTTTCCCTTTACCGAAGCCGGGCTTCCTAAAGGGCCGGTTCTGCTTGCCACTGCCGGAGAACGGTGCGTCAGCTGAACCCTGCCTCTGAGGCTTCTTGTTCCTGGGTCACCTAGGTTTCCTCCTCTTTGCAAAGGAGTCCTTGGCGCCAGAAACTTTGGGTCCCTGTCCACGAGCCTTGGTGGCTGCTCTAGCTAGGTCAAGGATGGCTTGGTTAGCCTCATCGGCCTGTTCCCACTTTCGTTGCTCCACCACTTGGTCCCTGATGGGAGCGAGAGCGCCTCCGAACAAGTAGTTCGAGAACAAAGGCTGAGTTCGGATGGCTCGCTGTCCACCTTCCAAAAGGTTGGTGACCTGCAAGCACTAATCTCGCCTTGTTAACCTCAGGTTGGCTTCCATGGTGATAGCCGGCCTGAGAAAGTGCTCGATCCCCATACCCCGGGACGCCTGAAGCCGGGTATTCAGACTTATCCAGTCCCTGACTGCTTCCGGGACCTGCTGTGACACGAAGAGCCACTGCATGATCTCAGCAGACGAGGCCGAGGACACGTGCAAGAAGGAGGCGATGATTACCATCGCTCTTGCATCCTCCTCTAGTCTACTTAGGACCTCCTGGGGGACTTTAGGAGATGGGGGGATCCATTTGCAGATACTCTCCCATTCCATTGTTGTAGATCTCATTAGGTACACAGTACCTAGCAACGTTAGCTCTGGGCCTCCTCAACAGCTTCCGGCACTTCAGCGCCTGCTGAGTCGGGGCGCCAGAGGGCGACCTAGATCCGCGGAGCTCTTTATCCACGCTCTGATATACTTCGTCCACGTAAGCACAGAAGGGGAACCCGGACCCGACTTGTTCTGACACCGACGGCGACTCTAGTGGATACACTGACATCGCTCGTCTCTTCGTGGTCGGTGGCAAGGGAGGAGCCTTCAAGGTATCTCCGAGGAGAGCCAAGATCGACTCCTTCGTTGAGTGGAAGAGCCCTGCAGGTTCACTAACCTCGGCTGAGGCTGAGCTGTCCTCAAAGGACAACTGCTGTTGAGCAGAATGAGCCTGCTCGTCGGCCAACACCTCATCGCTCTCCGACCCCATCCCTTGGACAGGTCGGGACTCACACTCCAGATTACGCCTAAGGCGTTCCTCGCCTTTGTCCTCGCCTTCGTCGAGAAGAGACTCGTGTAACGAGCCCTCTCCATCAGACAAAGGCTCTCCCCGCTCATCTAAACCACTATGCAGTGGAAAAAACGGCGTAGGGAGAGAGGGAAGGGCAGCTTCTGTTTGACTGGTCCTCTCCGCTTGCTCATCGGAGTGGTCCAGTCTGGTCCTGGTCACGGCCGGCACGGATTCGGCAAACACCGGATCTGACGTACGGGACCGGTCCGGACCTGCCAGGGAAGTATCATGTACTTCCTGGCGTGCTCCGGGCAAGGGTTCATGACCCATCTCGGTGAGCACTGAGGCATCTCCCACAGGAGAACTTGTGGCTCCTTCTACAGTGCCAGTCACGCCGGTCCCCTCCATAAAGCGAACCGGCAAACCGGACTGTTCCGGTGCCTCTCCCGTGTCCATGTTGGTCTCCTCTGCAGGAGGGCCAGTTACACCTGGACCTTGAATTTCCCTTGGGGAACCCGGGTCTTGGGTCTGCTGACCCACAGGTGTCACAGACACAGCTGGTGTGTGAAAGGGGACTCTCATCTGTGCAGATTGCACAAAAGACTGCATGGTGGCGGCCATCAGCATTTGTGTTTTCTGCATAGTATCCAGTATCGCCTTGAGTCCAGGATCCAAGGCGGGTGCCCTCTTTTCAGAAGGCTCCTCGGCCCTGTCCCCTTTCTCTTACGAGAGCGTCTCCTCTTCTTTGGGGTCGCCCCCGCCGAATCAGAGGCACTATCCACTGCCTCAACTCTCCGAAAAGAGGATGAAGTGGTGACTCACAGACTTGCTGGAGAGTCTTGAACAGATGGAGCTCTACGGTGAGACCGTTTAGCCCGCCGACGTTCTGCCAACTCAAAGAGGTCCCACCTCTCACTCGACTAACTTTTACAGTGCTGACAAGGTCATAACCTTGAGCACTGCAATCGCTCCAGCTCCCATCTACACTTTCTACAGTGCAGGTGGTTGTCCCACTTCCCCATCAGATGGCCGGCCACATCCTGCTTCTGAGAAGCAGGGATGCCCGCCACTGAACTGGCAGGGACAGCTGGAGCTGTTCCAGCACTCACTGGAGCTGCTGGATTAGGAGGCGAGATCGTTCTTGACGTCTCTCAGGCTCCCTGCGGTCCACATCCTTGTCCGCCATATTGGTTTTCAAGGGAAAAAAAACACATGTTCCTGAAAACAAAAGTAGATAAAAAACAGGTAGGAATCAAGGCTTCTGGCTCAAAGAACGGTCCAACGACTCACTACACCACACTTATCTGGATCCTTGAGCGATGAGTTGCTCCGGCAGTGAAAACTGCAAAAACAAGCCGATCTTGGCGCACTCCTGTAATCACCACAACGTGGGCGGAAGCCAGGAGAGAAACTGGTGAGCATGCGCAAACACCGGAAGTTGTACCGGAGGCCCCTTAGGGGGTTTGTGCATGTAACCACAGGTCAGCCATAAAAAGTTTCAGGTTTAAAAACCTGGCTGACAACCTGACAAGCAGGGTTATGAGCATGAGTGATTGAGAAGGTAGTATTACACCACAGATTATTGAATTTGGTGCTATCTGTTTGCAGGAGACCTGGCTAGAAGGTATGCAACCTGATACCAGTCTCTATGAACTTGATAACTATATCTCTATTCCCCTTCGCGCCATTTGTAGTTCGCATGGCGGACTATTAATCTATTAACATCAAAACTTTCAATATGTTGTTAGAGATTTGTACACCCCAAACACCTTGTGGGAAGGTCAGTTCATTGACATATCTGGAAATGGTTTGCGGCAAAAAATCACAATTTGTAATATATATAGGCCTCCTCGCGATAGAAATGAAGACATTGAATCATTTATTAGTGATTTAACACCTATTTTAGCTACTTTGTGTCAGGAGCGATCTGACAAACTATTTCTGGGTGACTTTAATATTGACCTTTTAAAACTAAACACGAGAGAGAAATACTCAGACTTTCTACATGAAATGATGAAAAATGACTTTTGGCCTAAAATAACTTTACCTACCCGATTTTCCGAAAGGAATGCAACTCTAATTGACAATGTCTTTTGCAATTTAGCATGCAGCAACAAGGTATGCTTATTGGGCATTAGATTCACAAATTTATCTGACCACCTACCCTATTTCACATGTTTAGACCAGAAATTAAATTTACAAGTGCCACCAAAATATCTTCAAATTGAAACCACAGACCATATATCTGTTCAAAATTTCATACTAGAGATGGAAAGCACAGACTATACGCAGGCCCTAGATGATGACCGAAGTCTTGATCCTAACCCAAACTATGCTAAACTTGAAAACATAATTTGTCAGTGTAAAAATAAACATCTCCCTACAAAAACTGTCCGTTTTAACAAATATAAATACAAAAAATCTCCTAGGGTGACAAATGGAATCCTAAAATCAATAAAATTTCGCAATAATCTTCATAAAAAATTGAAAAGTAGCTTTCCTGATTCCCCACAATTTCTGACACTGAAACAAAATCTTAAAACTTATAATAATATACCTGACAAATCAATCAAACAACAGAACGATCTTATTATCATTCCCAATTTGAAAATTTCAAAAATGACACAAAAAAGACCTGGGATGTTATTAAGACAATATTAAATGTAAATAAAAAGAAAAAAGACTTCCCATCTTTTTTTATCATCGAAAACAAAAAGGAATCAAACAAAAAAGAAATAGCCGAAAGATTTAACTCTTTTTTCACTAGCATTGGCCCTGATTTGGCTGCCAAAATAGACTAAAGACATTTACCTCACTTTAGCACATACTTAAACCAACAATGGGAAGGCAGTTTCTCTTTCAGTAATACTTCTCCAGCTGACCTTGAAATAATTATAAATAATTTTAAATCTAAATCAAGCACTGGACACGACAAACTTTCGATGCAACTCATTAAAAATATAAAGTCGTCATTAGCTAAACCTTTATCTCTTATAATAAACCAATCTTTCAACACTGGCATTTTCCCAGATAAATTAAAAAAAGCAAAGGTGATACCCATTTATAAAAAAGATGACGAGAAGGTTCTTAATAACTATAGGCCCATTTCTCTGCTTCCTGTTCTTTCTAAAGTTTTTGAAAAAGTTGTCTGTTGTCAACTCTATGATTATTTTGTGCTACATAATATTTTCTACAGAAGTCAACATGGCCTCAAAAAACTCCATAGTACTGAAACTGCCATATTGGAATTCATTGATAGATTGTATAAAATTTTCTGGTGAAACACCTCTTGCAATATTTTTAGATTTATCCAAAGCATTTGATACTTTAGATCACAATATCCTTTTACACAAATTGAAGTACTATGGTATCTCTGGGACACCAACTAAATTGGTTTAGAAGTTATCTGACAAATAGATCTTAATATGTTCAGTTCGATGATCACTCTTCCAAAACCATTACCTATCACAACTGGTGTGCATCAAGGTTCCATCCTTGGACCACTTCTTTTCATAATATATATCAATGACCTTTACTTAGCTGTCCCCAATTTTGAATCTATACTATATGCTGATGACACCACTCTTATCAACTCAGTTTCTACTCTCAATTTCAGAGCTCAAGCAAACAATAACAACTTTTCAGATACCATTAATTCCGAACTTAAAAAGGTGCATAGCTGGCTTGTAGCAAACAAATTATCACTTAACGTATCTAAAACCAAATATATGTTATTCTCTTTTCCTCAAAGGAAGTTGAACCTTAACTTCGATCTAGAAATGGTTGGTACACGACTAGAAAGGACAAATGAATTTGATTTCATTGGATTAATAATTAATGACAAATTAAGCTGGAATGCTCATTTAAATAAAATTGCAAACAAAACTGCTCGCACAACTGGAATACTTAAAAGACTACACCACTTTCTTCTTAAAATACCCTTCTTTTAACATATAATTCCCTGTTCTTACCACACATCAATTATCCAATACTCGCTTGGGGTTATGATTGTGGTCGTATTTTTAAATTACAAAAATCTGCGATCCGTTTGATATGTTCTGCACGTTATAATGCGCATACTGACCCACTATTTAAAGAACTAAAGTTATTAAAAGTCCCAGATCTTCACAAACTTAAATCTCTGAAATTTTTTTATCGATATACTAAAAACGAATTACCCGGATACTTCAATGAAATGTTTTCTGCTTTACAAATTACCCATAATTATCCTACCAGACATCATCATATCCCCCGCTATGCTATATCCCCAGTACGCCTCCACAGAAAAGTGCATTCGACACTCTATCCCCAAATTGCTTCTCGATTCGCCCCTAAACATAACAGATAAAATTCACACACATTCGTATTATGGTTTTTCTCGATATGTCAAAACATTTTATACAAATCGATATTCTGAAACCTGCTCAATTTCTAATTGCTTTGTCTGCAATAACTGTCTATAATCTGCTTGTAAGAACTGCACTATGCCAATGTCAAAGTTATTTTAATTTTCTTTAATGCAATGACTGTACACATGTAACATTCTATTTAAATCAGGTGTATAACTTGCCACGTAGATTTATTTTAGGTGGCCCAAGCGATAGCGGATGTTTCCTCATCCTTAGCTGGGTCATCCTGACTATCTTGATGTATGTATGCTAATATTTTGTATGTTCAACTTAACCTGCAGTTACAGAATTTGCGTTATTGTTATTACCAACTACTGATTACAATGTATCTTACTTTATGTTGAATAAATAGATCTGAATCTAAATCTGAATCTGAATCTGAATCTGGAACTGTGACATCTCGCTCTATGCTTTGCAGATGAAAGTGACTATGGTGGCTGCAAGCCACAGGTTTCCCTCGTTATCAAGGTAGGAAATAATATTGTCAGTTCCTTAATAATACAAGATAAAATCGTAACTCCATAATGGAGCCCAGTTTACAGAACTATACACCACTGGATGACACGTGTATCTCCTTTGGCCTCAGAAGATACAGATGACAGCCACCGGTGTATATTCCTGTACCCTGGACTCCTTCAAGGAGTAACCAATAGTATTTCCAATTATAAAGCCTGCACTAAGGGCCTGACTTATGACATAATATAAATGAAGTGATACTTTGATTAGTAGTAATATCTACAAAATGTCTTCTATAACAGACATAAAGTACATCAGTAAACTAGAATAGGCTGATTTTCCAACAGAAAATCAAATGTCTCCCTGTGGGCCCTTACTATTGTCACCCGTATTTTCATAAATTGGTGCACTGATTCCAATGACCTACAGATATGGTGAAGGTACACTCTTTATTGACATTTCAAAATCCAAGCAAAGATTACCCATGTGCAAGCACAAGCACACTCTTATTGAGGCCCATGTGACCTTGAAAAATAGATCAAGGTCATACATCTGCAGTCACAAGCAAGGTCTTCCAAAAGTCTTACACAGAAACATAATCACACAAAATGTCAACCTCTTTAAGTCTAATCTTTCTCCAGTGCATCTGCAATGATTTTTTAAAAGTGACCATGTGACCTTGAAAATAGATCAAGGTCACCCATCTACCATCCCAACCTAGTTGGTATTATGGTACATAAACATGCAAAATTTCAACCTCCTAAGTCAAATCCTTGCAGAGTTGTTGCGTCCGCGTCAATTTTAGATGACATGCCCATTTTCGTGTAAGTTGTCCTGTGAATTAGCATTAGAATGCCCATTGACTTACATAGTAATCAATAGGAAAGCTGCATTGAACAATAAGTACCCGAAATGAAAATCCTTAAAAATCAGGAATCCAAAGCAGTCCCACCTAGTAAACAACTGTTTGACCCTTCCACAACAATATATCCATCACATTTCAGCTTAATCTGAGGGACAGTTCTGAGAACAAGTGAAAAATAGCAAAACCATACAAAAAATTCATAAAAAAATTGCAGCGCCACCTGGTGAACAAATTGGGAACTAGGTGTCCCCGGGAGTGTCAATGTACGATATCAAAGCAATTGGGTGAGTGGTTTCAGAGGAGAAGAATTTTGAAGGTTTGCCCCAAAAAAGAACAAAAAGCATCATAAAAAATCCAAAAATCAATAGAGCGTGACCATTTGAACACACTTGGTAGAGATCCACCCAAGGCACATCCCCACAAAGTTTGAAGTATATCTGGTCAGTGTTATTAAAGTTATGACCATTGCAAGCAATTCCCATGTTAAACTTTCCTGTTAAAACTTTTGTAGAGATTTTTGAAAAAAAAATTCATTAAAAAATCCAAATTCATTGGAACATGACCATTGGAACAAACCTGGTAGACACCCACCCAAGGTACATCCCCACCAAGTTTGAAGTAAATCTGGATGATGGTTTTGGAGAAGAAGTCGAAATTGTAAAAAAACATTGGAATGCCCATTGACTTACATGGAAATCAATAGTACAGGTGCATTTACCCCAAAGGAGCCGAATTGACAAAAAATCATTAAAAATCAGGAATCCGCAGCATTCCCACATAGTGAACAACTTTGTTTGGCCCTTCCATAAGAAACATATCCACCACGTGTAAGCTTAATCTGAGTGACAGTTCTGGAGAAGAAGTCAAAATAGCTATAACACACAAAAATTCATAAAAAATTCCAAAAAAACTGCAGTGCCACCTGGTGAATAAATTAACAACAAGGGGTCCCTAGATGTCTTTCTGTGTGATATCAAAGCAATTGGGTAAGCAGTTTCGGAGAAGAAGATTTCTTAAGATTTGTCGAAAAAAAGAACAAAAAAATTCATTGAAAATCCAAAAATCACTGGAGCATGAACATTTGAACAAAATTGGTAGAAACCTACCCAAGGTACATTGTCACCAAGTTTGAAGTTAATCTGGATGACGGTTTTGGAGAAGTCGAAAATGTGAATAAGCATTAGAATGCCCATTGACTTCCATAGTAAGCAACAGGAAAGCTGCATTGACCGACAAGTACCAGAATTGAAAAAATCGTTAAAAATCAGGAATCTGCAGCATTCCCACATAGTGAACAAATTTGTTTGACCCTTCTACAAGGAACATATCCACCATGTTTCAGCTTAATCTGAGTGACGGTTCTGGAGAAGAAGTCGAAAATAGCTATAACACACAAAAATTCATAAAAAAATTAGGAAAACATTGCAGCGCCACCTGGTGAACAAATTAATAACTAGGAGTCCCAGGGAGTGTTCCTGTGTGATATCAAAGCAATTGGGTAAGCGATTTCAGAGAAGAAGATTTTTTAAGATTTACCCCAAAAAGGACAAAAAAATTCATTGAAAATCCAAAAATCATTGGACCATGACCAATTGAACAAACTTGGTAGAGACCCACCCAAGGCACATCTCCACCAAGTTTAAAGTGAATCTGGCTGACGATTTTGGAGAAGACGTCGAAAATGTGAATTGTGGACGACGGACGGACGGACAGACGGATGGACTACGGACGATGGACCCTCAAAAAACCTCAGCTGACTGAAAAGTCATCTGATGTAAAAATTAGTAAAAAATTGCAGCGCCACCTGGTCAACAAATTAAGAACACAGAGTCCCTAGGTGTCTTCTCATGTGATATCAGAGTGATTGAGTAAGTTGTTTTGGAGAAAAAGATTTTTTAAGATTTGTCCAAAAAAAGAACAAAAAAATTCATTAAAATTCCAAATATCACTGGAGCATGACCATTGGAACAAACCTGGTAGACACCCACCCAAGGTACATCCCCACCAAGTTTGAAGTTAATCTGCATGACTGTTTTGGAGAAGAAGTTGAAAATGTGAATGAGCATTAGAATGCCCATTGACTTCCATAGTAATCAATAGGAAAGCTGCATTGACCGATAAGTACCGGAATGGAAAAAATCGTTAAAAATCAGGAATCTGCAGCATTCTCACATAGTGAACAACTTTGTTTAACCCTTCTACAAGGAACATATCCACCATGTTTCAGCTTAATCTCAGTGACGGTTCTGGAGATGAAGTGGAAAATAGCTATAACACACAAAAATTCATAAAAAAATAGAAAAAAATTGCAGCGCCACCTGGTGAACAAATTAAGAACTAGGTGTCCCAGGGACTGTTTCTGTGTGAAAGCAAAGTAATTGGGTGAGCAGTTTCAGAGAAGAAGATTTTTTAAGATTTGCCCAAAAAAGAATAAAAAAACTCATTAAAAATCCAAAAATCAATGGACCGTGACCATTTGAACAACTTGGTAGAGACCCACCCAAGGCACATCCCCACCAAGTTTGAAGTGGATCTGGCTGACGGTTTCGGAGAAGAAGTCGAAAATGTAAATTGTTGACGGACGACGGACGGACGGACGGACGACTGACGACGGACCATAAGTACAGCTCAGCTGAGCTAAAAATAGAAAAAAAATTGCAGCGCCACCTGGTGAACAAATTAAGAACTTGGAGTCCTGGGGAGTGTTCCTGTGTAATATCAAAGCAATTGCGTGCGCGATTTCAGAGAAAGACCTTTTAAGATTTGCCAAAAAAAACCCAAAATATTTCATTAAAAACTCCAAAAATCACTGGACCGTGACCATTTGAACAAATTTTGTAGACACTCACCCAAGACACCCCCCTCCCCCCAAGTTTGAAGTGGATCTGGCAGTTTCGGAGAAGTCGAAAATGTGAATTGTTGACGGAGGGAGGACGACGGACAGAGGACCATAAGATAAGCTCAACTGACTGACAAGTCTGCTGAGCTAAAAATCACTGGAGCGTGACCATTTAAACAAACTAGGTAGAGACCCACCAAAGGTACATAGCCACCAAGTTTGAAGTGAATCTGGCTGGCTGTTTAGGAGAAGTCAGAAAAGGTGAATTGTGAATGGACAGAGAGAAGCCATGGATGACTGAATCTTCTAATATCTCAACCTGACTGGTAGGTCAGCTGAGCCAAAAAGCGACTGTGAGTCAAAAAGCCATGTTACAGGTGGTAACTTTACTCGGGAACTTCAATACAAGACTGTAATGTTATAAGATATTAGCACTTCTATTCTGCGGAGTCCTGGACAGGCAAATAGGGTTGGTGAGGCCTAAAACAAATGTCGTGTTTCCTGTTGCAGCGAAGCACAATAGTAGAGTTGGTAGGTAGGTAGGGATTCTCTTTTTTTTTTTTTTCAATTTTCATAAACTGTGAATCTCTGAATCACAATGTGATTTGATGTACTTAAGTTGAGTTATCTGATATCAACATTCAATTGAATTCCAAAAATTATTTAATGTTTTTCTGACAAATTCTTGAAAATTGTAAACAAAAATTATTCTTGACAAACATTACACTGGCACTGCATCTTTCTGATGATGCAAACAAAATTTTCATGGAGGCAATTAGCTTTCAATCTATTTAAATATTGTAATTTGTTTATTGTATTGGTTGATTGATTTAAAAGTATATGTTCGAGTGTCGGCCTCCCTTGCATTTTAATGAAATAAAACTAAACTTTCACATTTCAAGTATATTACAGAATCGCTTCAAATATATCTTTGTCTGGCATCCTTTCCTCCTTGGATGACGTGTGGTGGGTAAAAAAAAGTGAAAGATGAAAAATGATACATGTTGGAACTTGTGCACGTCAATACAACAATCTGCCAGAGTAGTAAATGGAGAAATATGTTAATTTTCTTTACAAATTCATTATAATATCTAAAGCCTGCAGTGCTATAATTCAGCGGTTAATTTCACAATCTTTTGACATGGGGGTGGGGGGCCTCAATTATTCTTGTGTACATGTACTTTTTATTTCAATTCCATTAAATTGATTTGATATCCTACATCCCAACGGGAGCCCCACGGCACGCAGAAATATTGATCGGCTCTTGCTTTGCATCGCGTATGCTGGGGCCTCATTTGGGTTGCGGTGAAATTGCGTTCGTTTGAACACTCTATCCGTTGCTAGAATACAACAGATTCTGTCATTCTATGCGGACAGTGCTCTGATATGCCTTCTATATTAAACTTTGGTCTTTCTTTCCTGTCTATGCAATCCAAAGAGTTCGACACAACAATCACCAGATTCGTCCTCGTGCAAACAGATGACCGCACATCTCAATTTGTATACCCAGAGGTGCAAACTCAAGAATTTGGGTTAATTCATTCAGCCTTCAGCAGGGAAGTGCAAGCCAGTCTTCCCGTTCTGTATTGCGGTAACATGTGCCAAAGTTTTCGAACAAAAGTCTGCCTTATGAAATAGCCTCTCATAAAAAAGATGTACCCAAAAATTTAACCAAAAGTCAATATTATTACGCACTTTCTTTCGCTACGGCCCATGAAAACACAAGCGGAACGTCGACCAACACGTGGAGCGATGTGCACACGCATGTAATTCTAACTGCATACGCCACGCCCACGGGTGATCGCTTGGTCTTGGGAAAGTTCCTTTGTCTCCGGTGGCAGGGTTGTACTGGCATCAAGGTTGGATAATTACGCACTTATATTAGAACACTTGTGTACACACAGATAAGAAAAAGCCTCTAATTAAAAGATGTACCCCAAAAATTAACGACCTGCAGCAAAATTTCTTCATGACACAGAGGCGCGTTTTTTTCGGGTGAAACGATCCCCTAATGAGCAACAAGTGGATATTTTCAGACTTCTGAGAGCGGCCCTTGACCCATATATCAACTTCGCATAAAGTTTTCAACTAAATTGAATTAATTGAGGACTTACAAATGGTTCTTTTCAAGCTCTTCAGACCCACAACCTCAACAATTGGGCCTTAAACCTCAAATTCCCGTTCAGAAACATGGATATCCCCAACTTTTTTTTGGCATTGCCAAGCAACACGTAAACAAAGATGGCCACACAAAACTGATTGTAATATCTGTGGCTTTGCCACAGATAAAAAGTCTAACGACAGACGGAAGGACGGACGGACGATGGACGCAAACGAATTCTATAAGCTCTGCTGACTGACAAGTCAGCAGAGCTAAAAATCATAACACTAGAGGATCAGGACTGATCCTCTGCTCAGGTGAATCATAAGTTGACCGTTTGAACAAACTTGGAGGAAACCCACTAGAGTAACATAGCCACCAACTATTAAGTAAATCTAGCTGACTGTTTCGTCCCAGAAGTTGAAAATAAGAATCTATATCAGAGGCTTGATTTACATAGTAATCAATCAGAATATATGCATTTACCAACAAGTACCCAAAATGGAAAAAAGTAAAAAGTCAGGATTGAACATGAAATACATATTTTGGCTATTTCCTTAATGCTGGTGGATTCAAGTCCCCGATTCTGGAAATAAATGCCGACTCAGTAAAAAAACTGCTTAACCGTGCTGATATGGCACTCCCACATAACGTATGTCCGTCTGTCGTTAGACTTTTTATATTTTCGACTTCTTCTCAAAAACCACTACATAGAATGTTTTCCCACATAACCACCTCCATTGAACCATTCTTTTTAAGAATGGGGATTTGGTCAAGTGGATATGTGCGTTTCCCATTTCAGCTAGGCGACTGGTGCCGAAGGTTGCAGGTTCGAATCCCGCTCGTTCCGAACATGAAATAGTAACACCACTTAGCAAACAAATTTATTTGGGCCATCCACAAGAAATATTCCTGCACGATGGCATGGACACTGATGGATGACCCCATATAGCATCAAAACGGGTGCAGACTTTCAACTTTCCGATTCAAACATTCTGGGACATGCAACAGCAGACTTCCAAATGCACTGTTCCCAAATAATGTTTGTTTTTCGAATCTCTTTTCCATATTGTGTCATACCATCTTATTCTTTAAATTTCGAAGGCGAATTTCAAAGTTATTTTTAAGTTTCATACGGAGAATTATACAAATTATCCTGAAAGAAAATAATTACATTGCAGAACATGAAAACGAGGCTCAATATGCTTCAGTATACTGCGTCTAGTACAGGCTGGAAGTATTTATATAAAAAAGTCCATTTTGTTTTTCCCTCTGTGACTGATAAATATTTCAGAGGCCACTGCGTGAAAAATTGAACTTAAATGGTACAGACGCACAATCAAAAAAAAAAATAAAAAAAGATTGCAGCACCACCTGGTGAAAAAAATTCAGAACTGGGAGTCCTTAGGAATGTTTCGGTGTGATATCAGAGCAATTGGGTGAGCAGTTTCAATTTCAGCTCAATATTGAGTGAGGGTTCTGAGAACAAGTGAAAAAAAGCAAAACATACAAAAATTCATAAAATTTTTTTTTTTTAAATTGCTGCGCCACCTGGTGAACAAATTGGGAACTAGGAGTCCCAGGGAGTGTTCCTGTGTGATATCAAAGCAATCGGGTGAGTGGTTTCAGAGAAGATTTTTTAAGATTTGCCCAAAAAGGAACCAAAAAAATCATTAATAATCAAAAAATCACTGGACCGTGACCCTTTGAACAAACTTGGTAGAGACCCACCCAAGGCACATTTCCACCAAGTTGGAAGCAGATCTAGCCTGTGGTTTTGGAGAAGAAGTGGAAAATGTAAATTTTTTATGACGGACGACGGATTCTGAGACTATGGTATCAGCTTGTGATATGATCACCTGAGCTAAAAATAGAAAAAAAATCGCAGGGCCCTCTGGTGAACAAATTAAGAACTAGGAGTCTTGACCAACCCACTCCACAGAAAGCTGGTAGCGCAGTCTTCAAAACAGCCTTAATTCAATAGGGAAAAATGTGCAAGACCCTGACAGGGCTAACCTTCAAGTGAGCACAACTGGAGATTGTACCCCTAAATTGGCCACAGAGGGCAGCACAAAGGTATAATGACCAGCACTGCAAGATTTGGCTTGACCAGAGTGGTGGAATTTGTGGTAGGCTAAAATCTGTTACATATAATTTTAATTCAGATTTTGCCATCACAAAATAGAGTGATTTGAATAATTAATTTTGGACATATTTTTTTCCGGGGGTGGTCGGAAATTTTAAGATGATATTGGGTGCGGACAGGTGAAAATCCAATGTGACTGCGTTCAGGTGGGGCAAAGTCAAAAGTTTGGTGTTCATCACATATGTTAATGCCTCTTATTTTGTAAGTCAGACTTGAACTTAATTGGTGAGCATAGTCTTCATTAAAGTTAAAGCTCTTACTCTCAGATATGCCAGGATGTTTTATAATGGCCGCTTAAATGGGAAATTCAATTTAGTGGTGCCACCTAAACGGCAAACTGGTGCTCAGAGGTGAATTTTTAAATGAAGCCTTCAAATTACAATTTATGCCTCCAAAATTCACCTTGTCACCTGACTTTGTAATTACAGAAATTCTAACATGGCTATCTTTGTATGTTAGGACAGCAGAACAAACGAAATTTACGTCTATAATGTACAATGGGCTATAATGACGGCATTTGATGTATTCACTGAAATACGAGATTTTTCTTTATAATTTCGACCAGAAGATAGAATGAGTGACATTTAATTGGTATACAGGTACAATTGATTAAGCTAGAAGATGTTGCAATTACATATAAATGATTTCCAAATAAAAATGTGCTCAACTCTAACTTCTCACCTGGCACCTTTCAAAACAACAGAAATGCGGCCTAAATGGTCAAGTTTGAAGATCAAAACTGAGGGAAGTAGCAAGCTCATCACAACGACCTTCATGCTATTTCATGAGGGCATTGAGTTAGTGAAATAGGGATAACAACAAGTACTTGTCATCAAAAATTTGTTTTATGACACCAGCACAAGGACATGATTTTCCATCTAAGAAACTTCATTTTTAGGGGTAGGGGGTACAATGGGGTTCAATAAAGCTTCACTCACCAGTGTTTTTGTGTCAAAAAATAGTTCATTGCCACAAACAGACATCATTTGCACTATACAAGTGAAAAAGAAAAGAAATGAAACGACATCTAAGCAAAAAATAATGTTTTTTAGTGTTTTGAGAGGGTGAGCAGAAAATGTCAAAAATTGCATGAAAAACCACTGTGGCATAACATTGTAAAAGCTTGATATTTCAAGAACAGAAGCAGTCAGGAGATTATTTTTCCACAGACATACTTATATGTAATAGTACATTGTATATGTACATTTACATAAATCTTGCAAAACGTATAGGTCCCCTATAGGTTGCACTCCTAAATTGGCCACAGAGGGCAGCACAAAGGTATAATGACCAGCACTGCAAGATTTGGCTTGACCAGAGTGGTGGAATTTGTGGTAGGCTAAAATCTGTTACATATAATTTTAATTCAGATTTTGCCATCACAAAATAGAGTGATTTGAATAATTAATTTTGGACATATTTTTTTCCGGGGGTGGTCAGAAATTTTAAGATGATATTGGGTGCGGACAGGTGAAAATCCAATATGACTGCGTTCAGGTGGCACAAAGTCAAAAATTTGGTGTTCATCATGTATGTTAATGCCTCTTATTTTGTAAGTCAGACTTGAACTTAATTGGTGAGTATAGTCTTCAGTAAAGTTAAAGCTCTTACTCTCAGATACGCCAGGATGTGTTATAATGGCCGCCTATGGGAAATTCAATTTAGTGGTGCCACCTGGAGACAGATAAATAAACAAGGCATAAGTGCCAAACAGGGGAAGGGTTTCACAGTCTGTCCAAGCTGCCCCATAAACAAAATTACCAGGAAGCCTTTTATGTTTTGTATTTCAGCTTCCTTTTAAGTTTCACTGGAATAGTGAATGACATGTCTGGGGATTGTATTAACAGTGGTCTCCACATTTGCCACAACATTGATAACATTGCCATTTATTTTCCACTGCCCTCCACATTTTGCTGGTCTCAACTGCATGAATGGTATGCGACTTGCAACAAGTCTCTCTTCCAGTTCTGTCATTCCTGTTAATACGGGGGGTAACTTCAGAAACGACACTCCATTCGCAACTGCAAATGTGGGCACCTCCTTTGAGAGACCACAGTTGTCAGGTCTTTCTGTAGTACTTTTCATGTTATTTATACCTCCTTTGAGGGACTACCTGCTTTATGTGACCACCTTTTGGGTGGCACTAGGGGTGATCTCTCAAAGGAGGGACTACTACATTTGCATAATGAGAATGCTTGTATTAGTGCGATATCCAATCGCATGAAAATTACTGCTAATTAAGTATGTGGAGCCCCTAGCAAGCATCCAGTCACATTATCTTGAAAAATCAACGTGAAAACACTGTTATCAAATTGCAATTGCAAGGAACTTCAGACAGAAACAAAAACTGTACATTGGGTTTCCTTGGAATGTATGAATGCAACAGATCTCCAGCAACCAATACCTGGTCCATGTGGGTTTGCTGCCATGATGTAAATGGTGTTGTTTCTGCAATTAATATTGCAACACTGCAAATAGGAGCACACTGTTTACCAGCATTTGTCATTTTGCTATCTCCTTGGTGAAAAGTCCCTGGAAGACATGTGGTAGGACAAGTTTGTGGACCTGAATTTTCTTCTAAATCATTTGCCATTTTGAGCAAAAGGACACAATAACTCATTCATACAATGTACACTGTATTTCTATTTTTTGTACCAATGATCTGGTAATAACTTGTTACTAATCAGTTACAACCAACATAACTTTTTACAAAGTTTTGGTGCTGGAATATTTAATATGTGGAAACCTGATCAAGGCACTGCCCATGGCAAATTATCACACTTTCCTTGGATATGTGTAGTAACAGAGTTATTTAATAACATGGCTCATTGATCATGGCTAGATGCTGGCATTGTTTTGGAAAACTGTGGCAATGCAAAGTCTAACATTCGGAATGAATAAGATATCTGGCACATGAGATCAAGGCAGACTGTGGCACTTTTCTTGGCAACATGTGGCAATACATAGATATTCTACGATAATATACTCAAAAATGTGACCCCTAAAACATGGATAGGCAGTGGTACAATTTTGGCAATGTATTGCAATAATTACAGATGCTGCATAGTGTTAATATTTGGCAAAAGTACAATTTTTGCTGCCAAACGTGGTCAGTGGTCAGCAAAAACGAAGTTTCGCGGTCAGCGGTCAGTCAAAATCAAACTTTTTTTAGTCAGCTGTCAGTCACAATCAAGCTTTTGACAGTCAGCGGTCATTATACAAAACAAAACAAAAATCTGTGGTAACAGTGGTTAATGGGCCCTTCTGAAAATTTGCAGTCACTTCAAATGGAATCAAAGCAAGATTTAACGATACCGGCATGCAGACGTCCGATCAATTTTCTATGCTGGAAGCATAAATTTACCTAATTTGGAAATGGCTATAAAATCAAATATAAACCCTTGTAATATCACTCACCGTCCGGCATATGTTCTTAAAAGGTCTTTAGACTAATATTAGGAGGAAATTTGTGTGTTATCATGCTTCAAAGTGTTAATATTATTGCTTTAACCTCACACGTGTTAACTCGCAACAGCGAGGATGCGTCGATGTTGACCTCGTTGCGTGATGCATTATGGGAGTTCTTTCCTCTTTTTTTTTTCCTTCCGACCGCGTACGGAAATTACCGATATTCAATGTACATAAACACGACGTGGTTTTGTGAAGCGATCACAATGAAGCATGAGCTTATTTTCAGGTACAAAGAATGATGGAATCTGTTAATCTATATCGCCAAAGCAGCCAGTTGTCACCCTTTTTACAGTGGTTTAAATTTAAACCGCTAGCAACCAAATTGACTGCACCAATCATCGTAATTTTTTTTGCAATGACAATGCCGCAAGGCCATTTCACTGTGTGGCAGTGGTTGATTCCAGTGCTGACAAATGAACCACTCTCAAAAGTCTCATCCCAATAAAATTTCATTACCATCTCCGTTGCCTCATGCTCTATAGTTACCACAACATTTGGCCACAATTTATAACTATAACAAATTTTTCTAAAAATCAGGAACTGATGTGGTTTCCAGGCTTTTCTGACCCCCAACAACTATCCCAAAGGATAGGTCGGTGGCAAGGTCTAAAGACCCTTCCCCCAAAAACATAACATGGGCCAGAGGGAGGATGTATCATTAAACAATCCACTTACCCTTGTACCAGGATGGATCCCGCTGTCAAAGAGCGCCTGAAATGAAACCACAGACATGTAAAAACAGGCTCCATATGAACACTTGACAGCTTTAAGGCTGGTCTTGTTGGACATCTGGTTACTTATTATTGATCATCTTACCTTATAATACTCAACTTCACAAAGACTACACGTGGTTTATTCATGGAAAAATACTGTATAATTTTCAGAATGTCATTGTCGAATTCAAAACTATGCTGTAAATAGGATAACCCTATTTAAGAAATGAGGGTCGATTTTGTGTGTGTAATGGCACAATGAAGCGGGTGATTGATGCTGGCATGGTGGGTGTGGGTGATTGACGCTGGCATGGTGGGTGTGGCACAAGTCACTGCGCCGCGCCCGATGCCAGCTTCAAGCACGCGCAGCATTATGCCATAACACACACAAAAGTGACCCTCATTAAGGGTCAAAATTTCTTAAGCTGTTCTGGAGAAGAAGTTGGAAATAGCTTAACACACCAAAGTTCATTAACAAGAGGCCCACGGCTTCATGCTCTGTTGACATGTCATTGATAACCATCGCAAAAAATTCATTTCTATAAAGGTGCTGCCTCCTTGACCTCAAGAAAAAAAGTCAAGGTCATCCACATTATACATCAAACTTTAACATGAAGCACATTTATGGTACATTTGATTTTTTTTAAGTTGAAATTGTTAGCCTCCTTGTTTCACACTATATTGAATTTATATACTTATGTACTTTTTGACTTTCAAAATTAAATGATGGTCACACAACATGTTAGGGATGGTTCAACATTATCATCATTTTTGAATTAGTACTTAAGGTTCTAAATTTCATGACCCCCCTCCCTCCCCCCAAATTAGTACTTTAAAAATGATGATTTCCCTTAAAAATCATAGCAAAATTGCACAAAACAGGACACAAATTGACCATCATTTTCCATATTCTGTGAAAGTGTACAGACCCACTTAACCCCCTCCCCCCTTGCGTACTGTAAGTACTAATTCCAAAATGATGAAAATGTTGAACCATCCCTTACAAGTTTTGACCCATGGCCCAATGTATATTTGGTGTGAATTTTGCAGTTCCATCTCAACTTATTATCACAGTAATAAATTTAATGCATTTTAATTCCATTTATCTTACTTGCAGTCAATACCATCAATGGCATCACCATGACTTCACGTCATAGACTTCTGTCTGTGAAACGTTCTTGTGATGGTAAAAGGATAAATGTGCACAAGCTTAAAGAAGTAAAGACCATGACAAAAAACATCACTTCCTGAAATCCTTTTTTTCTATCACCACTCAGTGAACAACCCAGCACCCACAAGCTACATTTCCATCAAGTTTTAGAACAATCTGTGTGACTGTTTTGGAGAAGTTAAAAATAGCAAAAACAAACAAAAATTTGTTAAAAAAATAAAATAACAAGGAAAAACCCACAAAATTAAATTGCAATGCCACCTGTTGAAAAATTAAGGTTTGGGGGTCACCAGAAGTGTTCCTATGCAATTTCAAAGCAATTGGCGGAGTGGTTTCAGAGATTTTTTTTACAGATTTGGTCAACCCCCTTCCAACCCACCCACCCCCCAATTCACAAAAGAATCCAAAAATGACTAAAGTGTGACCATGTGAATAGATTTGGTAGAGACCCATCCAAGGCAAATTCTGACCAAGTTTTAGGGGGTTTTGACTGATGGTTTTTGAGATGAGGAAAATGTAACTGTGAACTGATGACGGACAGCTGGACGGATGATGGATCTCCAGCCATCAAGCTTACCTGACTGACAAGTTAGCTGAGCTAAAAATACTAATAGAAAATTGGAATACAACAAAAAGTCTCCCTTCCTAGTCAAGATTATGGCAGATGTGGCTGAGAAACTAAACTTTGAAATGCTGTTGTCTAACAGATATCTTCTTTTTTATGTATGTACCTCATTCTTGATGATGTTGCCCACTCCTGGTAGAATAGACTGGTCCAGCAGAACATCACACACTAGTCTGCCAGTCTCTCCCATCACCATGGAAACTGCTCGCTTGGAATTGAAATTTGTGGCACAGATATCTAAGTCCTGAAACTGCTGAATCTTCACCTGACACTCAGCTGCATTCCTGAGGAACAGAACATGTGGCTAAATGTCAGATGCACAGAGAAACATCTATTGTAGTGTAGGGCTGTGTATTGTCAGGGACTTCTATCATGATGCTACCCCGTAACTAAGGAGTGACCAATAGGAAGCCTGAAGAGCAGTGCGTTGTGGGGCGGCAACGCACTACAGAAATGTACAATGCACTGTTACCCTCCACAACCAAGGAGTAGCCAATAGGAGTTTGACTTCAAATAGTAGAATGCACTGCCACTGTAGAACCACTCTGTCACTTGAAAAAAAAATGAATAAATATTGTGTGAATGTTTCTGCTATCGAAATGTGTTTTTTAAATAAAATTTTAATAAACAGGAGGCTGCCATCTGGCAAGTGCGTCTGTACAATCAATTTTTAATACCGCAGTAGGTCGTGCATCAGCCTATTATGGGCCATTTGGGTTCCTCATGGGTCCCTTGGACTTTATTTTTGAAGTTTTGCCCTGCTGAGAACACGACTGTGTGATAATTGACATAACCAGTGAACTTGGTTTCAACTAGTATCATTTATTAGATTTGGACACTGGCAGTAATGTAGCTTTCACACATGAACTCGACAAATGGGCTACTGATGCCCAGCTAAGCCTATTACTATGGTCATATGGATGCTGAAAACAGTGCAACGATGAACAGGCAAATACCGCTTGTGCCTGTTAATGTTCCGGAACCAAATATACCCGACAGATTCGCTTCATTGACAGACAAAGACCTCAATAATCTTGCTGCAAACCGAAATGAAAATCCACAGGCTGCCAGACAGTGAGGGGAGTGTAAGTGTTCCCAGCTACTCACACTTTTCACACACATCCAATTTGTTTACATACTTGCTGCGCAATCTGGTAGCAATGTTGGAATTATAACACACAACCTTGATGTGCAAAAGTCATTTTTTTTCAAAGCACAGCAGCTTAAGTTGGAAGATCTGAAGCCAACACCTTTGGATAACCGTTAATCACTTTTTAATATTTTTGGATTGTTTGATACTTAAATTATATGCTCCCAAAAATCAGATGTGTGTACAAAAAAATTATATGAGAAAATTGAGCTCAAATCTTTTATTTTACACTGAACAGTTTCTGCATTTCTGACTACATGGCCTTTGTTTGCATGGACATGATTATGAACCGTGCCATTGTTTGCAGTCATTAGTCCATGATCCCTGGAAACCAGGTGAGCCACTGACAAGGGTCACTTATAGGTAACAGGAAAACATCAGCCATGGAGAGAAGGGCGGGCAGGTACAGACTGATCACTAACATTGTGCTCACTACTTGGAAATTCTCTATTGATGTTATAAACAAATTACCACAACCCACTTAATGGGTCCCAAATACGGAAAGCCACATGTGAACCCACACCCAAACAAGCCAAGTGTGGTTACATTTAATGTGTTCAAGTTTAGTTTTAAGCCACAAAATATGCTTTTTTTTTAATGACAACATCACAGAGGTAAAACTACAAGTTTATTTCATAAAATAATATAAACACAAAACAGAGGTAATGAGTATGTGTCATACTACAGCCATAAATCCATAAGAATTGGCAACATTTTCTTTCAACGCAAGTTTCTCAGAACTGTTTTTTGCACAACCTATGCAATTTGTATCGAGCGTCATAAACAAACAATTTGTCCTACCCACATTAGAATAAACGGTCATCAAAAGAAAAATATCATGTCCAGGAGCCAAGCCCAGGATTTTGTTTTGAGACTACCCCCTCCATGACTTTTTGAGCAATTTTGAGAAAGAAAATGAACCACCTGTTAGGACCAATATAAAAACTTTATAACTTTTTATTTGTGCTATTTCAGGAGTCACCATTGAATTTGATCCTGGACACAGATGTACATTTTCAATTTCTTCTGATTTCAACTTGAAAACAAAAAGCCCATGGGCCTAATGCTCTGCTGGCATCGTGGCTATATTGCACCTGTTCATTTCAAAGCCGTGAGTCCTCAAGTGGCTCCTCAACATATAAAGCTTAATCTAAAAATTGTCCACCAGATGGCACTTCACTCTACATGTAATCATAGCTTATTTGTGCAACTCCTGTGATGAACATTGTTGCATGTGCCAAGCCAACAAGTGAGTCCTTAACTTTATGTCCTCAGTGACCTTGGGACAGAAGATAAAGAACACCCAGATTATGTAATTACATGTACAAGAGACCCATAGGCCTGCCTGGTGCTGTCCTGACATTGCCATTGAAGTCCAGGTTACACCCTGCCATTCCAAATTCACCTCTTTCAACTTTACAGGCATGGTGACCTTAAAAAATATGTCAAGGTCACTGATATTGTACATAATTATAGCTTTGGATATTATAATCTATAAATTTGGCAGGTCTAATCCAATCACTTTTCGATATATGAATTTACATCTTAAAACACATTTTGGCTCATAATTTCCATCAAATTATAGGTGGCCCCACTAGTATGATAACCAACTTAGACTTTGATCTCCCCCACAATCCCACAAAAATGAAAAACGCTTGTGTTCCTTCAGATATGGGCAGCAAATTTGGTACATGTGTTTTTATTTTTTACAGATTTTTAATTAACAAGCATTTGTTTGTTTTTGTTTGTTTTTTTTTCAATCAGAAGTTTGATACTTGAAGTTTGTTTCTGTTAACATTGACTTAAAGGAAGTAATAATATTGATTCAAGCTACCAATATTCTTAAAACTGTATAATATAGATCTGCAGATTCTCAATAGATATTAGGCCTACCCATTGTCAGGCCTGTTTAATGGTTTATTACACCAACACAATATTTTGTCTGTTGTCAAGGTGAGCATAATGCAATATACACATATTTTCTTACTTTTTTGTGTCTAATATTTGAATTTTGTTAATATTTTAATAACTCTTTACTACAAGCATTATTTACCACTGTCAACTCCAGTTATTTAAAAAAAAGAAAGAAACAAGGAAAGAAAAAGAAAAGAAAAACTATTCTGGAATGAGCTGATATGTTTCTTCCAAAAAATAAAATTATTAAAAGTTATCTTGAAAATTAATGTTTCCTTTTAATATTTTATCTCTAAATTTAGCTATGATAGATATACCAGCGGTGATTTAAATATCTTTCTGTTGATTTAATTACTGATGATAATCAAAGTATCATAATCATTATCTGAACAAATTTTCATAAAATTGGCTCAAAAAGTGCAATTTTTTCAAAACTAGGATTATAAATTAAAATCATAATATAATTATATTCTGGCATGTCTTGGTCACTAACCTTATCATATGTCCACGTTTCATAACTTAAAACTTCATTTTAGAAAAAAAATGTAAATGAAGAAAAGAAAAGAAAATTTACTTATTCTAATAACAATGTAAGTATGTATGGTTGTGTGTTTGACAAAATATTTTTAAGGTCTTTTAGGAGGGCAGGCTGGCGGGGGGGGGGGGTGCATTTTGACTTTATATGTGTCAAATTTATTGGACTAGAATTTGGCTAAGGAAGATACCATTTGGCTAAAAGAAACTTGTAGTTTTAGCCAAATTGGCTAAGGGGTAAAAATTCCTAGTGCTAGCCCAGAAACCTATTTATATTATATTGAATTTACTACACAGATAACTTAAAGCTTCAAAGTCATATTGTTATCAGACATGTCGTCTTATTATGAATGTTAAGATTTGTATCAAGAGTACATAAATTTGTCTACGTCATGCGAAAGTTCATATTAAGTACACACATATTGAGCGTGGATTGTTAAGACTTCTCGCAATGTAAATGAAACACAATTTGGACGTGTTGAATGTATTTATGCACGTAATTATATCTTGTGAGCTGTAAGTATATAGTTCAAATGGATAAAATTGTACCTGTATTACTGGATACGCTGTGTAAATTACACGTGTAGAGAGGTATTTAAATCATGATTGTTGATGCACGTGAAGTTGTGCTTAATTTGTACTGAAGTGCATAAATATCTTCTACACGAAATCTTACGTACATTTATTAACTGAAATATAGTTATTACATGATTTAAAGTGGATAACATGTATTTATACATACGCGAACTTTGAGGTGCTTGCGCGGATTCATGTTATGTGTGAAGAATTTAAAGTAATAATAATCTTTGTACTCACGTTGGATATGAAATATATATATATACTTGAAGAGTAAAGATTTCTCAGAAGCTTAAGTATTTCATGAAGTAAAATATGGGCTACTTCTATATTTGCATATATTCCAGTTTATGGGAGTCGCATAGGGAATCAAATAGGGAATTGCAGGTTGAAGTGCGCAGAGGAGTTTACAGGGAATCCACGGTAAATATGTGTCGCCGCCCTGCGGTCAAAGGTATCACCTTTACAGGCGCACATTTATGTTACCGGGTCCCATTGCTCCCAATAAAGGCTTCAGTAAACTAACATTTCCGTCTCCGTGGTTTGTATACCACAGAAATTATATAAAGGAAATTTTTGGTGACAGAGCTCCTTGTGTCTTCGTCTAAATTGTCATTGGAATGGTTCTCAACTTCCCATCACAAGTTTAGTGTGCATCGTAACTGTAATGAGCTTTTGGTCTCTCAGGAGTCTTGCCTGCATTGCAATCCTTCCTCACATCGCAAGTATTGTGTGCACCGTAGGAATAGTTTGTATATGTGTCGTAGTGTCACATTTGGGGCATCGTGGCGTAACAGGTCCCTGGAGTCTTACCTGCATTGCAAGCCCTCTCTTCACATCGCAAGTTTGTGTGCATTGCCTGGGACATGTGCATAAAGGCACTGCATCGTGGCCTAAATGTAGTCTACAGACTGTATAACGATATGTATTGGAACTAGCCATATGGTGGATAGGACTGGACACTTCAAGAAGACTCCACTCTGGTTAACAGCATTATAATGGGTTTGTCAGTTTATTTACCTTAGTTGTAGAGTACCATGAGAATTTTGTATGCATGCACGTGTGCGTGGTTATTTGAAATCCTGGATATCAGTACCATGGCTTCTTTAGAAGAGTGTAAAAGGTCTCATGGTGTAGCTAAAACTAAGGTGACAAAATTGTGTAACCGCATATTACAGCTGGTTGCCGAAGGTGATGATTGTTCTCCAGTTTATATATATATATATATATATATATATATATGTTCTCCTGTACCAGAGCAAGTGGACCGACTCAAGGTTGCCTTTGGTGAATTCACTTCTTTCCATGATGAGGTGGTAGATAAAGATACAGATGAGAATCTGGAAGTAAATGAAAAGTATTATCAATGAATGCAACTTGTATACAAAGATTCTTTGACCAAAGCAAAAATTATTCAAAGTGTTAAAGATGAGGATTCAAACATTGCTGGTGCTACCAGTAATATTCAAAGTGAGATGCTTAACCTGTTCCACCTACCTAAGCTCCAAATTGAAGTCTTGAGCGGTGACCCTTTGAAGTATCACGCGTTTATGAAATCTTTTGAATCTAATGTTGAGAGATTTTGTTAAGATCCCGATTCGAAATTGGCACGTTTACGCCAATACATATCCCATGAAGCACATGCGACAATCGCCAGTGCTTCTGTGATTTTTGGGCAAGCAAGTTATGACCATGCACTGAAAACACTCAAGAAGTTGCAAGGTTCTAAACATAGAATCACTGAAGACATTGTTAAGTCGCTCAGCAGGGCTAAAAATGTCAAAATTCCACAAGACATGGGCAGGGCCAGAATTTCACAAAATTTAGCGAGAACATATTCGGATTTTTGTCAATAAGTTTTCTTTTTAAACAAAGACAAGTTTAGGAAAATCTTTACGAGAACGGATTCTTGGATTCTCGCCAAAATTCTGGCCCTGCATGCGCACATTCAGTCATGAATTGAGAAACTCTTATCACGTGTTGAACAATATTGGATGTTTATCAGAAGTAAATGCCCAAGTTATCATTTTTCATATCGTTACAAAGCTCCCCAATTTCGCTCAGAATAGTTGGCAGAAAAAATGTCTAAAATCAAAGCGTCAGTCAGATTGCTATCTAAAGTTTAAGGACTTGGTTGAATTTTCCGAGTTAATTGCCAATGAAATGAGTGATCCGTGGTGTGGAACACGCTCGCGCTTAGCTTTCACAACAAAACAAATAACATGTGACCACTCACCTTGCTGTGGATCAACAGCAGAATGCCTCCCCTTGTAAACAAAACAAGAACTAGAAAAGAAGATCTGCTACACGGCAAATCTGTCTAGGTGCCTTCAAAATGAGACCAGTTTGAAATGCTACAATTTGCCACTTTTCAACATAATCTAAATTTTGTGTATTAGCCTTATTTTTATAAAGTAAAATGCTACAGCTTTGGTTCTTCATTCATTGGAGATGGCCATGTCACAAACTTATCAACTGAAGTTTGAATGAAGCTAGAGTCTATAATAGTTTTGAAGCTATTCAACATTTCAATTTTGTGTATTTGCCTAATTTGCATAAATTGAAAGCCTACATATTTGGTTTATGGTTCACTGGATGGGGCTTTGCCACAAACCCATATATTGAAGTAGGAATGGCACCTCTATCTATAATAGTTTTGAAGCTATTCAAGATTTACATTTTGCATGTTTACCTAATTTGCATGAATTAAAATCCTACAACTTTTGGTCATGGCTCCTTGGAAGGGGCTTTGCCACAAACCTATAAATTGAAGTTGAAATGGCATGTCTATAGATGCATAATAGTTTTGGAGATATTCAACTTTGAAACTTTCCAAAGGCTCTGATTAGCATAGTTTGAAATTCTACTTAACTGATATTATTGGCAGGTGTCACAAACCTATATATGCACATTAAAATTTTGAGTATCTGCAATATTTTGGAAAATATAGAGCTTTAAATTTCTAATTACCCCTAAATTTGCATACTTTTAAGCATCATGACTATTCCAAATAAGTTGCACAATTTCACTGGTTAGGTCAGTCACCATAGCAAGTTTGGTGGTTTTCAGAAAAACAGTGCTTGAGAAAATCTCCAGACCAACTTGGTTGTGAAGAAAGAAAGAAAGAAAGAAAGAAAGAAAGAAAGAAAGAAAGAAAGAAGGAAGGGAGGGAGGGAGGGAGGGAGGGAGGGAGGGAGGAAGGAAGGAAGGAAGGAAGGAAGGAAGGAAGGAAGGAAGGAAGGAAGGAAGGAAGGAAAGAAAGAAAGAAAGAAAGAAAGAAAGAAAGAAAGAAAGAAAGAAAGAAAGAAAGAAAGAAAGAAAGAAAGAAAGAAAGAAAGAAAGACAATTCTAGTGTCATGTGGCCCCACCAATATCTAACTTGACCCTGTATTTTTCATACATGAAAACTCTGGACTGTACCACATCAGCAAACAAAAGTTGAAGGACAGAATGACACATGGATAACAGACATGAGTAATCACATGAGCTCTAAGATGTACATGTATGGTCAGCAGAGCTAAAAAAGGGAAAACAACATGACCATTGTCTTGGCTGGCTACAGCACAGGCTTCATCTGTTTACAAACAAATCACAATTTTGCCAAAGTTTCGACAGAAGTTGGGTTGTTTTTTTTTGTTTTTTTTTTTTGATAATTCTTTATTTCATTTTTTTACACTATACACGTAATACATGGTATTGACAACTAAATTAAACATACATACATGTAATAAAGTAACTGAATATAATTTACTTCAAGTCAGGAACATTTCAAAATTGTTCTTACAAATTATATTAAACTATTACAAATGACTGACCACCTTTTAATAAACAAATCATATTTCCCTTGACAGTATAAAACTTGTTGCTCTACTGATATTTTGAGCTTCAAATATGAAAGAAAACCATCAAATGACACCTGTCGTTTGTTACATAATTGTTTGTGAATAAAATATTTGGCTTGTAGAATACAATTATTTAGGGAATAGTTACCTTTGGTCAAATAAGAACCTAGAATAATGAGTTCAGCAGATAAATTTATAATATTATCAGGATACAATGTGTTCCACCATTCTTCAACTTCATTCCAGAATAATTTAATATCATGACATTCCCAAAATCTATGTAAAATTGTATCTTTTTCTAAACAATTGTCACATATTTCTGATTCTACAAGTTGCATTTTGAATAATCTTGCTTTATGGACTACAAATTTGTGTAGAATTGCAAATTGAAAGGCTTGTATTTTACTTTCCATAGTGCATTTGAAACATAAAGTAAATATTTTAGGCCAGTTATTTTCAGCTATATTAAACATGGGTGTCCAAGTTTCTAAACAAGTAGGAGAATCAGATATTTCATTATTAACAATGCACCAATAAATTTCCTTACAAGTAATGTCAGATATGAATTTTAGCTTACCATTTAGTCTGAATCTAGGTATTAAAGATGGTTCAAATGTCCTTATGACTTTACTACATAGTAACTGTTTCCAATGTCCAGGAATTGATAATCTAAGTGATAAATACTCCAAGAAATTAATCCTTATACTAAATTTTCTTTCTAAAACTTCTTGATCCAAAAATACGCCATTCCCATCAACAATGTCATTAATGAATTTAATACCTTTCAAATACCAATGTTTATGAAATACCGTTTTTTTATCAATAGTGATAAAAGGATTAAACCATAAAAATTCATTACGAACTTCTTTTACGGTTTTTGGATGAAAATAATTTTGAAATGATTTCCAAGTATCTATCAATTCTTTGTAAAATAAAGGACAATCTAAATTCTTAAAATCAAAATCACATCTGCTCAGAAATAAATCTTCTATCTTAATAAAAGGTATAAATTCTTGAAATACTGATATCCACTTAGTGTCACTGAAACCATACAACCTTTTAACCCAACTCAATTTTAGAGAATATACCTGAGTCTTAAAATGTATAACTTTCAATCCTCCTTTGTCCAAATTCTGATGCATAACGGAGCTCTTTACTTTTGTAGTTAACTTATTCCATACAAAATCATATACAGTGAAACCTGTCTATTGTGGACACCTCTGGGACTGGCAAAAAGTGTCCACAGTTGACAGGTGTCCACCTTTACATGTAAGAAAAATTTACTATTGTGCATACATCTTACCTTTGTTTGACTACTGTAGTACTATTTGGGGAAACTGTAGTAGGCCATTATTTGCCAAAATCCGAAGATTACATAAAAGTGCTGCACTCTTGGTTCTGAATGTTCAAGGACAGTGGCTTAGTTACAAAAAAGCTCTTGAGAAGCTAAACTGGTTGACACTGGAAGAAAGGAAGAAATACACCACACTGATTCTTATGTATAAAGCCCTGAATGAAATGACACCCACATACCTGAAGGAAATGTTTGTTTATGTGAAGGATAAGCATACTATTCATTCAAGGTCAGCTGTGTGTAATAATTTATATGTGGTGAAACCTAGAACAAAACTAATGGAAAGTGCCTTCAGTTACTCAGGAGCAGTTTTATGGAATGACATGCCAACACAAATGAGAAAATCTCCATGCATTTCTGTATTTAAGAAAAGATGTCTTACCTTATTTCACAGAGGAAGAGCTCAGAATGACTTGATAGATGACTTTGCAACATTTACATGTATGTAACGATTGCCTATTGATGTGACCTGGATTATTGCATAGTTATAGTTAGTTACCTAATTTTCTTTTGTTCTAAACTTTCTCATGTCTGTACCTTGATCTGTACTTTTATGAGGGCCTCATGGAAGATTAGTGATGATTCACTAACTGAGTAACCCTCTTGAAATAAAGTTTTATATATATATAGACAGGTGTTTGTAACAAGAAAATTGACCATTTGGTCATGGATATAACTGTCCACATTATACAGGTGTCTGCATTATAGAGGTGTCCACAAGGACAGGTTTTACTGTATCATAGATTGAACATCTTTAATGAAGTTATCTTCAATGAATATCAGTGAAGCAGGATACATAAGTTTGGAGATTGCAAGATTTTTAACAACTACATTTTTACCTATTAAAGACAAGTCACGCATTCTCCATACTTTTAAAGCTTCTGTAAAAGCATGTAATTTCACCTCAAAATTAAGTTTACTCATTTCCAATTCATTTTCGGCAAACGTGATGCCTAAAGTATGAAAATTTCCTTCTTCCCAGAAAACTGGGAGATCCCAATCTTGTGAAAACTTTGTTGCTCCAAGCCAAAACACTGCAGTTTTCTCTATATTACATTTTAAACCTGAACATATTTTGAAATCTTCAAAAACATCAAACAGCATTTTTACAGATTCTCTGTCTGCAACAAAACAAGTGGTGTCATCTGCCAACTGACTTATTTTAACAACTTTTTCACCAAAAATTAAACCTGTAATATCTTCCTTTGACCTAATCAGTTCTGCTAAGGGTTCTACTGCTAAAACAAATAAAAAGGGGGCGAGAGGGCAACCCTGTCTTACACCACGGGATAGATGAAAGAACTCTGATGCATAACCATTATTAATGACACAACTACTGACTTCTGAGTAAATTATCTGAATCCACTTTCTAAAGTATGTACCAAAATTAAACGACAATAATACTTTATCTATGTAACTCCATTCTATAGTATCAAAAGCTTTTTCAAAGTCAACTAAAAGTAACAGTCCAGTTAAATTTCGATCCTTGTAATACTGTATTATATCAGAAATTAATCTGATGTTTTCCCCAATTTATCTTCCTTTAACATATCCAGTCTGATCTTCACTAATCAAAATAGGCAGAAACTTCTGTAATCGTAGGGCTAGAACTTTAGCTAAAATTTTATAGTCTATATTTAATAATGAAAGAGGTCGCCAATTTTTCAAATATATTTGAGGTTTACCTTTCTTTGGTATTAATGAAATTACTCCTCTACGTTGATCTATTGATAACTTACCATATTGAAATGCATAATTCAAACTTTCAAAAACAAATTTCTTTATGTCTGGCAAGAAAAATTTATAAAACTCAGCAGTAAAACCATCAACACCTGGACTTTTTCCATTTTTAAACAATTTCAAGGCATTACCGCATTCTTCTATGGTCAATAAATTTTCACAACTATGTTTTTGTTCTTCTGTCAATTTTGTTAAATTAGGATTTTTGTAAAAATTGTTGAACTTTTTCATCATCACTCAATATTTCCCACTGTAAATTGCAAGAGGTATATAATTTCTCATAAAATCTTCTCTCTTCAGTTAAAATTTCTTTGGGGTCTGTAATTTCTACATCATTCACTGTTAAATTTGTAATACACTTATTTTTGAAATTTCTTTTTTCTAAACCTAAAAAATATTTATTACTTTTTTCCCCAAGTTCCATCCATCTTGCCCGGGATCGTAGCATAACACCTTTAGTTTGTTTGTCATTTATTTCATTCAACTCTTTTTCTATTTCTTTTAATCTACTTTCTTCATTTTCACTTAATATTGGATTTCTGCATATATTCTCTAACTCTTTACGTAAATTTTGCTCTTGTTGTCTTTGAGTTCTGGCTTTTAATTTTGAAAATTTTATTGACATTCCTCTAATTTCACTCTTTACTGTGTCCCAAATAAGACCTTTATTTTCTAAATCTTTATATTTTACTTTGCATACTTGTATCAAATCTTTAACTTTTCCAACATATTCTTCATCATTTAACAGAGTAGAGTTAAATTTCCAGAAACCAGGTCCTCTTTTTTCAAAAAGATTTCCTTGGATTTGTAAAGATATAAGGCTATGATCTGTCTTTATAGATGGACGAATTCTATCATCAGTAACATTTGGAAATAAGAAAGAGGAGATTAACCAAAAATCCAATCTGCATTGTATTTGGTTTACGTTGCTGCCATGTAAAAACAAAATCGTCTGGATTTCTTGATCGCCAAGCATCAATCAAATCTAGTTCTTCTATCAACAAATTATGAATACTGTGTGCATATTTAGAAATAGGTGATATATTTCCCCCCCCCCCCTTTTATCTTTCAAATCTAATATTGTATTAAAATCTCCCCCAATAATAATGTTTTCTCCAGAAAATTCAACTATTTTTTCATACAGTGACTCCAAAAAAGTTAATTGTTCTTTTTCATAATTTTTTGTGGGTGCATAAATATTTACCAAAATGAACCTGGTACTATCTATAACAATATCTAAAATTAAGTATCTTCCATTTGAATCTGCAATCTCTTGTTGTATTGAGTATCTAAATTGTTTGGAAGTAAAATGGTAACTCCTCGACTATTGCTTGTTCCATGAGAAAAATTATATTTCCGCCCCATTCACTTCTCCATATTTTTTCACTGTCTATGGTGCTATGCGATTCCTGTAAAAAACATATGCCTGCATGAAATTTACGTAACCAATGAAATATAGCCCTACGCTTAAAAGTGTCACCTAAACCTCTCACATTTAGTGAAGATAAATGAAAGTTAAATGCCACGCACTCTAGAAATCAAAATGCACATATATGTAACCAATGATGTATATTTGGCCGTAAAAGACCAACATGGGTTTTGGCAGTATTAGCAAAATACCGGTAAGTGTAATTAAGGTCAATCACATGACAAATCCACAAGATTATGAAATCTATGAAAATAGTACAATGTACAAATAGTGTGAGCAATACCTGACTCAATGTTTCAATACACATAGTCATAATCAATAATGTTTTGCTCAATACATTAAAAGAAATCAACATATGCCTTTCAGTCAATACCAACTTTGAAACTGTATCATACACAACATTCAAATAGAAAAGAAAGTCAAAAGCGAAAAAAAAGAAAACCATGCTTACTAATATTGTAAGGCAGAGAAAACTGGACATTTTCAAACACCCTCTTGGTTGGAGTATGATGGTAACTAGTCAGGAGAGTGAGGAAGCTAGGAAGAAAAATGGCGAATATTTACTTTAGAATTGTCATATAATAAGTGACCTAATGGTCTTTTAATTCATAATGCTTAAGCAATTCAGAACAACACCTGTATATCTTTTTGTTCTTTTGGCTACACAATATTAATGTCAATTGGAAGGGAGGAAGCAAAAAAAGGGGAAAAAAAAAAAAAAAAAAAAAGGATAAATCTCTTTAGAAGGCAGTGAGGAAGAAGCGTGGCAGAATCCCACCCAGACCAGTTCAGACCCCAAAGCCAACTGTACTCCCCACTGCGGCACGAAGCACTGGTCACCTCACTGACTCTGCCACCGCCAAAGTGGTGACTGCAGTAGGGAGCCCGGGCGGGGGTATCTGCCGCCGGTCAGTGAGTGCCACTCCCTAACTGCCCTATGTCAATTTAACAACTATCAATGAATTTACTTTCAATTAATCATTACTTCCCATCCATACCCCCCTTGCACTTTTCCCCTAATTCCATATTTCATACTATAAATTACTGATAAGTCAGCCTGAACTGGGTTTCTCTCAAAAATTCCTTCCTCACTCCCCAGGGTTGTGTTAACCTGTGTAACTAAGAAATCCTAAGTTCCTCTCTCAGGGAACTGATACAAGTACATGTTGAAATGCTGACCACTAATTCATCTGATGCATGCATCTGCAAGATGTAGCTTCCGTATTCCTAACGATATAGGCCATTATTAGTATAAGATGCTACATAATAAACTGAAAGTTTAATAAACTGTTTAATTTATAGGTGACTATTTCCACATTATAATAACATTATCATGTACCTTTACATAATAAGTAACATATACATGAGGACGTAAGTGTAAATTTGAGTTAATCAACATGAAGAAACTGATATAGCAGATTGCAAATTGCAGGATTCATATCTCAGCACAATGAAACGACTGAAATCTATTGCAGTGAGATACTCCAGTATGATGTTTCTGTACATATCTGGCAAATTATTGAAGAAAAAAAGAGAAAAAAAAAGTACTGATTATGTGTTTTAGCTAGCCATGACCATGGTAATGGTTATGTATAATTTCAAACAGAAAAAGAGACAGTACATGTGTATTTACATTTTAGAGTAAGAATGAATAAGTTGGAAGTCTTACTGATATATATCATGTATCATATAAGTACATGTATACAGACTCCTACACGTACCGGGTAAGTGCCAATCAAACAGATCTCAGCTCTGCAGTTCACTTTAAAACAATGTATTTATCATATTGTATATCATATTTAATCAATAGAAAATAAGTTCAAAAGAAATCATATATACTGTTCGATCAATTCTCAGGGTCTACAGTTAACAAGTCATCATGGTCATTGTCACAAATATTCTAATAGAAATCCATCCTTCACATAGATGATTTATATATGACTGAATCAAAAGATTACACGTTCTAGTTATCATATATATATACATATTACTTTAACATATCCCATCATACCATATATCATGTTATATATCATATCACGTCACACCATATGACATCATATCATATCACATCATACCATATCATATATATCTTATATCATATAATACCATATCACATCATATCCCGTCATATCATATCCTACCACACCATATTGTATCATATCATTCCATATCATGTGTACAGGAAAACTGTAAAGGCTATTCACCAAGATCACAGGATCTGTAGTTCAAAGTTCACTCAGATAGAAAAGGTGTCAGTAACAACATCTTCATTAAAGTGTGCTAAATGGTTTATATCTAATATATAGTGTTCTCACGTTGTTGGCTCCACTGAACAAAGTTAGTTGCAATAGAAGAATAGGGAACCAAACGGCAAGGTTATATGCATTAATGTTCCATATTACATATGTCCTATGGAGTGGCATCCATCTGGGATGCATGGGTGTCAAGTCCATGGGCGATGTCACTAGTATTTACCTATTCATTCTGTCCTTGTGAGAAGGCACTCCTGTCACCTCTATGATGATGGCTGCTCATGATGTCACTCAAACTTTGCCCGTATCTCACGCGATACACCCTGTCGTTGTGATCTTTCGCAAATATTTTCCCGTTCCAGGACCAGGCATCCTTAATTCTGCTGTCATTTCTGACCCTGTTGTACACCAAGTAAAGATCTTTACATAGATCATCATTGATGAATATCCTGGTGTTTTTCAACGCACGTCTCTTCTTCATGACTTGCATCTTCACAGAGCCGCTTCGAAATCTTACAATGATAGGGTTAGGCTTACTCCCTGCCCCATGTGGCCTGGGTCCAATACCAATTCTGTGTGCTACCGCAATATCAGAATCGTCAAGCTGTAGTTGGAGTTTATCTCTAATCAACTGGGAGACAGTTGCATTGCAGTCTTCATTTGGAGGTTCTGTCACTCCCTCTATGCAACATTACATTTCCTAGAGTACTGCTCGTTTTCCACAGCATGCTGTTTCACTGACAACAGATCCTGGCGTAATTTCACATTTTCTGATTCCAGTGACTTGATTCTGGCCTGTAGATCACTAACACTCTCCTGGACTGCTTTTTTAACCTCATCTTTTATAGTTTGTTTCATTTGTTCAAGAAAACTAGTCTTGAAGTTCTCAAACATACTCTCCACTGAGGCTTTCAGAACTTCCACAGTCATGTTGGAACAGTTGTCAGTGATTTTCCCTTCTATGGGGTCAACAAGGTCAGTTGATTGTTCTTGATCCAGGTCAAAATGACCTTCACTATCGCTTTCTGATATGCTCAAAATTTGCTTGGCTCTCTTTAGATCAATCTGTGGTGAAACAGAGGAGCTACTTGAAGTGGAACTTCTGTTTCTTTTTCTTTTAGATTCTCCATATGCTTGCATTAGTATCAGTTCTAGACAGCAACATGAATCCTATTGTACCTTTGGATGTCCACTGTGTACATGGTCATGCTGTATGCACAAGTGTGAGGTGTAATACACAATATGGCTGTACTCACTACTCCAATAAGCCTGGCCGGGTGCTGGTTGTGGCCTCTAATATCCAGACATGATTTCCAGGCAATTGATGCCCAAAAATGCACACAAAGGAACCACCAATTACTAATTTCTTGAAAGAGAGAAAAAATTCCTCTCAGAAATAACTTGAAGCTCAAGAAAATGAAATCTGAGTTGGAGCACTCTTGAGGCACCTTCCAGCTTGTAGAATGACCTTGACCTTTGACAGCAGTTGGTTGCTTTTCAGAATCCACGGTCATGGCAAAGACAAGCTGGATGATCCCCTCAATGTGCCAATTAGGCCTTCGAAAAATTCCACCAATGGCAACAAAGCTCAATTTTGATTTCAAGCTGCAAGTTTCTTCCACAAACATTTTCATGTGGACGATGCTTAAATGAGTTCCATCAGTGAGTGGAGCAACCAAACTGATAGACGCACTTAAGGGCATCTGTGCCTGCTGAGGTCCTCAGTTGCACAAATTTATTTCTAATTCAAAGAAAGTACATGTATTAAAATCAATTCTGTTGGAAGCCCATGTCACCAGTCTGAATTTAAAAGGATCTAGACTGAACTCATGACCATTTCCCAATGGAGCAAGCACTAGCAGTGCAATGGCATATACAGTTTGACTCCATCAGTGTCTGTATTGTTCTGAGAGGGGGGAGGGGTATCGTAACTTTTCTGCATTAAATCAAGATTTTTGTATTGTATGCATATATCTTACCTCAGTTCCACTGCACACTTATTGAAGGACAGGACATCGTTGGTCAGCGACAGCAGTAGAGAGGCTGTCTTTGTCTCTTTCCCTCCATCTCCATCAAGGTTTTCTCCATTGACACGAAAATGTCCAGCCATCAAGAAGTGAAACCTGCAATGTTCAGTGAAAGTTGTGAATGAATGAATCAATGACCTTTTTCCTGCAGAAACCCCTTTTGGGTACACGAGTATACAATGGTTCACAATACAAGTTAGATAAATTATACGTGTACACATGTACAACCGTTATTTTAATGTGTTTTCTACACCTTTTCTTCCTATCTTCCATAATGCTGTGCATGGGCCACCAAATTTTGGCATGTTTTAAGCTTTTTGCCAGGTTGACATTCCCACCAAGTAACAAGATGATTCAATAAAAACTTTTCCAAAAGAGCATTTTCACATTTTTCCTATTTTGGCCCAAATATTATATAATACAGGGTTCATACAGCATAGCAAAGCCAAAATTCCATGCTTTTTAAAGTACTTTTCAAACCATTTTATCCAAAATTCCAAACTCAATCAGCCGTGGTTTTATGGGTATATATATATACAGTGGTTCCCCTCTTATAAGGCCACCCCAAATGTTTCCTTATTAGGAGAGGTGGTCTAACTTGAGGGGGAAAATATAATGAAAATGCCATACTTGCTGCACAGCAAAGTAGCCTTTGTAGAGGGAGTGGCATCTCTTTGGGGGTGGCTTACAAGAGGGGAACCATATATACAATTTATATATTGAACAAAAAAACAACAACTTTTGTTTGATATAATTACATTTATATATGCACTATATCATTCTCCATCTACACAGCACTTAATCAAATTTTTCAAAAATGACTACAACATATCATGTAGGTCAGACCTGTAGGGCTCAATATTGTCAGTGCTAATGCCCATTTGATATCCTCTAACTCTACAAATACAAAGACTAGTCTGTCACTATGCAAAATGTAATAAAAGTATTGGAAAAACACATTGAAAGAAATTTTTAAAAAAAACATCATTAGCATGCACCAATCTATCATTATATATTAAGTTTCACAATCCCCATGATCCCCCAGCCAAGTTTATGCGTCTACGGTCAAGATAATAGCAAGCTCTATATATAACACATGAACATTTTTAACAAGAGGGCTGTGTGAACAGCCCATGCTCAGCTGATCTTGACATTCATCACACTTGCAGCTCTATGAACTTGGGAAAGCATCACGGACACCCATGTTCTGAGTAACTCTGACCTTTATAGAAGAACACTAGCGTGTGCAACATCAAGGTTCAAGTAGTTCTCAAGTTATAATGAAGAGTAAAATTCATGTATGTTGCACTGTGACCCCACAAACGAGGTCAAGGTCATTCATGTACTGTCTAAGCATGACCTTCATACAGAATAATTAACATGTGCAGTGTCTCGGTACTAACTCAAAACAGATATCAAGTTAACAAGTAAACAGTAAATTGCATGTCAGTTGTCCTGTGAATTAGCATTGGAATGCCCACTGACTTACATAGTAATCAATAGGAAAGCTGCATTGAACGATAAGTACACGAATTGAAAATCCTTAAAAATAAGGAATCCAAAGCAGTGCCACCTAGCAAACAACTTTGTTTCACCCTTCCACAAGAACATATCCATCGCATTTCAGCTTAATCTGAGTGACAGTTCTGAGAACAAGTGAATAGGGAACTAGGTGTCCCCGGGAGTGTCTATGTACAATATAAAAGCAATTGGGTGAGCGGTTTCAGAGGAGAAGAGTTTTTAAGGTTTTCCCCAAAAAAGAACAAAAATATTCATAAAAAAATCCAAAAATCATTAGAGCGTGACCATTTGAGCACACTTGGTTGAGATCCACCCAAGGCACATCCCAACCAAGTTTGAAGTAAATCTGGACAATATTACAAGAAATTCCCATGTAAAACTTTTGTAAAGATTTTTGAAAAAAAAAAAATCATAAAAAAATCCAAAATTCATTGGAACATGACCATTGGAACAAATCTGGCAGACACCCACCCAAGGTACATTCCCATCAAGTTTGAAGTAAATCTGGATGACGGTTTTGGAGAAGAAGTCAAAAATGTAAATTAGCATTAGAATGCCCATTGACTTGCATGGTAGTAAACAGGAAAGGTGCATTTACCGCAAAGGACCCGAATTGAAAAAATCATTAAAAATCAGGAACCTGCAGCATTCCCACATAGTGAACAACTTTGTTTGGCCCTTCCATAAGAAAAATATCCACCATGTTTCAGCTTTATCGGAGTGACGGTTCTGGAGAAGAAGTCCAAAATAGCTATAACACACAAAAATTCATTAAAAATTGGAAAAAAATTGCAACGCCACCTGGTGAACAAATTAACAACAAGGAGTCCCTAGGTGTCTTCCTGTGTGATATCAAAGCAATTGGGTAAGCGCTTTGGAAGAAGATTTTTTAAGATTTGTCCAAAAAAAAACAAAAAAAATTCATTAAAAATCCAAAAATCACTGGCGCATGACCAATCGAACAAAACTGGTAGAACCCACCCAAGGTACATGGCTACCAAGTTTGAAGTAAATCTGGATGACGGTTTTGGAGAAGAAGTCGAAAATGTGAATTAGCATTAGAATGCCCATTGACTTCCATAGTAATCAATGGGAAAGCTGCATTGACCGATAAGTACCCCAAATTGAAAAAATTGTTTAAAATCAGAACTCCGCATCATTCCCACACAGTGAACTACATTGTTTGACCCTTCTACAAGGAACATATCCACCAAGTTTCAGCTTCATCTGAGAGACAGTTCTGGAGAAGAAGTCCAAAATAGCTATAACACAAAAATTCATAAAAAATTTGAAAAAAAATTGCAGCGCCATCTGGTGAACAAATTAAGAACTAGGAGTCCTAGGGAGTGTTCCTGTGTGATATCAAAGCAATTGGGTGAGCAGTTTCGGAGAAGAAGATTTTTTAAAATTTGTCCCAAAAAGAACAAAAAAATCAATTAAAAATCCAAAAATCACTGGACCATGACCATTTGAACAAACTTGGTAGAGACCACCCAAGGTACATTGCCACCAAGTTTAAAGTAAATCTGGCTGAAGGTTTTTGAGAAGAAGTCGAAAATGAATTGTGAACGGACGATGACGGACGACGACAGACGGACGACGGATGCCTCACACTCCTAAAAGCTCAGCTGAATTATCAGCTGAGCTAAAAAGTAAGGTAATTCATCAATCCATACCTATAGTCTATGCAACTTGTAAAACGTGGTCACATCCACATTATCATCATTATCAACGTTCAGTAGCTCCCCAGCGCAATGTTTAGGAACCCATTCATGTGGATCATTGATGCACATTCAGTTCTCTTAATCGCTGTATTTGGCATCTCGAGTTTTCCCAGATTTAACATCAATTGGGTGAAATTTTGTTCTTCCGAGATCACAATTTTCTCCGATTATCGCCATTTTTTTCCCTTAATGGAATTTGAAACTTCCGGTTAGCCTGAGCATGACAGAAGTTTCAGTAGGCGAATCACTGTGTGACGTAGCTATCTAGGGTTCTTTTTGCATGCAGGTGTTGTCACGCGAGATTCCAACGTTCACTCTTCGCACTCACTACGTCTCTGCAACAGCTTATGAAACTATTTAAATGGGGATATAGAGATCTTAGGCACAGTACTTAAATTTGTGGAAAAGTGTCTAACAAAAAGAAAGGCTATACGACAGATGGGTTCCTTCAGCTGCCCAAGGTACTAGGGCCTCACCCCTCTTGACTGGTTTAGTAAATGGCCGCTAGAGGGACCTAGCAACCAGGTGCTACTTCCTGATTCAACGACGTTATTATCCATACTATATAACAACATATTTAGTATAAATGCTCCGCTTGCTACTAGGTTCAACCTACTTCCATATTGAATACTATTCAGTGTACATTATTAAAAGAGTTGCAAAGCTTGATTTTATAGACAAAACCCAGTCCTTGTATTCGGGGTTTTCAAGCCAAAGTTCATTAAATGTACCTCCTCCCATTGTTGTTGCGGTTTGCTGCACAATTTATGCCTGCGGCAAACATTTACGGTCGTTCATCCTTGGACCATCACTCATAATCAAAATGGCACATGCTTGTTTTTCAAATCTCGCAAAGAATCCCGTTGCATTGAGAGTTGAAAAAAACTGCATCCCATGATGCTGTGCACCGCAGAAAACCACATAGATGCTATATTTAGCGATGAAAACAAACTATGATTGTAGGTATCGCAACAAACATTAAAAGAAAGTCACACAAATAGATTTTTTCATTCTGTTTTTTTTTTTTTAATTGATTTTCTATACTTTTCAAGGCCTGGAACTGGGGGCATTCAAATTCCATCCTTTTCAAGCCTTTTCAAGCTGTGTGCGAACCCTGATAATACTACATAGGTGGCACCACCAATATGGAACTCAACCTATTTTCATACACTTGATCAGTCCTGAAAGTTATATGGGAGTAATTTGAAAACTGTTGACTGTGTTATATCCACAAGCTTAACTTTACAGACAGATGGGTGGCCAGCCTCACAGACATCAGTGATCGCATAAGCTCTGCCACCTATGGTCAGCAAAGCTAAATAAAGATTTTTTTTTTTTTACACAGGCATATATTAAAATCATATCTTGGGTAGAATGCACTTAATTGGTTCCTTCTCTGTGTTCTCATTTAAACTCTCCTCCTGCCAAAGAGCTTTGTTTTGGCCAGAAATGATTTTTCAATAGGGCACCAAGTCAAATTTTATGTACAATGCACTCAAGTGCAATTTTGATCTGGAGACTCATTCTCTTTGCCATTGATGTCCAAGCCACACCATCATTACAAAATCACCTCCTTCAAATTTACTGGCCTGGTGGCCAAATAGGTCAAGGTCACTGATATTATATAACATATTAGTATTGGCCATGCTTTATATATCTTATACATTTGGCATGCCGAACTCAATTATTTTTCAAGCTTTGGAATTTTTAAAAGACATTTTAACATAATTCCTACTTAATTATAGGTTGCACCATTGGGGTCATACACAACTGAGATTTAACCTCTGCCATAATCCCACTTAATTTCATAAAGATCCATGAAATTACGAATGCTAGACTGGTCACAAGATTTTTACATTTTGACCCAATATACTACATAATACTTTAGGTGGCACCAATATCAAAATTAATGTAAACTTTCATACACTTTATAAATCCTTTAAGCTCTATGGGCCCAACTCAAAAACTGGGAGGGGGGGGGGGGGGGTCAGAGCATTCACAAGATTTTGACATTGTCACCACTTATGTCCCAAGTGGCTATATAATCTTCACCCTCAACTCCGATTAAAAAACTGATATGTTCAAAATGTGTGCCCCGCATCCAGCTTTCCATACATGGTCAGTTTGTTCAAATTGGGTGATAAAATTTTCAGTTATTTAAGAAAAACAATTAACTGGACAAGCGTCATACTCCATAATCACTGGGTCACAGTGCCCAAAAAGGTAGGTTACCAACAGAGTTGAACATCTTGCTGTCAAAAGGCGATACTGACACAAGGCTAACATTCATGTACAGCATCCATGGACATGCCATACAAGAAGGAAGCTGAACAAATTCTGAGAGTATACAGCAATGAGAATATTTTCAATGATACATTTGTCCAGGTTTCAATGTCTTGAAACTCTCATATCAACAAACATGTGTATAGTTCTTTTGCGATACATAGGTTCACGATTCGATATGCATATCTTGGCTTCTAGTATCGTGATGCACCAATGCACAGGTGAATCATTACATCCCCAACATTTATAAAACATAAGAGAAAACTACAGCACCAACTCAACAAGAGGGCGCCAGAAGTGTACATATGTAATTTCAAAATAATTGACCTAGTGATTTTGACGAAAACTTTTGAAGATTAAAAAGAAAAAAAACAAGAGGGCTCTGTGAACAGCCAATGCTAAGCTGACCTAGACATTTGTCACACTTGCAGCTCTGTGAACTTGGGAAAGGATCAAGGTCACCCATGTTCTGAGTAAGTCTGACCTTTATAGAAGAACACTAACATGTGCAACATCAAGGTCCCAGCTCAAGTAGTTCCCAAGTTATAGTGAAAGGCAAAATTCATGTATATCGCACTGTGACCCCAGAAATGAGGTCAAGGTCACTCGTACTGTCTAAGCATGACCTTCAAACAGAAACATTAACATGTGCAGCATCACGGTACTAACTCAAAACAGATCTCAAGTCATCAAGTAAACAGTCAATTGCGTGTCAGTTGTCCTGTGAATTAGCATTACAATGCCCATTGACTTACATAGTAATCAATAGGGAAGCTGCATTGACCGTTAAGTACCCGACTTGAAAATCGTTAAAAATCAGGAATCCAAAGCAGTGCGACCTAGTAAACAACTTTGTTTCACCCTTCCACTTACGCAGCGCAGACTCCTGGACCGCGCAAGAGACTGAGGGCGCAAGTCGGAGTCTGACCCAAGTGTACCAGCCTTTGAATTTACCGCTCCAATCACAATAGCACACACAAATCTTCGTTCAGATTCGAACGTTACTCTGCCATCTAGTGTCCTAAGCTAGAACTAGTTTATTGACCAATTTATTTATTTATTTGAAGCACACCATCTGTCACCGAATATGTATAAAAGAAAACCGAAATGGCTTTACTAGAGAGTGTTTGATTGGTTCACTGGTCGGCATATCTAGCTCACTGATTGGTTTGACATAGAGAGTTGAAATCAGCACGTGATTCAAATGGTACACTTGGGTCAGACTCCGACTGGCGCCCTCAGTCTCTTGCGCCGTCCAGGACCAGGAGTCTGCGCTCAGGTAACCATCCACAAGAACATATCCATCACATTTCAGCTTAATCTGAGGGACGGTTCTGAGAACAAGTGAAAAATAGCAAAATCATGCAAACAATTTCGAAAAAATTGCAGCGCCACCTAGTGAACAAATTAAGAACTAGGTGTCCCCGGCAGGGTCCCTGTGGGATATCACAGCAATTGGCTGGGCAGTTTCGGAGAAGAAGATTTTTTAAGATTTGCCCCCAAAAAGAACAAAAAAATTCATAAAAAAATCCCACAATCAATAGAGCTTGACCATTTGAACAAAATTGCTAGAGATCCACCCAATGCACATCCCCACCAAGTTTGAAGTAAATCTGGCCAAAATTATTTAAGTTATAACCATTACAAGAAATTCCCATCTTAAACTTTCCTATTAAACTTTTTGTAAAGATTTTTGAAAAAAATCATAAAAAAAATCTAAAAAGCATTGGAACATGACCATTGAAACAAACCTGGTAGACACCCACCCAAGGTACATCCCCACCAAGTTTGAAGTAAATCTGGATGACGGTTTTGGAGAAGAAGTCATAAATGTAAATTAGCATTAGAATGCTCATTGACTAGCATAGTTATTAATAGGAAAGGCGCATTTACCGAAAAGTAGCCGAATGAAAACAATCATTAAACATCAGGAATCTGCAGCATTCCCACATAGTGAACTACATTGTTTGACCCTTCCACAAGGAACATATCCACCGCGTTTAAGCTTAATCTGAGTGACGGTTCTGGCGAAGAAGCAGAGAATAGCTATAACACCAAAAAAAAAACAAAAACAAAAAATTAGAAAAAATTTGCAGAGCCACCTGGCTTAAAGCCTAGAGGTGGGGCCTTTTTGTTGTTTTTGAGCAAATTTGACAGCTTTTTGTTGTTTTTCCTGTCTTCACTAGGGCATGAACATATGTTTACATGTATAATATTCTGTCCATGGAGTGGCCTCTGAATAGTTTTGTAACATAATTATGATACAGTAGTCCCTGCTTTGAGAGACCACTGCTATCAAAGACCATTTGCCTTATAAGACCACATTTCTCGAGTCCCTAGCGCTATCTTTCCCATTTTATTGTACCTGCATTGAGAGACCACAGCTGTTGATTTACAGTAAAATAAAACAAAATGGAATAATTTTGATTTATATGTAAATTACTTTTTTTATTGACAGTGTAAAAATAACTCTAAGTGGTAATATGTCTTATTATTCTAACATCATATATATATATAACTAGATAATTTTGTTCTATTGCTTTTGCAAGTTGGGATACATTTGTACAAACCAATCTTGATATTAAACTACATGAATGATGTTGCTTTTAATCATATACATATACATGTACCGGTATATGAAATTTGGGTACATTTGCAAGTAAATATTCATGGCTATTATAGTAATATCTGTAAGACCTCTATATGAATATTTTGTTAACATTTCAATACATGTAGGTTTGTGTATGATCAAACAAAATTTTTTTTCTAGGGTGGGAGCAAGCATATTTTGGAGATCGCTTATGCGCACACGTAATGTGTTATGACATATGTAAAGCAGCCACAGTGACGTATGAAAAGACCTGTTGCTAATAACATTGCACTTGCGCAGCATTATTTATTTACCTTCATTATATGCTAATGACATTCAAGCTGATGAAAAACGATGGTCTTTTTGGACAAATGTAGGACTTAATACCTACGCAAAAGACACAGAATGCCACTTATATCATCAGACTATTTATTCTTGGTACTAACTACATGTATCTTTGAAATGTCTCAATATATTTCCATCGCTGTTCAAAAACAACTGCTTGAACCCAGCAAAATATAAAATACACATTGCACAGTAGGACCTGGCAAATGTACCAATCACATATACACATTGTAAAATCTGCACTCGAAACGGCAATATTTCGTTCCATCTCCGAACCAAATTCAACACCTTTCTATTTACCCACTTTAAATCACTTTATATATTACGCCATAACAGTGTACTTGCACAAGACTTGTAAGGGGAAGTGATAACTTGATTACATTTTCTCGTAGACTTTTTAGATCACTGTAACGAATGCTCAATGGATTTTTCCGTCTGATGCATCTTTGGATGTTTAGACTGGAAACTGTCTGGATATGCAAAAACCCAAGGAGAGCCTCATTGAGCTGACAAAAGTTCAACGTTCAAAGATTTGACATCACATTCACGTATGAATACAAGCAAGATACAGAAATTCTCTAAACAGAAAGGTCCTGATAATGTGCATAGATCAATAAAGAATATCTACATTTTACATCAGCAATGAGCAGTAATACCAGTGTTACCATTAAGAGCAAAAATGAAAGAAAATAACCTACACCTTTTTAAAATCTGTTTCTTGTTTGCACCAGAATACATAATGTTCGCCGTATGTGTGTCGCTGACACATTCTAACAGTTAGGACTGTTATTGCAAAATTCTATGACTGGAAGCTTAAGAACAAAGTTATCAGTGATGCGGCAAAGAAACTGAAAAAAACTCAAATGTGTCAGTAAATGAAGACTTCAGTCCCAAAGTTAGAGATATCAGAAAAAGACTGTTCCCACACAGACAAGAAATGAGAAGAAGTAACCCAGAGAAGAAAGTACACCTAAAATATGATAAACTTGTCTGTGACGGAAAGGAATATACTATCAATGACAAGAACGAACTGGTCAAACTTAATAGGTCTGGATAACGGGGAGGCCAGGGCCAGAGTGAACTGAACCATAACAACAACAATAACAATAACACCAAAGACTGTGACTCAAATGATACAAGTAGTGATGTCCCTGACCACACTATCTGGAAAAATATCAGCTTTATGTCATGGAATATACAAGGTTTAAAGAATTTGACTTTCAATGCAGGTTTCAACAAGAGGGCTGTGTGAACAGCCCGTGCCTCAGCTGATCTTGACATTCATTACACTTGCAGCTCTATGAACTTGGGAAAGGATCAAGGACACCATGTTCTGAGTAAGTCTGACCTTTACAGAAGAACACTTACATGTGCAACATCAAAGTTCAAGTAGTTCTCAAGTTATAATGAAGAGTAAAATTCATGTATGTTGCAGTGTGACCCCACAAACGAGGTCAAGGTCATTCATGTAATGTCTCAGCATGACCTTCATACAGAATAATTAACATGTGTAGCGGACTCAAAACAGATCTCAAGTTATCAAGTAAACAGTAAATTTCATGTCAGTCGTCTGGTGAATTAGCATTAGAATGCCCATTGACTTACATAGTAATCAATAAGAAAGCTGCATCGAACGATAAGTGCCCGAATTGAAAATCCTTAAAAATAAGGAATCCAAAGCAGTGCCACCTAGAAAACAACTGTTTGACCCTTCCACAACAACATATCCATCACATTTCAGCTTAATCTGAGGGACTGTTCTGACAACAAGTGAAAAATAGCAAAACCATACAAAAAATTCCTAAAAAAATTGCAGCGCCACCTGGTGAACAAATTGGGAACTAGGTGTCCCCGGGAGTGTCTATGTACGATATCAAAGCAATTGGGTACGCAGTTTCGGAGAAGAAGATTTTTTAAGATTTGTCCAAAAAAAAAAGAACAAAAAAATTCATTAAAAATCCAAAAATCACTGGAGCATGAACATTTGAACAAAATTGGTAGACACCCACCCAAGGTACATTGCCACCAAGTTTGAAGTTAATCTGGATGACGGTTTTGGAGAAGAAGTCAAAAATGTGAATTAGCATTAGAATGCCCATTGACTTCCATAGTAATCAATAGGAAAGCTGCATTGACCGATAAGTACCCGAATTGAAAAAATCGTTAAAAATCAGGAATCTGCAGCATTCCCACATAGTGAACAACTTTGTTTGACCCTTCTACAAGGAACATATCCACCATGTTTCAGCTTAATCTGAGTGACGATTCTGGAGAAGAAGTCGAAAATAGCTAAACCACACAAAAATTCATAAAAAATTAGGAAAAAATTGCAGCGCCACCTGGTGAACAAATTAAGAACTAGGAGTCCCAGGGAGTGTTCCTGTGTGATATCAAAGCAATTGGGTGAGCGCTTTCGGAGAAGAAGATTTTTTAAGATTTACCCAAAAAAGAACAAAAAAATTCATTAAAAATCCAAAAATCACTGGACCGTGACCATTTGAACAAACTTGGTAGAGACCCACCCAAGGCACATTTCCACCAAGTTTGAAGTGAATCTGGCTGACGGTTTTTGAGAAGAAGTTGAAAATGTGAATTGTGGACGACGGACGGACGGACGACGGACCCTCAAAAACCCTCAGCTGACTGACAAGTTAGCTGAGGTAAAAATATGGTTTCATAGCTCTGTCTGAGACATGGGCTGAGACTAAATTGGACTTTATGCATATGATCAATACACATGTATGTTTGCCTTCAGTACGGGAGTGCACACATCATACAGGGCATAATGATGGTGCTATTTGTGTTTTTATTCGTGAATCTATTGTCAAATATTTCAAGCGTATTCATGAGAATTCCACATTAGCGATTGTTTTCACTGTTGACAAAGCATTTACCGGTACTGATAATGATATAGTGATAACGATTCCATACATTCCCCCCGAAGGTTCCCATATTATTCTTCATTACCTGAGAAAAACAGAATAGTAATGTTAGAAAACGTGTGATTTTATCAACAGAACTTTTTGATAAAATAGTTGATTTTGAAGTCCTGCAAACTGATGATTACTCGGACCATCTACCAGTTGTCTGTATTTTGAAATTACTTGTGAATACTTGTTTCTACACCATCTGTTAATTTGGAGAAAAGACACAAGTTTTTATGCGATACAACAGAAGCAGAGAATTTTCTTGATAAACTGAGTGATGATACATCAGCACTTATGTTTGAAAGCTTTGATACATCTATTGAGAATGACAATTTTGATTCTAGTATCGATATACTTCAGAACATTTTTGACTATGCTGGTGAAAGTATGAAGCATGTTGGACCTGCTAATGTTAGAACTGACAACAGAAATAGCCCAAAGTGGTGGGACAGTGAATGCGAAAATGCTAAACTGAAAAAGAACAGGTTATTGAATAAGTTTAGAACTACAAGGGAGGAACCAGATTTACAGAATTATTTAACTGCCAAATGCGATTTTAAACATCTTTGTAAGGCAAAAGAATATTGGCAAAAGATGAGTATCAGAAATGAAATAGAAAAGAAGAAAACTGATACTGGAGGGTTGTGGAAGTGCTTTAAAAACCTTGCGAGAGGTACTGCAAAAGTGTCATGTTTATCACCTCAAAGCTGGTATGATTATTTTTCACAATTGTTAAACCACAATCCAGATGTAAATGAAGCACATGAAGAATTTGTAAATGAGTTCCTAAATGTACACGAGGAAGATTGCACACTATGCTCTGCGACCTTCCAGAGTATCTAAATAGTAATATTTCAGAGCAGGAGGTATCAGATGCTATTGCAAGCTTACCCAAGAAAAAATCTCCAGGAGTACATGAAATTTTAAATCTTAAATAGCTTCAAAGCAATAAAAGATAGAGTACCATTCCAACTTCTACCCCTGTGTTATGGAATAGTTGTACATAGCAAAACCAATAAGCTTTGAAGACACACACACTGATTTGCTATGCAGCAAATCATCTTTCCTAGTTCTTTAGTGCACCCTTCAAAACAGGGTAACACATCAAACAATAGTACCGTGGTGGGCAGGCTTGGCTCTCAGAGATGAAAGACAAGCTAATGCTCACATGACCATTATCGAGTGACATCACAGCTGAAAAGCCCACTCAAGAAGTAAAAAGTGGCCTACTTTTTCTACCCACTCCCTATTACCTTTAAGGTCCAGAGATCCCCAGAAGTGTCCCTGTGCAATTTCAAAGTAATTAACCTGGCGATTTTGAAGAAGATTTTTTAAAGATTTTTCCAAAGAAATGAACATAAAATACTCATAAAAATTCTAAAAATCACTGGAGCATGACCTCTTGAACGAACTTGGTAGAGCCCACCACAGGTACATTACCACCAAGGTTCAAAGAAATGAATCTGGTTGACATTTTTTTGAGAACTCCAAAATCTGAATTATGGATAGCTGGATGGACAGACAGATGACCGACCATCCTCCTATAAGCTCAGCTTGCTGAGAAACCAGTTGAGCTAAATATAAATAAAAAAGATTCAAGGATCCAAAGTATCACCATCTAGTGAGCAAGTTGCTTGACAAGCTACATTTCGATCAAACCTCAGAATAATGTGTATGACACTTTTGGAAAGAAGTCAAAAGTAGCAAACACACACAAAGTACTGTTTTAAAAATATTTCAACTCATGGCACCACTTGAAAAACAAATTAAGGTCTACGGGTCCCCCCTCCCCCCCCCCCAAAGTGTCTCTGTAATTTCAAAGCAATTGGCCAAGTGGTTTTGGAAACTTTTTCAGATTTTGACAAAGAAGTGATTGATAAAAATTTAAAAAAAAAAAAAAACATTAAAAATATTTAAAATCATTAGCTCTAGTGTCACCATTTGGAAAAACTCACCCAAGGTAGATCCCCATTAAGTTTCAAGTGTACCTTGCCACTGGTTTGGGCGACATCAAACTTTGATTGTCAACACACAATTGAAGTTTGACTTCAACATCCATCTTAGCAGATGGATGATGGAAGTGGACCCATTCCACAGACTCAGCGAGGACTTGTTGGTCATTCTGCTCACCTCAGACAATTGTCCTCGTCTTGGAAAAACATAAATAATTCCTTGCCCAATGTTTGGATATCACTGATGGACTGCCCAACAAGCTTTGAAAAGGGACCTGGTTCTGCAGTCTTCTTCTTGCTTGTCTGCAATGATAGATATTTATAATTTAATTCAAGTCACAGCCCTGTGTACACATAGCAGATGTTGAAGGGACCAGGGTTACAGAATGAAATGGATATACGTCCCCTTCTGTCCCTGTACTGCCGCGGTTAATCAATTGGTTTGGCGGGGCACCTGCTGTTTTGATGCCAGTTATCCAGGACTTCAGCAAGTGCACTGAAATTGCTAAAATAACAGGCTGACTGTTAGTCTGAGTAAATTCTAAGCCCTGGCAAGCAAGGGAGAGGATATACATATGGCCAAATGAAAATATGTGTGGTTCTGATATCAAAATAAACTACATGATCCAAAGTATCGATGTCCCATGCCACATCCACAGCAACACCACCTGGTGAACAAATTTATGTGACCCTTCTACAAGGAACATTTACACAAGTTTCAGCATAATCTCATGCATTGCTGGTTTTGAAAAAGTAGTCAAAAGTAGCAAAAACACAAAAATTCATGAAAAAATAGAAAAGAATCATAGCGCCACCTGTTGAACAAATTTCCAAGAAGCGCCCTTATGCAATTTCAAAGCAATTCGCCAAGTGGTTTCGGAGAAGATTTTTCAAAGATTATGCCAAAAAATGAACAACCAAATTCGTGCAAAATTCAAAAATCACTGGACCGTGATCATCTGAACAAACTTTAGGTAGAAACCCACCCAAGGTACATCCTTGCCAAGTTTGAAGTGAATCTGGTAGACACTTTTGGAGATGAAGTCGAAGATGTGAATTACCACAGCAATCCATATTCACTTAAATAGTAATCAATAGACATGTATGCATGGGTGACCTTGATGTCAAGGTCATACAAAAACAATCCCAGCCAAGGGTTGACCTAGATGCATACTCTGACCACGTTTGAAGGCAACTGAATAACGTGGAAAGTTATCGGCTGTGACAGACACGAAAAGATGTGATGGACAGACACAACCCCTATTCTTACTTCCCCCTATACCACCTTCAATGGCAGGGTACAATAAAGTATTGGGTAAGTAGCTACGTAATAAGATTTCTTATTCACTAGTAAATTGTCCTGGAGAGGATGAGGACAAGAAGTGTTATCTATTGTCTGATATTAAACTTACCTGTAAACATATATGAAAGGAGATTTATAATAAAATTAAAATGTGCTTGATGTCAACATGTGCATTTCAATCACTCTTTACCATGTTTACTATCCACCATTGGTTACAGTCATAAGCCTGGTGCATAATTTGTGAACCGGGTGACCAGGTGATTTTGTGCTTTTAAAATACGACCAAATTTTTCAAAGTTCTGAAAAGCATAGATTCATAAATTTATCCTGGGAACCACACCTTTCCAGAAACTGTTTGTGTTTAATACTGTTACACAGAGAACAATATATACTCCACACAAGGTGAAAAAAATTCCTATATCCTATTTTGTCCAGGACAAATAAAATTTGAGGCATGACAAGTTAAAATTGAGTAAAATAAGATGTAAAGGATTAGGGCACCTGCCCTCGGACAAGCACCCCAATGATGGTATTTTCTCACCCTGTGACTCTAGGGTGGTAATAATATACATGTACCACTACTGAAAATAGTTTCAAGTAAATAAGCAGGGAAAATTATCACATGTATACAAGCTGATGAGAGATTACAAGTGTAAAGGGACCCCGCAGGTTCACAAATCAAGCACAAGATTTACTGATGTTGAACTTCTGTTTATTGCACATCTTCATTGTCACTGAAGTCCATAACACCGTAAAAGACTGCAATTAGTTCAAAAAGCAAAATACAGTTCACTATTCAATGCAGCATGTAGCACCAATAAACCTATTTGGCAAATGTGGATTTAAACATTAGAATATCTGTACGAATCTTAGCACCTTATAAGAATCTCTATTAGGCACGTGGGAGCCGCATGGTAGAACAAAGAGCGTTGAACACGTACATCTTAATCTTACACATCTTACAATCATGAGAGAAAACAATCTTTACATAAATGTTTTGATGAATTCTTTAGTATCTCCAGTTTCTTTACATACCTCATACGGCCTATGTGAACCCTGGAATTATCTGTTTGGAGTTAAAATCTTCCAATACTTAATTTTCTATTCCATTGTCGAACTCGTGTACTTGCCGGGCGGGCGCTGGAAGTAGTGCCCGTGGGACCACGTGCGATTCGAGTATCAAAATATATAAGTAAAGGCAATATGACACTAGGCTTTCAATTGTGAAAAGTCTACATTACCAGCTGAATAAAGAATTAAGATCTGCCCGATCTTTAATGTTACGAGACTAACTCCTAAACCTATGAACTATATACTCATGGTTAGAGGAAGCGGTGGTTGGGATTGGCCTGCCTGTCTGTCTGTCTGACACTTTGCCCATAAAGCTCTAGTGCCACTTCCTATGTAAACAATGCTGTGACTGTATGCAGACCAACGCTAGCAAGGTCGCATAGGGAACCGAAGAATCCCACGCGTAGACGGGGCAAAAACCACACGAACGACCGCACAAACAGCACGAAAGCGCTCCCGACTCCCGACGCCGCACCCACGACAACAGAGTAATACACAACTCTAGATACATCTCACTGGCATGACTACATACTAATTTTAATAATAATAATAAAGTTTAGGTCTGTCATTGTTCACGATGACAGTTACACTCCCATCCAATCACCTTGCGTGCATGATTCCAACGGGCTGAGAAAAATAAAAACACAGAGACAATTACAACTTAAGTAAGCTCCCACCCATGACATACCGATGGGCTGGGGGGAGGAATTTTGACACATTACAAATCATTTTCCAGTAGCAGTCTGAGCTTGTGGATTGGTCTTTCTAGGACAGTGGCTTTACCATTACGCTTACCTTTCTCTGTCAAAGTGGGGTCTCCTATATGGAGCTTGACAGTCCTTACAAGTCCGTCTTTACCCTCATTTGTTCCAATGACACGTGCTAATCTCCACTGTCCCCTTACCGTGCCTTCCTCTGTTAGGATCACGATGTCTCCAATTTGTAGGTTTCTCCTTTGCCCCTGCCACACCTCTGTCGAGCTTGGAGGTTAGCCAAATATTCCTTTCTCCACCTTGTCCAAAATTCATTTGCCAAGAACTGAACTTGGCACCACATTTTCCTGGCATATACATCTTCCCTGGCAAAGGTTCCTGGTGCAGGCATGATGATTTCATCGTCAACAGATGATTCGGCATGAGTGGCAGGGGTCCACCAGGATCATTAAGATGTTCTACTGTCAGTGGCCGGCTGTTTATAATTGCCATAGTTTCATACAGTAACGTTCGCAGAGATGATGTGTCCAGGCGGGCCCTCGACTGATGTAGGATTGAGTCGAGAATGCTTCTAATGGTGCGGATCTGCCGCTCCCACGCCCCTCCCATGTGACAAGATAAGGGTACATTCATTATAAATTCACAATTCGATTTCAACAACCTACCCTTGACCTCATCACTCTTTACTTCTTTCATTGCTTGCTGTAATTCATGTTTAGCACCTACAAAGTTTGTTCCTTGATCGCATCTTATTTGCCGTATTGGTCCTTTCAGGGCCGTCACACACCGTAGGCCATTGATAAAGGCATCCGTTGTCATATCATTGATCAGTTCAATGTGGACTGCCCTGGAGGCCATGCATGTGAAGAGGAGTCCATATCTTTTTAATTCTTTCCGTCCATCCTTGACGTAGAATGGTCCAAAGCAGTCTACTCCACAATATGTGAATGGTGGACCAGTTGTTGTCCTTTCTAAAGGCAAGTTCGCCATTTTTTGGTCTTGTAGCTTTCCTCGCAGTTTTCTACACTGTACGCATCTGAATATGTATGAGGATACAACTGAACTGCACCCTATAATCCAGTACCCATTGGTTCTTATTTCGTTTGTTGTTGTTCCTCTATCTTGATGGGCTACATTTTGGTGAAAGTGCCCTACTACTAAGTTTGTCACATGACTTTGTTTGGGCATGATAACTGGATGCTTAATACTGTATGGTAAGGCTGACTGTGCAAGTTGGCCCCCAACTCGCAAAATTCCTTGTTCATCGAGGAATGGATCTAGTTTACGCAATGGACTTGTCATTTTAACCTCCTTTCCTCCTTTGCAGTGTAGGGTGTTGATTTCTTCCGAGAATGCTTTGTGTTGTAATGCCTTGATGATGGTTATCTCTGCTCTTTGTTTCTCTTCCAGGTGTGAAAACCCTTGTGCATTTGAGCCATTTCTGCTCTTACTACTGACGAAATACTTCAATGTGCTGACAGCTCTGATCAGCGATTTCCAGTCAGAAAATTTTTCGGAGCATTTCACTACTGGGTGAAGCTCTTTGCTCTCTACAGAATGTACTTGACCCTTCTTCACTTCCGGGTCATCTGGAGATAGTTGTGATAATGTTGTCTCTTCCCTTATAATGTCCCGTCCCCATAGGAAAGCAGGCCCTGTGAGCCAGTTGGAGGTGCTCAGTTCTTCTGCCTTTAGACCGCGGCTGGCATGATCTGCCGGGTTGTCTTTTGTCGAGACATACCTCCATTGGTCCACTTTGGTGGAATTTCTTATCGCCTGAACACGATTCGCCACGAACACGTGAAATCGCTTTGCATCACTCCTGATGTAGGCAAGGACAGCTTTGGAATCTGTCCAAAAGTATTCCTCCACATTCTGGTACTCCAGTTCCAATTTCAGCAGTTGGCTTATCTTTGTCGCAATCACAGCTGCTTGGAGTTCCAGCCTTGGTATCGTTGTAACCTTCAAGGGGGTCACACGTATCTTACCTAAAGCTAGTGAGCAATGAACTCTACCTGTTGTGTCTCTGAGCCTTACGTATGAACACTGACCATATCCATCGAAACAGGCATCTGAAAAATGGTGGTACTCAATTTTTTCCACTTCCCCAAATCCTTCTGCTTTAAAACATCGTTGGATTTGCATATTTGCTAGGAGAGGTAACTCTGATCTCTAGCGTTCCCATTTTGGTCTAAGATCTTCACAAAGAGGCTCATCCCACTCGGTTCCTCGCTTGCACATTTGCTGCAATATCTGTTTACCCTTCAGCACGAAGGGTGCAAAAACCCAAGGGGGTCATATATTGAAGCTACTGTAGATAACACTCCCCTTCGTGTAAGTGGCTGACCCTTGAAGGTGATGCTAAATTGGAAACAGTCTGACTCCACATGCCACTGTATTCCCAGCGCTCTTTCAATGGGTAGTTTCTCGAATGCAAGGTCAATATCTTCTATTTCTTTTATGCGTTCAAAAGGTGGGATTGATTCCATGACTTCACGGTCATTGGAGATGAACTTGTGCAGACGCAAGTTGCCCTTTGCGCACATACCGTACTGGACGCCATAATAGTCGCAGCTGGAGGGGTAAAATAATTTTTTCAAAGCCATACCTGCGACTATTATGCCGACTACAGTCTAAACTTCCCGGGGACGTAGCCTGGGAGGAGGTTTTCTTGACGATGGAAAAGACCGGTGGCCATGTTTGTTTACATTGCCGGTGTACATACATTGTGATCGTCGTCAAAAAGTCTCAATAATGCAATAAAATGTATAACTATAGGCTTACCCTTACTATAATCTGCGTATTCTTGTTCATAGTTTAATATGCAGACAGAAAAACGGGGGAAATACGCTCGATCAGTGTTCATAAGACAAGCATGCAAGTTTGCCATGTGTTAGTCACATGACACAGTTGTGTTTATGCAATCTCGCGAGAGTCTCGAAAACGAGATTAGTCATGGCGGCACCCTAATGGAAACGCATGTGGATCATCCACGATGTTTTTGCAGCGAGATTTAAGAAATTTAAATGACAAAATTTTAAAACAAATACCAAAGTTTGATAACTCATAATGTTTTTAAGTAGCTGTATGATAGCATTTACCCGCTGATAGCGAGAATCTGACACAAAACGACAGTTTCAACATGAAAGTGAGGGGCGAGATTCTAGTTCACTTTTCACATACCGAGACAAAATAAAAAGGCAACACAGGTGGATTTTTTTAAGTTTATTTACTTTCATTTTAACTTTATTCACCAGCTTTAAATCTTAGATTTTTGTTCATTCCTTGTCATGAGCAGCCTGGTTATACTTCTTCATGGTGATATCAGGGAGACCGTTTTTTTTAATTTTTGGGGGTGCGACTATTGTGCCGCACATACCTTGAGGTGTCTTATTCCCCCTCCACAGTTGGGGGTGCGACTTTTGTGCGGGTGAGACTATTATGGCGTCCAGTACGGTACTGCGCACATTTGTGACTAATTTTTTCGCCTTGGATGCCATCTCCATGCTCTTAAGCCCATCGTCTACATAGAAGTTTTTCTCAACAAACCTTGCAGCTTCAACTCAATATTCTTCCTTGTGATCACTTGCGACATCTTTTAGCCCAAAGTTGGCACACCCTGGTGAGGATGTGGCTCCAAACAAGTGAACGCTCATTCTGTATTCTGTTGGTGGGGATTCTAAGTTGCCATCTTCCCACCAGAGGAAACGGAGATAATCCCTGTCTTCTCTTGCTACTTTAAATCTGTGAAACATTCTTTCAATGTCGCACATCACGGCTATGCGTTCCTGGCGAAAACGACAGAGAACTCCAATGAGGGCATTAGTCAGATCCGGCCCTTGCAGTAAGTGATCATTGAGACAAGTTCCTTTGTACTTGGCACTACAGTCAAATAAAATTCTAATTTTGTTTGTTTTTTTGGGGTAATACACCCCATGGTGGGGAATGTACCATTCTGTCTCTTTATCCAACTCACTTTCTGGAACTCTTTCTGCATCTCCTTTGGATCAGGATGTCTTGCATGAAGTTCTTATAATCCTCAAAGTATTTTGGGTCACTCTTCAGTCGCCTCTTCAACTGGTCTAAACGTCGGCGTGCCACTGCCTTGTTGTTTGGAAGCCTTGGTTTTCCCTCTTTGAAGGGTAGAGGCATTTCATAATACCCATCTTCTCGCTGATGAATGCCATTTTCCATTGTATGCAGGAATTTGATGTCCTCTTGTGATAGCGTACCTGATTCCTCTCTTTCTATATAGTCCGACTCTAGAATTTGCAACACATTTATAGGGGCAATTACTTTTTCTTGGATGGTGGTCTTGCAGTGAAAGTGTATTTGAGTGGGCTCACATGGTGTGTCATTGGTTCCTTCTGGATTACCGCATTTAAACTGTAGCTCATCAGGTACTATTGTTGTAATTACACGATGTGAAAGACCTATTGCGTCCCCAGATTCCTCGTAAGGTTCTATCAGGCCCACTATGCTCCATCCAAGGTCAGTCTCAATCACACAGGGTTGATTACCCTCTCCAGTGATAACGTTTCTAGGTGCCAGGGCCTGTGGACAATTACAACCTATGAGCAGGCCGACTTCACAGTTTTGTGGAGGATGAATTCTGTGAGCAATTCCCTTCAAATGAGGCCAGTTCCTGGCACTATCTTGACTTGGTATATGCGCCTCTGCAACTGGAATGGACTCTGGGGAATAGGCAGTAGGCAGGAGGACTCTTGTATAGCAATCATACCCGCGTACTATCAAGTCCTTGTATTTTGTACAATTGATTAACTTGTCCTTAGCCGTCATGGTGGTAAGTTTCAGTTGTGCTGGTTCTGAATGTGTTCGGAGTCTTTCTGCAGTTTCAGTCCATATGAAACTGGTGTCGGACTGTGTGTCTAGGAGGGCATACACCAGAAGCTCCTGATTGGGATTCGATCTACTTGACACCCATACTGGCACTACCATTGAGGATGCTGGTCTTTGATCCCTTAGAGACACTCCTCCACAATGAGCACCTTTAGCCATTACATTTTCTTTACGTTTAGAAATTAAAGGTTCCTTTGTTTCATGTGTCTTGTCTACCTTTGTGTCCGTAGGACTGATGTCCTTAGCTTCTTTGACCTTTGGTACCTTCTGTGCATCATGTGGGCATGTTGGGTGCTTCTTGTTGCAAGTTTTGCATGAATGCTTGCTCTTACAGTTCTTAGAGAGGTGGCCATGTTCCAAACAGCCAAAACACAAACCGTTTTTTTTAACAAAGTCTTGCCTTTCTGCTATTGGCTTAGCTACAAAGGTTCTGCATTCTTGGAGTGTGTGACTGTTTCTTTTACACAACAGGCACGATTCCTTTGGTGACTTGGCCCCTTCCTTTACTTTAGCTTCTATTGCGTGTGACTGTACCCCTGGGGTACACTTTCTTGAATGTATATTCCCTTCTTTTGGTTTGTCGGGTTCCTTTCTAATGGCACCCAGGGACGTTATTGGGTCACATGCTATTTCAGCCTCTGTACCAATAAACTGACAGAATTCTGTGAATGGTGGATAATAACCCTTGCCCTTCTTAAAATTGACAACAAATCTGCTCCATCTGGTGACAAGCCAGTCGGGGAGTTTTTGAAGCATTTTCTTGTTTTCATGACTGTCGTTCAATATCTCCAGATCCTTTATGTCGATCATTGCGACTCGACACTGTTGTAAGAAGTCTGAAAAACATTGCAGATCCTTGCCATCTCGCTCCGATATCCTAGGCCAATTTTCTAATTTATTCCCAAAGGCCTGGGCTATGACGAATGAGCTGCCATACCTTTCCCGTAAGGTTTGCCTTGCTGCTTCAAATGCATTTTCACTTTTAAGTAGGAAGTGCCCACTGACAGCATCTCTGGCCAGCCCACCCAGGTATCTTTTGAGGTAGTGGATCCTCTCTCCTGGGGGTATTCTCCTACTTTCCACAAGTGCTGTAAACGATGCTTCCCAATCCGGGTAAGACAATGGATCACCGTTAAACACTGGCGGTTCAGGTGTTGGTAGCCTATTCAGACTGACTGCTGCTGTCAGTGCTTGTGCTATATTCGCCAACTCATTATTTGATGAGGGTGGAACATAAGCTGGAGCTGTGACCCTCAGTGTGTGTGTGCTCACATCAGGATTGTTATTAACATGAGATGATATACTTTGTTTGTAACTGCCTCCTTCTGACGCTGCTTCTTCACGTAAAGAGTATAGTCTTTGGCTTAGTCTATCATCATCATCATCATCATCATTATATGCTCTCAACTTAGCCTTTTCCATGCTAAGTTGTCTTGCTATACGCTGTAGTTCTAAAGCCCTATGCTTTCGTTCTATCATTGCAGTGGATTCCGCTCTCCTTGCTTCCTCCTCAGCCTCCATACGTGCACGAACTACAGTGAGTTGAGCTTCGTGCTCAGAGCGTCTTTTAGCTTCTTCTAACTCTATCCTCTCCACTTCTTCTAACTCTATCCTCTCCACTTCTTCTTCTTGTGCAGCACCTTTTCTCTGAGCATCCAGTTGTGCTTGCAACGCGGCTGCCTTTGCTGCAACCTCCCTTCTCCTTGAAGAGGTGGAGGAGGCATTACTGCGCTTTGTGTGATTTGATGTTTTAGTAACCCTTGTATATGTGCTTCTGGTATCCATCGCGGCTCTTTGACCTGGTGTTTGTAAAACATTGCTGCTTGTGTTTTCTTGTATATGATCCCTTTCCATTTGAGACTGAGCATGAGCTATGTTCGCATCTATGTCAGCTTTAGCTCTGTCAGTTGCTTTAAGGATTTCAGAAGGTGGTGTCCCCTGGTGAGTGTTTCTAACATCTTCATATGCACGGCTGATTGTTGCGTGCATGGATTCTAGACCTACTACAAGGTCATGCAACAGGTTCGCCGTTAAAGTATCTTTCAAGTCACCTGAAGCCTTCAAAATGTTGGGCTTACACTCCCGATTATAAGTTCGCAAGAAGATCTTAGAGGCCTCAGTTTCCATGGTTTGCCTGGCTCTTTCTGTGGGCTTGTGTTGTCGTTCTGACCTGCATAATCCTAATGTTTCCTCATGGACAGTTTCAGTGTGAGGGGCATGACTTACCTTACTGGTATTTTCCTCCCTCATAAATTCTATCTCTTCATTCCTACTTACCTGTTGATGACCATGTGTCTCAAGGTTAACTTGCTATGAATCTGCGCTACGCTGACCTCTAAGTGGGTCAGTCTCCAAATTCTTTATTTTACCTTGTTCAAACGTTTGATTTGGAGGATTAAACATGCAAAAAATTTGTGTGAATGAATGTGACGGTCGCACCTATGTCCCTCGATTGGCAAAAATAACTTGGCCAACTCGTTGGTCAAGTTAAAAGAAAAGAAAAGTGGGGTGTGCGTCGTGGGTAGGCGCGTGTTGCTTAACGATAGATGTACTTACTAAGCACTCGTACTGACAATGTTATAGTGGTATGAGGCACCAAAGGCCGGATGCTCTCCCATGCTGAGCACTCGAACTGACAATGTTATAGCGGTATGAGGCACCAAAGGCCGGACGCTCTCCCATGCTGAATGTGCGGCCGATCACGCAATCACCACTGAGGCCACGCGCAAGACCGAAGCATCCCGCCGCCACAAACCAACATCTGCCTGCAGACCCTCACTGAAACATACTTTCAGACCCGACAATATGAGTGAACAGCACTTCAAATGTGTTGCTGCTACAGACGCTGAATGTGTTAACAAAGATTTATGTTGGACAAACAGACAGGGAGCTTCTGAGCTTGACCAAAACACGAGATAATTCTTACTTGAACAATACAGGTAACAGCTCAGTTGTAAAATAAATTTAGGTGCACAGCTGCTTATCTTAACTTAAAAGTCAATTTTAACTGTATATATATATATATATATATATATATATATATATATATATATATGTAAAGTATGAACGCTTCACTTTCTCTGTAACATTTGCTAAGCAGTTTTACTCAAAACAAACAGATTAACAGCTCATGTTAGTGTCCTTGAATATCTCCTATTGAAAATCCTTAAAAATCAGGAATCCAAAGCAGTGCCGCCTAGTAAACAACTTTGTTTGACCCTTCCACAAGAAAATATCCATCAATTTTCAGCTTATCTGAGTTATGGTTCTAAGAACAGGTGAAAAATAGCAAAACCATACAAAAAATTCATAAAAAAATTAGAAAAAAAATGCAGCACCACCTCGTGAACAAATTGGGAACTAGGTGTCCCCAGGACTGTCTACATATGATATCAAAGCAATTGGGTGAGCGGTTTCAAAGAAGACTTTTTTAAAGTTTGCCCCCAAAAAGAAAAAAAAAATCATAAAAAATCCAAAAATCAATAGAGCGTGACCATTTGTGCAAACTTGGTAGAGATCCACCCAAGGCACATCCCCACCAAGTTTGAAGTAAATCTGGACAAAATTATTTAAGTTATAACCATTACAAGAAATTCCCATGTTAAACTTTCCTATGAAAATTTTTGTAGAGATTTTTGAAAAAAAAAATTATAAAAAAATGCAAAATACATTCGAACATGACTGTTGGAACAAATCTGGTAGACACCCACCCAAGGTATATCCCCAAAAGGAGCTGAATAGACAAAAATTGTTCAACATCAGGAATCTGCAGCATTCCCACATAGTGAACCACATTGTTTCACCCTTCCACAAGGAACATATCCACCATGTTTAACCTTAATCTGAGTGACGGTTCTGGCAAAGAAGTTGAGAATAGCTATAACACACAAACAAGGCCTGGTGGCCTAAATGCAGGGGCAAAGCATATGTAGGCCTGTAGGGTTGTTGAACAAATTGAAATAATTGAAGGAAAGACTGTTCAGGTGTAACAAAAACATTTTGTCGAATATAATTTATGAAAATAATAACCAGTTCCTTGCTTATGCTTTACTTAGTTCATAAACCAAGAGGACTGTGACAGTCCTGTGCTCCACTGACATGTACATATACCCTTGCCATTTTTTTAAGAATTGCCCCAAAAAGAACAAGGAAATTCATAAAAAATCCAAAAATCAATGGAGTGTGTCCATTTAAACAAATCTGTTAGAGACCCCAACCAAGGTACATTGCCACCAAGTTTAAAGTGAATTTGAATGCCGGTTTTGCATAAACAGGTCAAAATGTGAATCAGCATTAGAATACCCATTGACTTACACAGTAATCAATGGGAAAGGTGCATTTACCAGTAAATTCCCGAATTAAAAATATCGTGAAAAATCAATAATCCAGAGCATTGCCACCTAGTGAATTGTTTTGTTTGACCTTTCCACCAAGAACACATCCACCAACATTCAGCTTAAAATGAGTGACGGTTCTGTAAAAGAAGTTGAAAATATCAATGAAAAACAAAAAAAACATAAAAAATATAAATAATCGCAGCGCAACTTGGTGAACAAAAACAGAACTAGGGGTCCTTAGGCTTGCTCCTGTGTGACATCAAAGCAATCGAGTGAGCAGTTTCAGAGGAGAAGGTTTTTTTTACGATTTGTCTGAAAAAAGAACAGAAAAATTTATAAAAACTCCAAAATTTGATTTGAACAAATCTGCTTGAGACCCACCCAAAGCACATTGCCAGGTTTCGCAGAAGAAGTAAGTTTGACCCTTCTACAAGGAACATATCCACCATGTTTCAGCTTAATCTGAGTGACAGTTCAGGATAAGAAGTTGAAAATAGCTATAACACACAAAAAATCATTAAAAAATAGGAAAAAAATTGCAGCGCCACCTGGTGAACAAATTAAGAGCTAGAAGTCCTTGGCAATGTCCCTGTGGGACATCAAAGAATTGGGTGGGCTGTTTTGGAGAAGAGATTTTTTAAGCCTAGCCCCCCCCCCCAAAAAAAAAAATTCATAAAAAAATCCAAAAATCACTGGAGCATGAACATTTGAACAAAACTGGTAGAGACTCAACCAGGGTACATCCCCAAGTTTGAAGTTAATCTGAATAACAGTTCTGGAGAAGAAGTCAAAAATGTGAATCAGCATTAGAATGTCCATTGACTAGCATAGTAATAATAGAAAAGCTGCATTGACCACCAAGTACCTGAATTGAAAAAATCATTAAAATCAGGAATCCACAGCAGTGCCACCTAGTGAACAACTCTATTTAACCCTTCTACAAGGAACATATCCACCAAGTTTCAGCTGAATGGTGACGGTTCTGGAGAAGAAGTCGAAAATAGCAAAAACGTACAAAAATTCACAAAAAAATTGCAGCACCACCTGGTGAACAAATTAAGAACTAGGTGTCCCCGGCAGGGTCCCTGTGGGATATCACAGCAATTGGCTGGGCAGTTTCGGAGAAGAAGATTTTTTAAGATTTGCCCCCAAAAAGAACAAAAAAATTCATAAAAAATCCCAAAATCAATAGAGCTTGACTATTTGAACAAAATTGCTAGAGATCCACCCAATGCACATCCCCACCAAGTTTGAAGTAAATCTGGCCAAAATTATTTAAGTTATAACCATTACAAGAAATTTCCATGTAAAACTTTCCTATTAAAACTTTTGTAAAGATTTTTTTTTTTTTAAATCATAAAAAAATCCAAAATTCATTGGAACATGACCATTGGAAAAAATCTGGCAGACACCCACCCAAGGTACATCCCCATCAAGTTTGAAGTAAATCTGGATGACGGTTTTGGAGAAGAAGTCGAAAATGTGAATTAGCATTAGAATGTCCATTGACTTGCATAGTAATCAATAGGAAAGCTGCATTGACCGATAAGTACCCGAATTGAAAAAATCCTTAAAAATCAGATATCTGCAGCATTCCAACATAGCGAACAACTTTGTTTGACCCTTCTATAAGGAACATATCCACCATGTTTCAGCTTAATCTCAGTGACGGTTCTGGAGAAGAAGCCCAAAATAGATATAACACAAAAAATTCATAAAAAATTTGAAAAAAATTGCAGCGCTGCCTGCTGAACAAATTAAGAACTAGGAGTCCCATGTTTTTTTTGTATTGCACCAAAATATCAAAAACTATATTTGTAAATATTTGCCGTGAAAAATCACTGAAAAAGGTTCAATTAATGCCTTGAGCTGTCAGCACTGTTAGCGACAATCAAGAGAACTAATTCACCGTATTCTTGACTCAATAAATGATTTGTATGGGCACTGAAAGCAAAGTTGACACTGAGAGTCTGATGCAGCTGGTATATATTGCGATCTGCAGCAAAATTGCAGTTTGTACAGATGTTGTACAGATGGGTGCCTTGCCAGTTGCCACCACAGTTGAAACAGGTCCTGCCCGGTGGTAAGAGCAGCCATCTGCTCACACATGGCTTTAATCTCTTCACTGGTCTTATTTTCTGTTGGGACACTGCTTCAGCAGCCAAACATGTGAGCCCCATCCATATGCAAATCCAATCTTTATGGACAGCAGTGCTAGAGCAAGATTACTTGGCTTTCAACTCTCACAAAGAATGCAAGCTGCTGAGGGAGTCCCTCAATAAATCTCACAAGGATATCCCTATCCTGCCTCTTCAACCTTCTCCCTTATTTTAGAAGGTGAAAATGGTATTCCTCTCGAGTCTTTTGCCCAAGTCATCTTTTTAAATCGATGTCCACGTAGGCCTCTTTTAAAGCATTGTTCATATTGTCCGACTTGCTTTTCTTGGCTTCTGGCACGTCATTATACCAGGTGCGGGCTGGGCCTTCTAAATGTAATTGGAATGCAGCAACCACTATAATGTTCTCTGTTAGATGGTACAATGTACAGTAACTGGAGAAATCCTTGGGAAACTGTTCCATTATTTTCTCACATACCTGATTATAGATATAGGCATTTACCGGTATAGGACAGAAACGGTTTTTAGGCAATCTGATTGGTTAGCACCTTAGAATTTCATTGTGACATGATACAAAGACCATACAATAAAATTGCATTTGAGGGACTTCCGACTACTTTTAATAGTAAAACTATATTACTCATAAAAACCTGTAAATAGCAGATGACATTGTGGACAAACAAACGAAATGGCTTGGTGCTGCATTTTATAATTACAGTGAAATATCCATTGAGCAGCACACTGCAGAACAATTCTCAAATCCTTTCTGGCAGGCCATCAGTTGACCGGACAAGGTAAACATGAACACCACCAAACTGTCTCTCCATCCCATCACCACCGATCATCTGTTTATACAGTGGAATCTAATTCATACAGACCTCATTAATCTGTACGTCTCATTCATCTGAACACTTCTCCTGGAACAGAATTGTTCAATATAAGTAACAGTGATTCAGTAATTCAGATGCTTCATTAATCTGAACAGTTCACTGGGGTAAACAGGTGTTCGGATTAACGAGGTTTCACTATACTCTATTAATTTAAAATTAAGAGCATTCCAATCACCCAGTGACTGTGGGAAGTATGGTTCAGTTACTTATCCACTGCTTCAGTTAGTTTGATAAGAAATATGATAAGAAAAGTAACATGCCCCGGCACAGGCATGGATACATTAATACACACACCCCATGATGATTCTTACTTAATTCTACAACATGTGTTCTTGAAACAAGTCAACAAGTTAAACAAGCAAACAGCACACACCATAAGGTTCAACTTCCCCAAACTCGTATTTATAATCAAATGTAAGGTACGAAGTACCAGAGATATATAAAACTGCCATAATTAAGAGCTGACTCAGTAAAAGTCACAGTGTACTCAGAAGACACTCACTCACATACAGGACCTCTAGGGGCCAGGTGAAACAATACATTAACATAAAGTACACATATCATGGATATATATGTCATGGATATATATGTCCACAGGTACATATAATTAGTAACGCTATACTTTTTTTGAGGTGTCAATATTCCATTTCAGTATGCCAAATCAAAGTTTTAGGTGTCTGGACAGTGAATCAATGCATTTTGTTGAATTTTCTTACATTCATCAATGTCCAGTCCTCTTCTTATGCCACAATATCGTTGTACGCCTGAAACATACAATGTGAAAAACCTGACAACACTCTGAAAAAAATCAGTTTCCATTTTCACTCAAAGAAACAAATCATAATGTGCAGATAGGTATACTTTGTGATAAGAATCAAAATTCCTCCAGATTAAGTGACAAATCAATTTTTGGAAATTTCTAAACATGTGAAATTTTATAGGCAGACTTCTCAAATTGTTGACAAAATTCTTCAAAATGATACTCCATACACTGCAATCAACATTGTCAAACTGGATACCTGAATCATGAGCAGTGCTCATTGTATATATATCACTGATTGTTGAGCGTGGAACAGATACTATGTGTGTGTTTATGGGTGAGCTTATTTAAGCATAATGTCACACTAACTTAGTGTGCTGGAAGAAAAATATTGGTGAGAGGATCCTAATTTTTCATGAATATTGGAAAAAAACATAATTTGTACAGTTTATTGAGCCATATTTGAGAAGTCCACCTATAAAATTTAACATGCTTAGAGATTTTTATTAAAAAAGAAAATTACAATATTAATTTTTATCATAAAATATACATATCTGCTAATTTTGATTTGTTTGTTTGTTTTTAAATGGAAATGGATTTTCTTGCAGAGTGTTATCAGGTTCGTAACATTGTATGTTTCAGGCATACCCAAATACTGTGGCATAAGAAGAGGACTGGACATTGATGAATGTAAGATACAATGGTAACTGCTCTAAAGACCACCTCCAATTTAAGACCACATGTCTTTTTAAGACCACTCTTTCAAGACCGAGTGCCGTATTTACATGTTAAATATACCTTCAATTTAAGACCACCTGCAGTATGAGACCACTTTTTGTTAGCTGTAGGGGTGGTCTTAAATAGCAGGTACCACTGTAATTGAACAAAATGCATTGATTCATTGTCCAGACACCTAAAACATTGATTTGGAACACTAAAGAGATATGGTCACCATTTTCAAAGAAAATATAGCATTAATACCAGTTTCACTGTAAGTGACATGGATACGAGCAATAATTCAGACATGGCGCACTTCCAGTAAGTAGCGGAAATAACATTGCAAATGACTTCAGACCAGAAAATCGTCTATTCATCTGAAATACAGGTTGAACTGCAATGTAAACATCACCAAAGTATTTTAAAGAGAAGGTGGAACAAATTGACACCAGTTATATCCGCGTATCACAATGGAAAAACAACTTTTGTTGCAGAGGCAATATTCATTCACTATTTAGGGAACAAAAAATCAGAAGGAAAGAGCGCACATGGGCTGATATGTCAACCTTGATTCCTCATTCTGAAACTCCAATACTTTTCCCATTATTCAATTGTAGATTTCAATGTGAAAAAGCCCATAAAAGCGGCCTTGTCTGAACAAGGTAGGTATGTTAACTTAAGAACCAATCGGCGCCGCATGGTTCCCAGAGCCCTCGCACAAGTGTAGTGTTACTAATATAATGTAGGCCTAAATGTAAATTATGCAGATGAATCTCAACTATATTTGGGATAGGCATTTAATGCTCTGGGCTAGTGCTAGGAATGTTTACTCCCTTAGCCAGTTTGGCTAAAACTACAAATTTCTTTTAGCCAAATAGAATCTTCTTTAGCCAAATTTTAGTCAAATAAATCTGACACATATAAAGTCAAAACGCACACACCCCCACCAGCCCACCCTCCTAAAAGACCTTAAAAATATTTTGTCAAACACACAACCATACATATTTACATTGTTATTAAAATAAGTAAATTTTCTTTTCTTTTCTTCATTTACATTTTTTTTCTAAAATGAAGTTTTAAGTTATGAAACGTGGACATATGATAAGGTTAGTGACCAAGACATGCCAGAATATAATTATATTATGATTTTAATTTATAATCCTAGTTTTGAAAAAATTGCACTTTTTGAGCCAATTTTATGAAAATTTGTTCAGATAATGGTTATGATACTTTGATTATCATCAGTAATTAAATCAACAGAAAGATATTTAAATCACTGCTGGTATATCTATCATAGCTAAATTTAGAGATAAAATATTAAAAGGAAACATTAATTTTCAAGATAACTTTTAATAATTTTATTTTTTGGAAGAAACATATCAGCTCATTCCAGAATAGTTTTTTCTTTTCTTTTTCTTTCCTTTTTTCTTTCTTTTTTTTTAAATAACTGGAGTTGACAGTGGTAAATAATGCTTGTAGTAAAGAGTTATTAAAATATGAACAAAGTTAGAACATTAGATATAAAAATGTAAGAAAATATGTGAATATTGCATTATTTTCACCTTGACAACAGACAAAATAATGTGTAGGTGTACTAAACCATTAAACAGGCCTGTCAATGGGTATGCATAATATCTATTGAGAATCTGCAGATATTATACACGTTTCAAACTCTTGGCTGCTTGAATCAATATTATTACTTCCTTTAAGTCAATGTTAACAGAAATAAACTTCAAGTATCAAACTTCTGATTAAAAAAAAAAAACAAAAACAAACAAATGCTTGTTACTAAAAAATCTGCAAAAGATAAAAATTCATGTACCAAATTTGCTGCCCATATCTGAAGGAACACAAGCGTTTTTTTATTTTCGTCAATAGATGGCAGGACTACTACACATGTGCCAATGTCAAGGTCAATCAAAAAGAGCATGGCAGTTGGCACCCGCGAATTTTTCACTTGATTATTTCAATTTATTTTTTCACTACAAGGCATTTATGAATCATGACAACTCTATCTGGGGTCATTAGTGGATAGATACAATGTTTTGACAAGGAATCCTATAATAATATGAAGATCAAAACTGGGAGCTGGAAGTCACGATATGACCTTGATCAAGTATGTATTTTGGACAGCTTGTTAAAATTTACGCGTGCTGAGTCAAAAAGCCATTTTGAGATTGACATAGAAGAACATTGATTCATTTATGCCTGAGCAAAGCAAATAGACGTAATATTATATGTCTCTGAATGTATTTTCTTATTCTCTGAAGTCCACTTTGAAGTTGAATAAAGTTTTCTTTCCGTTATTTCGATAATGCACGTCCGTTTTTTTTAACCAGAATATCCCAGAACAAAACCTGTCCTGGAAAATTTTATCTTTGCCAAATTGCCGAACTTATTCGAATTTTCTTTCGCCAGATCAACTATTTTTTCGCCAGTGGCGAATTGGCGAATGGCTAGCGCGAGCCCAGGATGCTTTACTATTATTTGTGCAGTATCACAATTATAATTCTTGAATTCTAACATATATATATATATGAAACAGTAGTAGTGAGCGGTTCTTTGGAACACGGTCCGGGTGTTTAGAAATGAAAGTATGGCATGTATTATTAGAAACTTTTGCAGAGGAACTAGTAACTAATATCGCAGGTTGCGATATCAGTTGTTAAATTTAGTATCCCTGTACTCTAGATTAGTTATTTTCCACCTAACTATAGTACCCGTAGTCTCCGTAGTCATCTGCATGTGCCATTTTGGTCTAGTAGTATTTAACTCACTTGGGCCACTTTATTCCTTGCAAAGGGTCTTGATTCCAAATGAGCCACTCTTCGTTGAACGGAAGTGACCCCCGCATACGAACTCAATTTTCTCCTTCGTTCTGAATGGCCACCAGTGAATAAATTTGTATTTTCCTTTTAATACTTACCAGCTTTATTTTAATCGCTAAATTGTGTACACATCCGAAAGTAAACGAAAATACAAATTTATTCACTAGCAGCCAATCAGAGTGAAGAAATTTAGTCCATATGCAGGGGTCACTTCCATTCAACGAAGAGTGGCTCAGTTGGAATCAAGACACTTTGCAAGAAATTAAGACGGCACAAGTGAGCTAAATACGTCCAACAACTCAATTATTAGGCTGGGATCGAATGAGTGGATTGTGACGAATCTTTTGATATGGATTAGATGTGTTGGAGCAGCAGAAGGTGTTTAGAGGCTAAAGCAGGAAAACAGCATGGGCGGTGTCGATTTTTGTTTGTTCCCTTGTGACTCTAATCAGTATTTTCATTGGAAAGTGACTCTGGCGGTCAGTATGAATGGGTTCGTCTTGACCAGAATATGATGACAACCATTCTGCTGGTTGCCCCTGTGGTAGTGTTCACCGACTCACCAAGTGCATTATGCGTGACCCATTCGAGACGACAATGCAAGCATTGCAGGCGCACAGATTTGCTTTCAACTTCAAGCAAACCTTTTCTAGTTTACATTTGAACGTCCATCAAGCAAGTTCACGTTTTCGGTTCACAACATCTGCATCTGCAACGCATGCGATGTAGATGCCATGTGAATCTCCATGCATAATTGTCAATACGTCACATTTCGTGCCCTTCCGCAAAGGTTAAGCCGCGCTTTGGTATTACCAGAATCATATTCGACCCGCAGCAACAACGCAAGTTCAACTTTGGGCTTGGTTATCGTCATCAGCACCTATAATTTATTGGCTATAACATTGTATAACAATGCCAACTTACCTTGTTGACAACATTGCCTGAAACGTGCTTCACGCGCTGTCCAACCACACGGGTTTTTAGCTTTTCGCCTTTCACTCGACAACCAGGTCCTTCCACCATGATGTGTCGGCTACCCACTAGGTCTGGCCAAGAAGTTTTAATGCTGGCGCCCAGGCACTGCGCACATTTAGTGCGCAACTTTTTGTAAATGTGAATGACAAAGTATGGGCCTTAAAGTTTCAACAAACTTTTGGCTACGGCTGCGGGACTGTACGGACGCCTATAAAGACCACCAAAATAAATAATAATAATAATAATAATAATAATAATAATGATAATGATAATGATAATGATAATAATAATAATAATAATAATAATAAAAAATAAAAGTTGTAATTTTGAGCTTTTTCTCGAAATATTGATTTTTTTTCCTCCACTTTTTAAAGCTTGAATTTTGACAGTCGAAATTTCGACCTGTAGAAGTCAAAATTCAAGCTTAGAAAAGTAAAAATTTAGACTTTTTAACGTCAAATATCAGCTTAAAAATATCGAAATTACGAGTTTGAAAAGTCGGAATTTCGACTTATAAGTCCAAATTCAAGCTTAAGAATTTAGATAAAAGAGTCGAAATAACAAGTGTTAAAAGAAAAGTCGAAAGTCGAAATTTCGACTTGCAAAGTCAAAATTCAAGCTTAAAAAATCGAAATTTCGAGAAAAAAACTCGAAATTACGAGTTTTATATTTATTCATTCATTCATTCATTCATTCATTCATTCATTTATTTATTTATTTTGTGGTTCTTACAGGCTTCCATAGGCCTCCAGCGGGTACCGCGTTTAAATCAAACAAAGAAACAAACAACCAAACAAAACAGATTTTCTTCTAAAACAAAAGGTCGCGCAAGTCAAGCAAAGGGTAGTATGATTTGATATTAGCGCTAAAACGTGATTGCGGAGCAGAATCAGTGAACACTAAATAAACAAACTAGAAAGATACATTTGTAAGCAAATCTCTCTGGGTGCAAAAAAACTATCTTATCAAGTAAATGAGCTCAGTGGATTTCTCATTTTGGTCGCAGTTGCGGATATTCTGGCATGTATTGTGTTCAATGTGGATTTGCCTAATTTGCTTAAATGAAAATGTTACAACATTGGTTTTATAAATAAAACTGATTATAAAACTTTCTTTGTCATCTTTGTAATCTAGTATAAATTAAACAAAAGAAGATCCAGTTTTAGAGATAACATAGGCAAGAGAGATTACATAAGCTAATAGATACCGACATTAGTGATTTCCATCATATGATTTGCGCAAGCACTAAGATTCAGCTACCAAAGGCTATTAAAAGAGATATAAGCTATTAAAAGAGATATAAGTTATCGTAGTTTTAAGTTTTTCGATGAGAAAAAAATATGTTATGGAGCTTGAAGCAGCTCCTTTTCATTTTTCAGGTGTTTTTGACGGTGTTTATGATATAGTTTGGTTCAACGATACACTATATTAAGTGTTAGGTAAGGAACGCGGTGCAGGTCCATATGCGTTTTGCAGGACCTGCGAGATCAATCGCGCGTCCTTTGATTCATCGAGCAGGTTCAGCATCGATCAGGTTCAGCAAAACGCCTATGGACCAGCACCAAGTTCCTTACTTATCTTAATGAACATTTCTATTGTTTGATCCAAATTAACATCCGACTTATCATCGTATTTGTATTGTGCATACAAACATTTTGATGGAAATTTACAAAGGTGCCACATTGAACTATTTTTGATCGCCAATTCACTCGCATGTGGCAATGCGTAATATCGTCCTGTTTACAACCAACACTGAATTCATCCACTAGCAATGTGTGATGCATTCAACATGTTGAAGACAAACAGAACCGTCAGTTCTACCTGTCAGCTGTGGCGTAGGAAGCTTTGAACTATTGGGGGGGGGGGGAGGCCCAAGTGATGAACTGTGCATGGAATGTGCACCCTGCTGGGGGGGGGGGGGGGGGCCCGGTTCCTACGCCACTGGCAGCCGTGTCAGACTGGTGTCCAGGATATCGGACGACAGGCAGGCAGGTCAGAAAAAAACTGAAGTGGTTCGAATCCCCTTCTTACCTTCATAACGTCACGCGCCAACTAAAAGAAAGGGCGTGCGGCACGAACAGGCGCCAGTCATGAATGGTGAACTAAGAAAGGCCATTAACATTAAGAGAACCTTACGAAAACGCGCTAAGAAGTACAAGGGAAACAGGAAAGCCTATCGTATCCATAGAAACAAAGTCACTGCTTTGCGCAAATCATATTTTCGTCACCGATGCGGTCCCAGCAGCAATCAAAACTCTTTCTGGAGGACTATTCGACCTTTTTTTTATATGACAAGTCACAAGGAAACAATAATATGATTATATTTGTGGAAGATGGGAAACTGTATCACGATGCACAAGACGTAAGCCTATGTAAAAATTTTAATGAGTACTCAAGTAAACATGATAAACATGACATCCCAGACAACTGTCCTGAACTGGATGACCATATCAGTATCAAGTGCACAGATGACAAAATGAAAGATAAAAAAGAGGATGGACTTAACTTTAGGTCGGCCAGCGAAAAAGATGTTTTCACTCATATGAGAAAATAAATCCCAAAAAGGCTATTGGACCAGATAATATCCCACCCAAGCTACTTAAAGCTGGAGCAGAGGCACTCTGTCCTTCTATTACATCAATTGTTAATAAGTCCATTGAATCTGGAAAGTGTACATCCTGTATTAAAAAGGCTGATGTTCATCCCGTCCTCAAAAAATCGGACTCCCTGAATAAGTCCAATTATCGTCCAGTTAGTGTCTTGTCAAGTATTTCTAAAATTTTCGAAGGTATGATGAGTGAACAAATGTTTGGCTTCTTTAATGAAATCTTATCTGATCTGATATGTGCCTTTAGGAAAATTATATTTGTCACTCTTTGCTCATCAAAACAATAAAAGATTGGAAGAAGGCTCTTGACAATAATGAGGCTGTTGGGGTAATTTTGATGGACCTTAATTTCCAAAGCATTCGATTATTTACCCCCACGATCTACTTGTTTAGAAACTCAAAGGTTATGGTATGTCTGAAATGGCGTGTAGATTACTGTCTAGCTATCTGAACGGACGTAAGCAAAAAGTTAAGTACGGTGGTACAGCTAGTGAGTGGACTGAAATCCTGAATATTTTTCCCCTTCCTTTTTTTTTGCATGGTATATTTTGCCGCTTACGTAAGTTGTCACATGCACAGTAAAGTTTGACTGCTTGCTCATATATATGTATCTATTTTTTGCCATGTGCAAAATCAACCAAATGTTCTGATTTTTTCCATGCAGGAAACAAAAAGCGTATTTTTTCTTGCTTTTCCAGAAAATACCTGATGCATAACGAACTTAGATCTTGGTAAAACCTGAAATTTGAGTCGCGAATGCCATTTGTATGTTTTTCATTTCACACCTATAGAAGACTTGAAAGTGTCTTCGGAGTATTTCAAATATATCAATTCCATATATTTCTAGCACTCTCTGCCAGGACTTCATATTGTTGGAAGCTATATCTGTAAATACTTGAATTCTAGCATTAATATGTGTGATCATACTTATCCCTGAAAGCAATATGCCAGTCATCCATTATTTAAAGTGACACTCCCAGGCAACAAATTATGACAAATTATGTTCACCTCTCTTCAGATATTTGGAAATAATTTGATTAAAAAAAAAAAATCAATAAAAATATTGCCTGTAAGATCAATATATGTCACTATTCTGATCGTTGAAAGCAATATGCCAGTCATCCAATATTTAAAGTGAGACTCCCAGGCAACAAATTATGACAAACTATGTTCATCTCTCTCCAGCTGTTTGGAAATAATTTTATTTTAAAAAAGATCAATAAAAACATTGCCTGTATTACCAAATTGTATTTAAAACTTTTTTAAACACCAAAGTTCAATCTACATTCTAAATTGGTATTAAAAGACACGGTATATATACATACATACATACATATGTATATGTATATGTATGTATGTATGTGTGTGTGTGTGTGTGTGTGTGTGTGTGTGTGTGTGTGTCATAAGGCTTGTCTAAACAAACTGTGCAAGAAATATTATAAAGTAATGTTTGAATATTATCTCCTTAAAATACCAATATCCTAAAGTAGTACAAAGCATACAGCCTCTCAATACCAGGTAAAAACAGCACTGGATGGAAATGTAGAAACTTAAAATTTGTGTGTGTGTGGGGGGGGGGGGATCTGCTGGCCAGTAATTATTGTTTAAAAAATGTCAAGTTGTGCAGATACATTTATATATATATATATATATATACACACACACACACACACACACACACACACACACACACACACATATATATATATATATATATAAAATGAGTATTCACCAGCAAGTGTCTTATGATGAGTTATTTGTATTATAAATGTTCTAGCAGCAAACTGAACAATATGAATGGATGCTGTACCACACGTTTATCGTCTTAAACACATTTTGGTTAAACATGGACATGTGTTTCAAAAGTGTTACAAAGGCCTAAACGCCTTGATATGTTTAATTTGTAAATATTTCAAACTATTTGTGTCATTTAACATATTGTTTATTTAAAAAACACCGTGTTTATTTTTAATGTGTTCTTCAAATAGTGTGTTTAATTTCTAAACATTTGCCTGAACAAATGCCGATTAAACATTTTGTATAGATGCCTAAACATTGTGTTTTTGTTTTGAACATTTTGGTGTTCAAGATCTGAACATTCAATTTAACTTCAGGAATTGAACACGCTATTTTATACACTAAACACAAAAGAGTATACGAATTAAATGTATTCAAATGTTTAAAAAATGTTACAATGTGGTGTTTATTTTGATGGTTAGAAGCTACACATTTTGGTTTACAGATTTGTGGAGGTGACCGAGCCCGTGGGCGGGACAAAGACTACGTCAAACTTTGGCTCATTGTACCTAATTCCAAACTGATGATGTTATTCTGACGTCCACCATCCCCAATTAAATCTAAACCAATCATTCGTTTCTGAAGTACATGGTGTCACAAATGTCTTATCTGCTTGGTGTTTGTTTGTCTATTGTAATGTTGTGGATTTAGTTTTGTTTTTTTTTTTTTTTTTCTGAAGTACATGGGTTTTTTGTTTTTGTTTTTTTGTTTTTTTTTTTTTTGTTTTTTTGTTTTTTGGTGTGTTTTGTTTGTTTGTTTGGTTTTTTTTTGGGGGGGGGCGAGGAGTGTAAATGTTTAAGAGGGGATAGTTCAACCAATCGAATGGACTGACCAAAGACTCGCATCTCCTTGACCACCATTATGCAGCCTATTTTTAACCTGTATGTAATATATGTATTCAACATTCCCACAGATCCATGTACCAATCTTGAAGTTTTTGGAAATGCAAATAATTTTATGATTTTTCAAATAACTTTTTGGATTCAAGCAATAAACTTTCCGACTGTCCATTCAACAGTTCATTAGATGCGGCTATATGTGTCACAAACCTACAAATTGAAATTGGAATGGCGCCCCTGTGCAAAATAGTTATTTATTTATTTATGTATTCATTTATTTATTTATTTATTTATTTATTTATTTATTTATTTATTTATTCATTCATTCATTCATTCATTCATTCATTCATTCATTCATTTTATTATTACTATCATCATCATCGTCATTATTATTATTATTATTATTATTATTATTATTATTATTATTATTATTATTATTATTATTATTATTATTATTATTATTATTATTATTATTATTATTATTATTATTGATATTTTTGGTATTCGCCTGATTTGCAATAATTAATATTGTACAACTTTGGTTCATGGTTCATTATATGTAACTTTGTCACAAACTTATAAATTGAAGTTCGACTGGCACCTCTATCTGTAATAGTTTGAAGTTATTCAAGATTTAAATTTTATTTATTCACTTAATTTGCATAAATTAAAATTTTACAATTTTGGATCATGGTTTATTGGATGCGACTCTGTCACAAACGCATGAATTGAGTATGGGTTGGGATCTGTGTCTATAATAGCTTTGAAACAATTCAAGACATAAATTTTGCATATTCACCTTTGTGCATAAATTAAACAACTTTGGTTCATGGTTCACCGGACGCGGCTTTGCCACAAACCAACATATTGAAGTTGGAATGACATCTCTATCTATAATATAGTTTTGGAGACATTAAACTTTTAAATTTATCAATGCCCCTATAATTAGTATAATATAAAATTACACAACTTTCATTTACTGCCCTTCATGTGGGTAGGTGTCTCATACCTACACATGCACACTGAAACTGGAAAAGAAGATTTGATTCAAAGCAAATCTGTCTGCCTTTAAAAGTTGTAAATATTAAATGCTTCAACTTTTCTCCTTTGGTACTTCACATTACATTAAGCTTATTTCAAAGTCCAAATGACCTTGACCTTTGACCTTTACAGGTCACATGTAAATTGCACAGCGTTACAATACCAACAATTTAAGCCCAACATGTACCAAAACGGATGCAAATTGACCAAGTTATGGCAAGATGAAACTGTCAAAGGGCTAAATGACCTTGACCTTTGCCCTTTTGAGGTTATATGTTCTTATGAAAATGTGCAGTGTTGCAATACCTGCAATTTGAGTCCAACATGATTAGAATTCGAGGGAAATTGGCCAAGTTATGACTGGATGAAATTTTCAAAGGTCCAAATGACCTTAAATTTTGACCTTCAGAGGTCACATGTAAGTTTCAAAACTGTGCAGTGTTACAATAGCTACATTTGAGTCCAACATGATCAAAATTGGATAAAAATTGACCAAGTTATGGCTAGAAGAAAGCCACCATCGAAAGTGGCCTCTGACCTTGAAATGACCTTTGACCTTGAGATGACTTCCACCTGAAGTGAACCTTGACCTCAAAAATGACATTTTGGCTTAAAATTGACCTTTGACTTTGACATTTGTAATGACCTTTACCTTGCTATGATCGAACTCCTGTACACTTGGAACCACATGTACTACAGTATATAAGATATTAAAAGATTTAAAACTCTAATTAGCCCTCAATTGCACAATTTTAAAAAGCATGACCTCTCATTATAGTATATAAGATATTAAAAGATTTAAAACTCTAATTAGCCCTCAACTGCATAATTTTTAAAAAGCATGACCTCTTATTTTAAAAACGCGAGACTTTATCCAAACAAGTATAATTGTGCCAAGTTTGGAGTTTCTACGTGTAATGCTTTTCAAATGAAATGTCGGAAAATTTGCCTGTAAAGAAAGAAAGAAAGAAAGAAAGAAAGAAAGAAAGAAAGAAAGAAAGAATGAAAGAAAGATTCGGAAGATATCGAGCTTTTAAAAAATTTATTGCCCCGAAATAAAGTACTTGAGCCCCAGCATCATGGTGGTGATGAAGCGGGCTGCTTGTCTCCTGATGCAGTAAGTAGTGACCGCTATAACAAATACACTCGTTAAAGTCTGTGTGTCAACACACACTTTTCTGTTTTTCCTCAAGTTCTTTATTCCTTTCTTTCTTCTTTCTTCTTTACCAGCAAATTTGTCCGACACTTTTCTTGAACACTATTATACATAGAAACTCCAAACTTGGCATGATTGTACCTCCATACAAGGAGTTTGACCGTTTTATACAAAGGAATAAAGGTGTTTAAAATTATGCAAATTAGAGGCATTTGAAATTTTAAATCTTGAATATCTTCAAAAGTATAACAGATAGAGATGTCATTGCAACTTTTACTAGGGGAATATTGAACAGTGCGCATCTAATGAATTTAAAACAAAAGTTGTAGCAATTCAAATTATGCTAATTAGCAGCATTTGAAATTTTGAAACTTGAATATCTTCAAAAGTATAATAGATAGAGATGTCATTCCAACTTCTACTAGGGGGTTATTGACCAGCTAATGAATTTAAAACAAAAGTTGTAGCAATTCAAATTATGCTAATTAGCAGCATTTGAAATTTTAAAACTTGAATATCTTCAAAACTATCATAGATAGAGACGTCTTTTTAACTTCTACTAGGGGGTTGTTGACCATTGCGCATGTAATGAATTAAAAGCAAAAGTTGTACCCATTTAAATTATGCTAATTAGCAGCATTTAAAATTTTAAAACTTGAATATCTTCAAAACTATTATAGACAGAGATGTCACGTCAACTTCTACTCGGGGGTTGTTGACCATTGCCAATATAATGAATCTAAAACAAAAGTTGTAGCAATTTAAATTATGCTTATTAGCAGTATTCGAAATTTTCAATATTGAATATCTTCAACACTATAATACATAGAGATGCCATTCCAACTTTTGCTGCTGTGTTATGGAAGAGTTGTACATTGCCATATGTACCAATATGCTTTTAAGACACACACACTGATTTGCTATGCAGCAAATCATCTTTCCTAGTTTCATAAATGTATCTGTCACTCGGACTCACAACTGGTCACTGCACACACGTGCGTGAATGTCTATCTGTCTGTGTATCTATCTATCTACCTATCTATCTATCTATCTATCTATCTATCTATCTATCTATCTATCTATCTATCTTGCATTATTTTGAACATCATGACAATTCCAAACAATATGCAGTTTCACTGGGAGGTCAGTCACCGTGCCAAGTTTGATGGTTTTCGTAACAACAGCGTCCGAGAAAAGCTGCGGACAAAATTTGGCCTGAGAAAGAGAGAGAGGGAATTCTTGGAGTTTTAAACAACAAGTCTAGCCTATAGGCTATGTTCGCACCCAGATATAAAAAAGCCATGCATGCCTGTCCCATCTTCGACACGGTGACCTGTCAATACATGAACACGCGCTTAAGTACTTTAATTCATGCTGGGAAAATCAGTCTGCATACAGGTCAGTCACCGCTCACTACTTTTTTGGAACTGCCTGATCTGGAGGACACCCACACTGCCACAGGTCAGAGTCGCCAAACCTTTGTTCGATAAACTGCCGTTTCATTTTCAAGTCCTTCTCGCTCTTCTGTGTGAATTGGATCCCCTCATCTGGACATAGGGGTTAGGCCTAAATGTTACGTTTTAAGTGTGGGGTCGTTTGCACATTCAGCTAAAATATCTGCGAAATACCAAAGTGCCTAATGGCAGATGACATTAATATCGGGTTCGATGAGCATGACTGTCACGTGGGTCGTCAGCAGCCACGTGGCCATAACGGCGCGCTCTTCTTACCCACAATGCAACGAAGCATCTATATTTACATTGCACCAAGATGGCGGAGATCTAGTGACTTTCCCGATAACTTCATTTACATGCTTATTTTTGTTTACTATTGATATTCAGAGTTAGTAACTCACAATAGACATTCAGTCTGGTAATTTTTTAAATACTGCAAAACCAATTTATCGACGCGAATGGCTCTTATGTATATTTTCAATCGAAGGGAGTTGACGCTCACTCAGTCATAGAAACCGCGTGGACCAATCAACCTTGCCTGATACACCAAAGTATCATATCAGGAATTCCACGTAAATTATCGTGTCCAAGATATGCATGCAGGCATCAATGCATAAAACGTTCAGTTCTGGAAAAGCTTTATCAGGTAAGACGGGTTGACCAGCTAGAATCATATCTGTAAGCGCAGTATTATTGTTTTTGGTTCCCTTGTGTGAAGTTACAGCCAGGCCAAGGCTGTTCATGCGTGCATTATGCATAATAATGACCAGGAAAAGTTCAGGAATAAATCCCTAAAACACACAGTCCGTGTGAGCACGCAAAGTGCAAAGCTCGGGAACAAAATGTCGTCCAGACAGTGGACTTAGGGTCAATATAAGGTAAATTTTACGTGTGGGGGGTTTGGTGCTTATTGGCAATTAAACTCGTCGTGACCCCAGGTGAGGAGCGACCTCGCACGAGCTCCCTCCCTCTGTCCTGCGAGTACCGCCAGTAACTGCAAATGCGTAGTGTCCTTGCAGTGGGGTTTCACGTCGCACCAGGAGGTTCGTCACTGCGATCCAACTCAAACGGTTATTCGTGGCAAAATGTCATTTATTCTGCTAACAGTTACACCTACTGGTACGCGAACTACCTGAAGTTAAGTTTGCGTAGCCGATTTCATCACGTAGTGCAAATGGCTCAGCCAAGTCCTGCACATGGTGCCTGGTCTGGCGCACTAAATGACAGGCCTGTACTAAATGTTTATGTGCCCACTTGGTTTGGACACCGCTGACTTGTGCATCGGATATTTCAATTTCCAGTTTTATAAGCGGACCTATAGCTTTTCTTTTAATGTCCGTTTTTATCATAGGTGTAGGAGAGGCTCTGTTGACTGGGGGACTATTATAGTGCGAGAAAACAAAGAAAATAGCCAATTTTGCCACAAAATGACATCATTTTAAACAGTTTTGAGGTCTCCAAAACGGGAGGCTTCCAGTGGGAACGGGAAAGTTGACAGCTATGTTTGATCAGTATGTAGGGTAGAAGAGATAAGTTGGCTTATGGAGTTTCAGGCAATTAAAATTTTGAAAAGAAATCTGCAAAAAAATTCAAATTCTTAGGACAAAAATCAGAGACTACAGGCCAATTTATTTGTTTACTCAAATTGTGCATGCAGTATACACGGACCAGATTGATGGAACCATCGAGTTATTATAGAGGCTTACAATAGCTCCATGGTGGAACACATGTAGTTAAGAACGGGGGGGGGGGGGGGGGGCGGCGCAAAGGAGGGAGGGATTGGAAATATTAGATCTTGGGAAATGTGTGAACCTTTGAAAGCATAGTTTATTCAATGTACATCTTCCCCTAACACATCTCCAGCCTCCAAAGTTTTGTGTATTGGGATATGTAGTAATACACAAAATAAAGGTATCAATGTTATTAGAGTATGTATATTAGTCACTGGACTCAACACCCAGTACTGGGCCAAAGATGTTTGTGTTGAACTGTTCCCTTTGAAACATGTTTTTGAACAACTGGTTGTGCCGTCAATTGTTATATTTGTAGTATTATCATACAGTGTATTTTGCCAGATGAATTTACTTTGTGAATTTGAAAATACAAAATTTTGAGGCTATAACTTTCATTTCCTTTTTATTTATAGGTCCACCCCCCAACCTCAATGGAGGACCTATTATATATTTTAGTCATCTGTATGCTCAAGTCTGTCCATCTGTGGTTCTGTCAGCTCCTTTAGTTTATAAACATTCCAAGCCTTCCTGACCTCCTAAAGCTCAAATTTATCTTTTCTACCTTGACACCATTTCATTTTTCATGTATTTACATTTGGGTGCCTCTGGCTTTGTTTGTTTTTTTTGTTGTTGTTTTGTTTTGTTTGTTTTTCCTTAATTTTCATCTTGAAAGTTGTTACAAGCACATGTCCTTCAATGCTTGTTCATTTGTTCATGGAACATATTTAGGACTTTGCTTATTTTTCTAAACACTTCCTGACCTAAACATAAAATTTAGTTTGTCTACCTTGTCACTATTTCATTTGATTTACATTTTGGTGCATCTGGCCTTGTTTTTTTTTTTGTTCGTTTTTTTTTTTTTTTTTTTTTTTTTTGTATGTCTGGGTGACAACCCGCACATATTAATTTTGTTTGAATTCTTTATCATTATTATTATTATTATTATTATTATAAGCAGAAAAAGTGGATCCTGTCCAACATATATAGAATGAAATTTAAAGAGATGGTGTAATAAATTTGATGCTTTTTTCCCCTACCGGTTTCTGCGGTAAGTTGCCTTCTTCGTGGGAGCATAAATAAAGATACAATGTATACATACATTTGTGTTTTGTTGTCTTTTACATAGTATGTTGATAGATTTTGTACTAAGAAAATGGTCCATAACATGGCAGTCTATGTAATATGCTATATATGTGTAGAGACCAGCTGGGCCAAGATTGGATCCAAAGCAGGTGTTGGCTGGACGCAAGAATTTGATACTAAGACAACCGCACTCATGAGCCGCTTCCAAAAAAGAGGATAAACATCATGTCCTCTTGAAAAGCCATCGGTAAAGCTAGATAAAGGGACTGACAGGACGTATTTAAGTCAAAGGAAGATCAAGACATTGACTGTAAAACCATAACATTCATAACCACTTTCCAGTCGGACTAGCCGGATGTCAGATCCATCATATCGAACAATCTGGACATACTCTTGATGGGAGAGGACACAAGATTTCTTCATCTCTAAATTTCATTCTATATATGGTGGATGGGATCTACTTTTTCTTGTTTTAACTTGCACTGCTCACCCATCCCCAGCAGCCTTACAGATCCATATATGGTCCCAATTATCATTCTTGATACAATCTTTTCTCTCTTTTTTTTTTTTTTTTTTTGGTTCTCATTATTATTATGTGTGGGTGCCAATCCAGACATGTTGATTTTGATTGAATTCTTTATTATTGTTTATTTATTTCTTCATACCTTTTTTCCATATTTTGGAAGCAGTTTTCTCGGGCATTATACAAGCCAGAACATTGTAATTTTAAATACTTAAAGACCCATAGCTGAAACTTTGCACCTGGTGGGGATTTATTAATATGGTTGAAATTATAAAAGTTTTGGGTAAAAAAAAAATTAATTACTCCAGCACTACTCTTGTAGTATTGGGCATGAACTTATTATCTTATTCAGCTGTAGGCTGGAAAAACAGTAGTAGTTGTAGAAGCCAATTGCTTCTCGTCTTTTGTAGTGGACTATACTGTTAATCATTGTTGGGGAGGGGCAAGATTTCACATTTTTTATTCTGTTATTGATGGTATTACTCCTATGATAATACTATTGGTGGTGTTACAATAAATTATAAGGGTCCACCCCATATGGGGAACCCTTTCTGTTTTTGGGTTGTCCGGATGTGCACATTTTCCTAACTGCAATATCTACAGAATAAAAAAAAAAAATCCACAGAATGCCTCCATGTATTTTGCTCAAATGTGGCAATGTGATTACCTTATGTGGCAAGATGAAATGATCAGATTTTTGTGTTACCATGACCTAATTTAAGCAAATGGCAGCCTAATTCAGTCTTTCTGAAAAACATTTTTTCCTCACAGGACATTTGGGCCAGCAAACTTACAAGTTTTGCATGTCCAAGACTAAATTTTACTGGCCCAAGTAATCAATCTTTGTTTAATAATTCAAAATTCTGCTTGACATTTGGGCCTGGATTTCAGAAATTGATTGGTCCTCCCGACTTTTTACTAGATAATGGCCTTGGACCAGTGGCTTTTTAGCAAGACTGCTAATTACATGCTTCTTGGTGCTCATTACCGCAACATTTCCAGAATGCTCCAATGTATTTTGCTCAAATTTGGCAATATGCTTACCACCCCATGGGGGGAACCCTTTATTTTTTTGGGTTGTCCATGCATCCAGATGTGCACATTCTCGTTACTGTGATAGCTACAGAATACCTCCATATATTTTGCTCAAATTTGGCAATATGCGTACCTTACCTGGCAAGATGAAGTGATTAGATTTTGTTGTCACCATGACCTAATTTGAGCAAATGGAAGACCTTTCAATCAACGCTTTGCATTGAAGGTATGTCTACCTAGTTCTGTCAATATTCCTATGCATGGTGAAAATATTTAACATCTCTTCTCAGTGCTATTTTATATAAATTCTTTAATAATTATTATTAACTTAGTAAATAAATAGGCCTAAGTAGTTTTGTTTTTGTGCAGGGTACATTGTTTTTGTGCAGGGTACAATGTATTTGTAAATTTGTCATAGCTTTCTTGAACATAAATTGTTTTTTATTGTAGAAAATGGAGTTGAAAACACAACTGTTGCCTTGTTACTCGGTTACTTTTCAGTATTAGTTATTGCATAGAGATATTGGTAGTAGCTATGTAAATAAAAATCTTTTGTATCTTCCATCATGCCGCAAAATAAGATCAGGATAAAATCTTGACCAGTTTTACACGTTTAAAATTTGATCTGTTCCATGTTTGTCACGGTGCTGTTGATGTTTTGTGACACCAGAAATGACTTGAGTTGTACTGTTTCATTTTTTCTCTCCAGAACAGGAGAGTGTAGCTACTGCACTGACACTCTGTGGTGCCCAAGTGTACTAGTTTCAATAATAATATCACACCTGGAAAACAGGGCAGAACATTCAAACTTATCAAGTACTCCAATTAGCACCCAGACAGGTTTGCTTGCAAATCTATCCATTCTAGTGTTATGGTCTTCCGTCCGTCATCTGTCGTCCCTCTTCAACAGTTCACATTTTTTACTTCTCCAAAACCATCTGCCAGATTCACTTAAAACTTTATGGGGATGTGCCTTGGTTGAATCTTGACCAAGTTTGTACAAATGGTCGTGTGACAGTAATTTTTGGATTTAAAAAAAAAAATTGGGGGGGGTCTTTTTTGTGGCAAATCTTAAAAATCATCATCATCTCCAAAACCGCTCACCCAATTGCTTTGATATTGCACAGGGACACTCCCATGGACTCCTAGTTCTGAATTTGTTCACCAGGTGACGGTTTTGTGTGTGTTATTGTTTAGATGTCCAGATTCCATGTTTTTTTTTTGGTCATTTTCCGTTTCTCAAATTAAAAAGTCTTTTTTTCTCAAATTAATATTTCCGTTTTAGGTATTTTATCTACTCTGCAACTTAGGAAGGGCTGTCTGAGGCTGGTAGTGTTTGGCATCTCTGCATGGCTGCCATATTGCTGGCAAACTTCGGCACGTAGTATATAATAGTCCTGCATAAAATGAGGCCGGCCGCCGGCATTGGGTAATTCATATCTAAATTTGTCACCAGAGGTCTCTGGTAAGTCATTGTTTATCAGAATGGAATGGCGGCGATCACGAAGGATGAGTTTTATGTGAATTTACTTCAAATAAAGCTTTGCAATGGCTGAAAATAACGGGAAAAGGTTGCAGTTTTGGAGAAATGTAGAAGTCCGTTTCATTTTACCAATTCCGCCTATCAGTCCGCAATTCCGAGATCGCGGAAACTGGACATCCCTATTATTGATATTTTCAACTTCTTCTCCAGAACCGTCGCTCAGATTTTGAACAGAAACTTGGTGGATATGTTTGTTGTGGAAGGGTCAAACAAAGTTGTACACTTGGTGGCACTGTTGTAGATTTCTGATTTTTAAAAATATTTTCAATTTGGGTACTTATCAGTCAATGCAGCTTTCCTGTTGATTATAATGTAAGTCAATGGGCATTCTAATGCTAATTCACATTTTCGACTTCTTCTCAAAAACGGCCATCCAGATTAACTTCAAACTTGGTGGCAATGTACCTTGGGTGGGTTTCTGCCAGCTTTGTTCAAATGGTCACGTTTAAGTGATTAATGAATTTTTTTTGGGGGGGGGGAGGGGGGTTGGACAAAATCTTACAAAATCTTCTCCACAACCATTCACCTAATTGCTTTGATTTTACATAAGAACACTCCAAGGGACTCCTAGTTCTTAACTGTTCATCAGGTGGTGCTGACATTTTTTTCAAATTTTTTATGTATTTTTGTGTGTTTTCGTTACTTGTGACTTTTTCTCCAGAACCGTCTCTCAGATTAAGTTGAAACTTTGGAGATATGTTCCTTGTGAAAGTGTCAATCAAAGATTTTCACTGGGTAGCACTGCTGTGGATTCCTGATTTTTAACAATTTTTTAAAATCCAGGTACTTATCGGTAAAGGCTCCTTTTTGGCTTACTATGCAAGTCTATAGGAATTCCAAGGGTAATTCACATTTTGGACTTCTCTGAAGAAATTGTCAATCAGATTTACTTTAAACTTGGTGGCAGTGTACCATAGGTGGATCTCGACCAAATTTGTTCAAATGGTCACGTTCCAGTGATTTTTGGATTTTTTGTGATTTCTTTTTCAACAATTAAAAAAAGTTTTAATATGAAGGTTTAATATGGCAATTTCTTGTAATGACTTATAACAAATAATTTTGGCCAGATTTCTGCCAAACTTGGTAGGGATGTACCATTTATAAGTATCTACATATTATGTGCAAATGGTCATGCTCCAGTTATGTTGGAACCTTGACCTTATTTTCAAGGTGACAGGACAACTGACACAAAATTTGCTGTTTACTTCATAACTTTAGATCTGTTTTTAGTTAGGACCTTGATGTTACACATGTTTAAGTGTCTCTATGAAGGCCATGCTTAGACAGTACATGAGTGACCTTGACCTCATTTCTGGGGTCACAGTGCAACATAGATGAATTTTACTCTTCACTATAACTTGAGAACTACTTGAACTGGGACCTTGGTGTTGCACGTGTTAGTGTTCTTCTATAAAGGTCAGACTTACTCAATACATGGGTGAGCTTGATATTATCCCAAGTTCACAGAGCTGCAAGTTTGATGAATGCCAAGGTCAGCTGAGCATGGGCTGTTCACACAGCCCTCTTGTTATGTTTTGTTTTTGCTTTTTACCTCAGCTGACTTGTCAGTCAGCTGAGGTTTTTTGAGGGTCTGTTGTCCGTCCGTCGTCTGTCGTCCGTCGTCCTTCCGTCGTCCACAATTCACATTTTCGACTTCTTCTGAAAAACCGTCAGCCAGATTCACTTCAAACATGGGGGAAATGTGCCATGGGTGGGTTTCTACCAAGTTTGTTCAAATGGTCGCGGTCCAGTGATTTTTGGATTTTTAATGAATTTTTTTGTTCTTTTTGGGGTAAATCTTAAAAAAAATTCTTCTCCGAAACCGCTCACCCAATTGCTTTGGTATCACACAGGAACACTCCCTGGGACTCCTAGTTCTTAATTTGTTCACCAGGTGGCGCTGCAAGTTTTTACGAATTTTTGTGTGTTATAGCTATTTTCGACTTCTTCTCCAGAACCGTCACTCAGATTAAGCTGAAACATGATAGATATGTTCCTTGTAGAAGGGTCAAACAAAGTTGTTCACTATGTGGGAATGCTGCAGATTCCTGATTTTTAACGATTTATTTCAATTGTAGTACTTGTCGGTCAATGCAGCTCTCCTATTGATTACTATGGAAGTCAATGGGCATTCTAATGCTAATTCACATTTTCTACTTCTTCTCCAAAACCGACATCCAGATTAACTTCAAACTTGGTGGCAATGTACCTTGGGTGGGTTTCTACCAATTTTGTTCAAATGTTCATGCTCCAGTGATTTTTGGATTTTTAATGAATTTTTATGTTCTTTTGTTTTTTGACAAATCTTAAAAAATCTTCTTCTCCGAAACTGCGTACCCAATTGCTTTGATATCGTACATAGACACTCCCGGGGACACCTAGTTCCCAATTTTTCACCAGGTGGCGCTGCAATTTTTTTTTAGGAATTTTTTGTATGGTTTTGCTATTTTTCACTTGTTGTCAGAACAGTCCCTCAGATTAAGCTGAGATGTGATAGATATGTTCTTGTGGAAGGGTCAAACAGTTGTTTTCTAGGTGGCACTGCTTTGGATTCCTGATTTTTAAGGATTTTCAATTCGGGTACTTTTCGTTTGATGCAGCTTTCCCTTTTGATTACTATGTAAGTCAATGGGGATTCTAATGCTAATTCACAGGGCAACTGACACGAAATTGACTGTTTACTTGATAACTTCAGATCTGTTTTGAGTTAGCTACACATGTTAATTATTCAGTATGAAGGTCATGCTGAGACAGTATATGAATGACCTTGACCTCGTTTGTGGGGTCACAGTGCAACATACATGAATTTTACTTTTCATTATAACTTGAGAACTACTTGAACTTTGATGTTGCACATGTAAGTGTTCTTCTATAAAGGTCAGACTTACTCAGAACATGGTGTCTTTGATCCTTTCCCAAGTTCATAGAGCTGCAAGTGTAATGAATGTCAAGATCAGCTGAGGCACGGGCTGTTCACACAGCCCTCTTGTTGAAATTGTCATCATGATAGTTCTTAGAAAATAAGCATGTAGAGGTCAATGCTGGTTCATGGAACAAATTTGAGATGTTTATTTTTGGAATCTGCCCTAGCTGATTGGCCATATAATCTTAGATTACATAGGACAGTCATTGTTGCAAAGGGGGGGGGGGGGGGGAGCAGTCACAGAGCACCATATGATTTTTCTGTGTGATAAGTATAAAAAGCTGACAGTAATATTCCGTAGGGGTAATGACATTCAACTTTGTGGTACACTATGATTTTAGTAAATCAAAATGCAGGGGTTTTGACATTTTCCACCTACAAGAATAGAGACACCCCAACATGCCATTATTGCCACCTGCCCATGAAGTGGAGGCAGGGTGTATAGTATATAGTGTATAGTAGTGAGCTCCTTCTGTCCATCCCAATGTTGATACTTTGGTAACTCTGGAATCTCTTTGCTGTCATTGTTGGGTTTGAAATTTATGAATATGGGTCATGTTTTTCTTCATAAGTGTACCATGCGAAAGACGTCCGTCAGTCCTTATGAAACAATTTTGTCCAGCCCATAGCTCCAAAAGCCAGCTCTTTCAAATTTTCAGGGTAGGTGCAGCTTATATAGTAGGTGTACATTGGCATATTGATTTTGGCCTATTTTTCTTCCTTCATTGAATCATTAACAAAGTTCGTTAAGCAGCCTCAATATCTTCCCCACAATTTTGTCTAGCCCATATCTCTTAAAATGTGACAGCTGGCCCCTTCAAATTTTCAGGGCATGTATATCTTGTTTAGTAGGTGTATATAGGCACATTTTTGTGCCTAATTATCCTCCTTCATTCATTCTTTAACAAAGTTTGTTAGCCAGCTTCAAAATTTTCCCCATAATTTTAATTGCCCATGTCTTGAAAAATATATCAGGTAGCCTTTTGAAGTTTCTAGGGTGGGAAGATGTCATACATTAGGTGTGCTTAGGCATAGTTTTAAATGGCTACTTTTTGTCTTTAAGTAAATAATTAAGGGACTAGTACCCTTTGTAACTTTTGTGTAAAAATATTTCATTATTTCTTGGTTTTTCATGCAAGACCATCAACAGCATGTATGAAAGAAAATATTTGTCTAAATATAAATTCAGTATTGAATTTCACATTTAACCATTTCAATTTAATTCTAATTCTAATTTGCAAAATTTACATAATCTAAAAGATAGCATGTTCAAAAATTAATATACAAGTTAGCTTGTAATGTCAAATTAAAGCTGGCACCTGTGTCTAAAAAGATGTATCTTAGATTTTTTTGAAAAGGCTTAGGTAATTTTTTTACAGATCATTGAAATTTTAAAAATTTTGAATAAAATTTAAAAAGCATTAAAATTTGAACTAAACCCTTTATGAAAAATTTGAGATACTGTGCTGTGTCTATTTTGATCAAAACCAAATGTTTATCTGGAAATATATTTGAGATATTCTTTGTTTATACTCAGAAAATGAAAAATTTAATTGTAATTAAAAAAAACAAATTAAGATTTAATGACTGAACAGTTACAAAAAATCTGTTGCTGGTTTTACATTTATCAAGATTTTTTCTTTCATAAAATATATACTTTATATGGGTTCGGATGAAAATAGTAGAATACACAGTATGATATTCAACAAAACTAGCATTTTTGTTATTTTATTGTTGAAAAGTGTTCTAGCCCCTTAACAAAGATCATTAATCTCCCTTAATTTTTTTTACCACATATGTCAGAAACTAGAACAGCTAGCCTTTTGAAATTTTCGGGGGGGGGGGGGTGCAGTCATCTTTACAAGAAGCTGGATCGGATTAGATTTGGGTGTCACCATGACCATATTTTAAAAATAAATGGCAGTCTAATTAGATGTTCATTAAAACTTGTTACTGGAGTGCATGCGATTTATCCTGTGACGGGTGTGTCTTATCTGGAAGCGAATAATATATCTATATTGTACATGCATGTGATTTTTTTGTGTGTGTGTGCTGGTGACTTTTGTAACAGGAATGGGTTGTGTGTCAGTTTTGATTGCCCATATCTCAGAAAATATAACAGCTAGCCTTTTGAAATTTCCAAGGTGGATAGATCTCATATAGAAGGTGTGCGTTAGCATGAGTTTTATGTCGCTACTGGTTATCTGACCTCTGGTAATTGTATATTAATGTACAACCCCTCAAAAGGCCTCACTGATGTAGAAACTGACTTCCTTACACTGGCGTATGAATATATGTGGCTGCGATAGAACCTTAGATGGCATGGGTGATAATATGAGATTGTTTGCATAAACAGCATCAGAGTACAGTGAAACCTGTCTTGAAAGACCAACTCTAGGGATGATAAAATTGTGGTCTCTTAAGACCGGTGGTCTCATAGGAGGTACAAATAACAAGAAAAGTATTAAAAAAGTATGTTGAAAAGGTGGTCTTCCAAGGCAGATGGTGTCTCAAGACAGGTACCACTGTACCCCAAAACTTATGCATTTCTTCAAAATTAGCACAGGTGCATCATACAATATTTTTTAACAAATTGTAGCTGACAAAGAATCAGACTATCATTAAAGTGTGTGTGTCAAAACACACTTTTTTGTTTTTCCTGAATTTCTTTATTAAAGTGTGTGTGTCAACACACACTGTTTTCTTTCTTTCTTTCTTTCTTTCTTTCTTTCTTTCTTTCTTTCTTTCTTTCTTTCTTTCTTTCTTTCTTTCTTTCTTTCTTTCTTTCTTTCTTTCTTTCTTTACCAGCAAATTTGTCTGACACTATTATACATAGAAACTCCAAACTTGGCATGATTGTACTTCCATACAAAGAGTTTGACCGTTTTATACAAAGGAATGAAGATGTTTAAAATTATGCAAATTAGGAGCATTTGAAATTTTAAATCTTGAATATCTTCAAAAGTATAATAGATAGAGATGTCATTCCAACTTCTACTAGGGGGTTATTGACCATTGCGCATCTAATGAATCTGAAGCAAAAGTTGTAGCAATTCAAATTATGCTAATTAGCAGCATTTAAAATGTTTAAACTTGAATATCTTCAAAACTATTATAGATAGAGATGTCATTTCAATTTCTACTAGGGGGTTGTTGACCATTGCGCATGTAATGAATCTAAAACAAAAGTTGTAGCAATTTAAATTATGCTTATTAGCAGTCTTTATGATTGCTAGCAAACATCTGTCAAATACTTTGATGTGTACATTTTGAGAGTTACCCCCTAGCACACTGCCTGTATCTGGTATTGCACACAGCGTGCCTCCGGGCAGTATTTTCACACTTGCGCAACAAGGGACATGCCTGATTGAACATGCCTGAGCTCTGTTATTTTGTGATTCATCCCAAGTGATGGACACTAGGTTGATCAGAAATTACATTTTTTAAATTTCCGTGCAATTTCTATTTCAATTTACCTGAAAAATTTGATGCCATAGTGGGTGTTGAGTCTGATCTAAGTGTGGGCACTTTTTATACCAAGCCACACAGGCCGTGCAACACAAGCAAGTATACACAGGCATGATTTTCTGCTAAATACTTGTATTTTTTCCTGCCTGCGATCATGAATTTCATTCCCTTCTTGTTTTGTAGTACAGATTTGTTCTATTCAAACATCTTAATATAATTAAAACAACAAAATTTTGTTAAAAACATCCATAACGACCCAATGCCTCATAGACAGTGTTCAGCAACATGTCGTGTTTACGCAAAACTTCGCTTCATCACTCTGAGCTAATCTGCTTGTTTTCTTTCTCCAATAAAGAATTTTCACTCCTGCTCATATCCGCATCTAGATTTGTTTCATCAGTCTTTTTGCAGAAATATGATGTGAAAATTTAGCATCTTGGTCCAATAATCTTAAGATGTTACTTGTTCACCTTCCCAACATTGCAGACATGAGACATGCACAATGGGGAACAGTTATTTTAATTGGGCAGTGAGCGACACGTCCTGTTATGAGGTAAAATGATGTCTCCATTCCCTTTCTCGGCTATTTTTGGAGGGATACCCCAGGAATATTTTTCTTCTAAGGCAATAAGAAAACTTGTAACAAAAAAGGATGAAAATCTGAGGAACCAGCAGTATGAAACATAATAGCAAATGATGCAAAACATCGTGACCGTTAAGGTGCAAGGTTACTAAGTTCTGCAGTAGATTTTGCAGGTTTTTCATTTCAAAATGTAGTGAAAAAGCTGGCAGTTGTTCGCAGGGCCAGAATTTTGCAAAATTTTCCGAGAATCTGTTTGGAACTTTGTCAAGTAGTTTTCTATTTAAAGAAAGACCCAAGTTTAGGAGAATCTTTACGAGAACGGATTCTCGCATTCTCGCCGATATTCTGGCCCTGGTTTGATTTTTATCTGTTTGATAAAAATATGCTCACCGCAAATTCAAAAAAGCCAAGTGCAAGGATTGAAGTTTGTCTACGATAAAATGCACACACTTGCAGGTAAATAAACATTGCAGGCGAGCAGGAAGCTAATGAAGGTTGCCTTGCATTGCACAAGGCTCCAAACAATGGTGGCAGGAGATGTTCAAATACATGTTGAGTATGCCAGACAATGGCGTGTTAGGGGTGTGCTGTTAATTGATATGCTGATATCAATGAGAAATGTTAAGATGTATTTTTTTGATGGACGGTTAATTTGTCCCTATATTCACTGATGAAGGACAGTGTACAATATGGTGGGCGATTTTATTGTTCAATCTCAATTATTTGCTTGCAATGCGAAGTTAGTGAGTACATTATGTAACGTGTCTATCAATCATTTATGATACAGGTGAGTGAATTTTAGGTACTTTGGTTTTTTAACCCCTGTTTTGTGTTTTAGGTCTGCTAATGCGGCCATTCATGTCGGTCCGCATTTGATATTCTATAACAGTGATTCAATCACTTAACTTATTAATTAGATAATGTTCCAGATTCATTGGTATCACAAAAAGTTAACGATGTAGGCCTACTTTCTACTTTCCTATAAACTCAGCTGAGGAACTAGTCAGAAGAACCAAAATAGTTATAGGCCTATCAATTATCCTTGATCTTTTGCAGAAGTAATAAAATTTGGATTTTGAGTGGTTGGGCCTGTACATGTTGGAAACACAAGTCTGTATTTAATGAAGAATGTTTCAAAGGTTGAGAGGACCGGTTTAAAACCACCAGTTGCCTTTTGTGGGTGACTGCCTGTCTCAAGTCAGGAGTGAAATTTGTTTCTTCACATTGGTATTGGAAGATGAATGTTGATGCTTTGGTAACTCTGGAATCTCTTTGCTGTCATTGTTGGGTTTGATATTTATGAATATGGGTCATGTTTTTCTACACAAGTGTATCATAGTAGAGACATCTAGCCTGAAACTTTTTCTCGTTAGAACGATACCGTCCACAGTTTACGAGTTAGCTCAGTATAGCTTTCAGGACTTCAATGGTGTATGAAAATCTAGGTCCCTTTTGATATTGGTGGGGCCATCTACAGTATTATGTATTATATGGGTCGAAATATGAAAATCTTGTGAATACTCTAGAATCTTACATTTTTAATGGATCTTCATTAAATGTGGGATTATGGCCCTTGTGGGAGGTCAAAGTGTAAGTTGCTAATGATATAGTGGTGCCACCTGTAATTTGATGAAAATTATGAGCCAAAATGTGTTTTAAGATATAAAATTCCATGCCTGGAAAAGTAATTGGATTAGAGTTGCCAAATTTGTAGGATATATAGACCATGTCCATTACTGGAATGTTATATAATATCAGCAACATTGACCTATTTTTGTGAGGTCACCATGCCTGTAAAGTTGAAAGAGGTGATTTTGTAATGGAAGACTGTAGCTTGGGCATCAATGGCAAAGAAAATTGAGCCTCCATATCAAAATTGCACTTAGTTACATTGTGTATAAAACTACACTTGTTAACCTACTTTTTGGGTCAGTTTGACCCAGAAATTTGTGCATAAAACTACACTTGTTCACCTACTTTTTGGGTTAGTTTGACCCAGAAATTTAGGAGTTTGGCGGTTGTCCAAAATTATTGTTTTTCTTCAATAGCCCGAAAAGTTATTACCCAATTTGAACAAACAGACCATGTATGGAAAGCTGGATGTAGGGCACACATTTTGAGCAGTAACAATTTTTTTTAGCCAAGTTGAAGGTCAACGTCAAATGGCCAGTTTGAATATAGGGGTCATCTCTTGAAGTTATGAAGTGTATGAAAATTTTTGAGGACATCAATGTTGGTGGTGCGACTGATTGTATTATGTAATATTTAGGTAAAAATGTGAAAATCTTGTGACTTTGGTACTGTCCAGAGTTTTCAAGTCAGCCCAATATAACTTTCAGGACTTACATGGTGTGTAAAAATCTATGTCTCTGTCAATAATGGTGGCGCAACCTACAATATTATGCAATATAGGGGTCAAAATGTGAAAATCTTGTGAACGCTCTAGCATTTTTTGTGGGGGAGGTCAAAATCTAAGTTGCTAATGATACTAGTGGCACCACCTATAATTTGAGGGAAATTATGAGCCAAAATGTGTTTTTTACCTCAGCTGACTTGTCAGTCAGCTGAAGTTTTTTGAGGGTCCGTCGTCCGTCCGTCCATCGTCCACAATTCACATTTTCGACTTCTCAAAAACCGTCAGCCAGATTCACTTCAAACTTGGTGGAGACGTGCCTTGGGTGGGTCTCTACCAACTTTGTTCAAATGGTCACGGTCCAGTGATTTCTAGATTTTTACCTCAGCTGACTTGTCAGTCAGCTGAGGTTTTTTGAGGGTCCGTCGTCCGTCCGTCCGTCGTCCACGATTCACATTTTCGACTTCTCATAAACTGTCAGCCAGATCCACTTCAAACTTGGTGGAGATGTGCCTTGGGTGGGTCTCTACCAAGTTTCTTCAAATGGTCACGGTCCAGTGATTTTTGGATTTTTAATGATTTTTTTTTTGTTCTTTTTTGGGTAAATCTTAAAAAATCTTCTTCTCCGAAACCGCTCACCCAATTGCTTTGTCAAAATACATACAAAATTTGCATGGCGAATTCATCTGCAAATTAACATCAAATGCCATTTATCGGTGTGTTCTAACAGTGTTGGTAAAAAATAGGTGCTTTGAAATGACTTCCAGTCACACGCAAGTGACAGCGTGGAGTGGATCTGAGGTGAACTGACCCAGTCTCACGGACTGATTTGGGACACATTCGGCTATTCCCGCTATCCCCTACCTTTGCGTACTTGCCTGTGACTCCAAATAATTGTTGCAAATAACACTGTAATCTTAATTTTCGCATGCTGCAATATAAACAAAGCTTCCTGTTTGTGTGTTCCCTCCGTAAATTACGGCAGATTCACACATGTTCAATGGGCGGGAGCCATGATGAAAACACTGTAACACGAGCCGTGATTGGCTCATTTTTTCATGTGACTCAATTGACCAATCGGGTGATGTGTTGTGCATCAGACCACATGGCCAAAGCAGCTGTTTCTGTACAGTTGCAGGAACGTTGTGCTCACACTTGCTTTCTGATTTGAAATATTAAAATTTTCGTTTGAATTTGATTTAGGAACATTTTTTATTGCAAGGAATTTGCCAATACTGTATACGCAAATTTACTACGATGTACCCATAGCATTCATGGTAGGTCCGCAAATGATATGCGATTACAGAACTGCTGCACGGGGCGTGCGAGTAGCGTTAAATCAAGCCTGAAAAAAAAAATTTTTTTCGCACTGTTGAAAAAAATATTCCAACCGCAACGTTTTGCGCACACCGGGCGCGTTATACGAAACAGAAATATTTTTAAGGCTGGCCTGGTGGATATGTTCCTTATGGTGGGATGCTGCGGATTCCTGATTTTTAATGATTTTTTCAATTCGGCTCCTTTGGGTTAAATGCACCTTTCCTATTGATTACCATGTAAGTCAATGGACATTCTAATGCTAGTTTACATTTTCGACCTCTTCTCCAAAACCGTCATCCAGATTCACTTCAAACTTGGTGGCAATGTACCTTGGGTGGGTGTCTACCAAGTTTGTTCCAATGGTCATGTTCCAAAAAATTTGGATTTTTTTATGATTTTTTTTCAAAAATCTCTACAAAAGTTTTAATAGGAAAGTTTAACATGGGAATTTCTTGTAATGGTCATAACTTTAATAATATTGACCAGATTTATTTCAAACAGATGATGATGTGCCTTGGGTGGATCTCTACCAAGTGTGTTTAAATGGTCACGCTCTATTGATTTTTGGATTTTTTATGAAATTTTTTGTTTTGGAGGGGGGGGGGGGGGCAAACCTTCAAAACTCTTCTCCTCTGAAACCGCTCACCCAATTGCTTTGATAGCGTACATAGACACTCCCCGGGACACATAGTTCCCAATTTGTTCACCAGGTGGCGCTGCAATTTTTTAATGAATTTTTTGTAAGGTTTTGCTATTTTTCACTTGTTCTCAGAACCATCCCTCAGATTAAGCTGAAATGTGATGGATATGTTGTTGTGGAAGGGTCAAACAGTTGTTTACTAGGTGGCACTGCTTTGGATTCCTGATTTTTAAGGATTTTCAATTCGGGTACTTATCGTTCAATGCAGCTTTCCTATTGATTACTATGTAAGTCAATGGGCATTCTAATGCTAATTCACAGGACAACTGACACGAAATTTACTGTTTACTTGATAACTTGAGATCTGTTTTGAGTTAGCTACACATGTTAATTATTGTGTATGAAGGTCATGCTGAGACAGTACATGAATGACCTTGACCTTGTTTGTGGGGTCACAGTGCAACATACATGAATTTTACTTTTCATTATAACTTGAGAACTACTTGCACTTTGATGTTGCACATGCAAGTGTTCTTCTATAAAGGTCAGACTTACTCAGAACATGGTGTCCTTGATCCTTTCCCAAGTTCATAGAGCTGCAAGTGTAATGAATGTCAAGATCAGCTGAGGGACGGGCTGTTCACACAGCCCTCTTGTTTTGTTCTTTTTTGGGGCAAACTTTCAAAATTATTCTCCTCTGAAACTGCTCACCCAATTGCTTTGATATCGTACAGAGACACTACCGGGGACACCTAGTTCCCAATTTGTTCACCAGGTGGCGCTGCAACTTTTTATGAATTTTTTGTATGGTTTTGCTATTTTTCACTTGTTCTCAGAACCGTCCCTCAGATTAAGCTGAAATGTGATGGATATGTTGTTGTGGAAGGGTCAAACAGTTGTTTACTAGGGGGCACTGCTTTGGATTCAAAGTCAAATGGTCACGCTCTATTGATTTTTGGATTTTTTATGATTTTTACCGCAGCTGACTTGTCAGTCAGCTGAGGTTTTTTGAGGGTCCGTCGTCTGTCGTCCCTCCGTCCATCCGTCTGTCGTCCATAATTCACATTTTCGACTTTTTTCAAAAACTGTCAGCCAGATTCACTTCAAACTTGGTGGAGATGTGCCTTGGGTGGACCTCTACCAAGTTTGTTCAAATGGTCATGGTCCAGTGATTTTTGGATTTTTACCTCAGCTGACTTATCAGTCAGCTGAGGTTTTTTTAGGGTCTGTTGTCCGTCGACCGTCCGTCGATTAAGCTGAAATGTGATGGATATATTGTTGTGGAAGGGTCAAACAGTTGTTTACTAGGTGGCACTGCTTTGGATTCCTGATTTTTAAGGATTTTCAATTCGGGTACTTATCATTCAATGCAGCTTTCTTATTGATTACTATGTAAGTCAATGGGCATTCTAATGCTAATTCACAGGACAACTGACACGAAATTTACTGTTTACTTGATTACCTGAGATCTGTTTTGAGTTAGCTACACATGTTAATTATTGTGTATGAAGGTCATGCTGAGACAGTACATGAATGACCTTGACCTCGTTTGCTTGGTCACAGTGCAACATAACATGAGTTTTACTCTTCATTATAACTTGAGAACAGGGCTTGACAATAAGGATTTTTTGTGGTTGCCCCCAGGGCTACTGGGCCAGAGAAATTGGTTGCCCCCTTCACAAAATCAGTTGCCCCATTTTCAGCGTTGCGAGCGGCGTTAGCCGCGAAGCCCTGCTAGGGGGGTCCGGAAATTTTTTTAAAAAATACATTAAAATATGCATTTTCCTGCCATTTGGAGGGGACTTGGGCTTAAAATAAGAGTCCTGTCAAAGCACTAAATATACACTTAAAAAGATGCATAATGATGAAATCTGCTTCTGCATTGATGACGATCAAGCAAAAGAAACTCAACAGTTTGCAAACATCAGGCATGTGAGTGGTCAATTAGAAAAATATCTGAAATTTGCTAAATTGGGTAAGCTTAGAAGTAAATTATCTGATTTAACATAGGATAAAATGGGATATTTTGATCAAAATATCTGAAATCAGTTAAATATCTGAACTCTCACATGCCTGAAGATTAAGAAACACAAAATAGTTGCAAAGGCAATTTTTTTATTTCATGGATACTGAAAGGACAAATTACTGTACGCAACACACACACATACATGTACATTGTAGATTATGCATGATTAAATGTTGGGCACAAAATTACTTTCAGATCTAGTACTGAACATCTTGGGTACATGCTTCAATAATTTTGCTTGGATTTTCCTTTTAGCAAAGGTTAATGTCCTTCCAGAATGGTCCCTGAACAAACGGACAAGGAAATACACTGACAAGTTACCTGTGGAGAGTTAGACATCTTAACTGTAGCTTTTAATACAGTCAAACATAAATTATGCTCTTAAATAAATTACTGTGCTCTACAAGAAGAATAAATTAACACACTATGTTATGTATCCACACACACACACAAACATTTCCAGTATTAACTGATTCAATCCAATATCTAAACACACTGCCTGTCATGTATCTCAATATACAGCACCCAGCAGAATTAGCTACATAAAAATGATAATCTAGTAAACTTGAAAAATTCCAACCGCTGTTAATGCAGTCAAAAATAAATAATATCCTCTATGATGAGAAGGTAATAAAGTGACTAGGATGTGTATCCCTGAAAAACATTATCAGTATAAAGTATCAAACTGATTCATGAATTCCAAAAATTATCTGATCCAATTTCAAGATTGCCTGCCATGTATCTCAATATACAGTAACAGCACCTAGTTCAAATGAATACATTAAAATCTAGTTGTAGTACATACGAAACTCGAAAAAGTTTATCGCCGGGTACGGAGCCTTCGTTTGCAAAGTAACCAGCTTAAACTGTCATAAAATTGCTTTGACGGCATTACTCACTGTCTTCACTTTATTCTACACACTCGGTGGAGCCTAACTCACCGTAATTCATAAGTTATGTATCAAAATAAGACTCGGCATTTTCTCATTGCCACCACGTGTGGTTGTGTGGGCGCCATGTTGACCTTGTTCTGAACCGTGGGAAAAATGGATCTGGCATGCACTTCGTCAGTGTCTGTCGCACGTGCTCCAGCAGGCAAGCACGTGTTTGATTGGGGTTCCAAGTCACTTTGGTCAATGCATCCTTGGAACCACTCATTATCACGCGAGAGCTTACGGAAGCTAACGAATGTGCGAGCGCTTACGGAAGCTAACAAACACGCTTTGTTAAGCGGAAGTGGCATGAGAGTTACGGCGATCGATGTAAATAGTGGCAAAATGATTTTTGAGCCGGTAAAAAAAGCAGTAGCCCGACACGGGCGCGTTCAGTAAAGGTATTAGTTGCCCGACAATCCAGCTTGGTTGCCCCGGGCTTTCGGGCTTGCCTTAATGTCGAGCCCTGGAGAACTACTTGAACTTTGATGTTGCACATGTAAGTGTTCTTCTATAAAGGTCAGACTTACTCAGAACATGGTGTCCTTGATCCTTTCCCAAGTTCATAGAGCTGCAAGTGTGATGAATGTCAGGATCAGCTGAGGGACGGGCTGTTCACACAGCCCTCTTGTTAATGAATTGTTTTGTTCTTTTTTGGGTAAATCTTAAAAAATCTTCTTCTCCGAAACCACTCACCCAATTGCTGTGATATCACACAGGAACACTCCCTGGGACTCTTAGTTCTTAATTTGTTCACCAGGTGGGGCTGCAATTTTTTCCTAATTTTTATGAATTTTTGTGTGTTATAAATATTTTTGACTTCTTCTCCAGAACCGTGACTCAGATTAAGCTGAAACATGATGGATATGTTCCTTATAGAAGGGTCAAACAAAGTTGTTCACTATGTGGGAATGCTGCAGATTCCTGATTTTTAACGATTTTTTCAATTGTAGTACTTGTCGGTCAATGCAGCTTTCCTATTGATTACTATGGAAGTCAATGGGCATTCTAATGCTAATTCACATTTTTGACTTCTTCTCCAAAACCAACATCTAGATTAACTTCAAGCTTGGTGGCAATGTACCTTGGGTGGGTTTCTACCAATTTTGTTCAAATGTTCATGCTCCAGTGATTTTTGGATTTTTAATGAATTTTTATGTTCTTTTTATTGGACAAATCTTAAAAAATCTTCTTCTCCGAAACTGCTTACCCAATTGCTTTGATATCGCACAGGAAGACACCTAGGGACTCCTTGTTGTTAAATTGTTCACCAGGTGGCGCTGCAGTTTTTTTCTAATTTTATATGAATTTTTGTGTGTTATAGCTATTTTTGACTTCTTCTTTAGAACCGTCCCTCAGATTAAGCTTACACGTGGTGGATATGTTCCTTATGGAAGGGCCAAACAAAGTTGTTCATTATGTGGGAATGCTGCGGATTCCTGATTTTTAATGATTTTTTCAATTCGGCTCTTTTAGGATAAATGCACCTTTCCTATTGATTACCATGTAAGTCAGTGGGCATTCTAATGCTAATTCACAGGACAACTGACACGAAATTTACTGTTGACTCGATAACTTGAGATCTGTTTTGAGTTAGCTACACATGTTAATTATTGTGTATGAAGGTCATGCTGAGACAGTACATGAATGACCTTGACCTCGTTTGTGGGGTCACAGTGCAACATACATGAATTTTACTCTTCATTATAACTTGAGAACTACTTGAACTTTGATGTTGCACATGTAAGTGTTCTTCTATGAAGGTCAGACTTACTCAGAACATGGTGTCCGTGATCCTTTCCCAAGTTCATAGAGCTGCAAGTGTGATGAATGTCAAGATCAGCTGAGGCACCATAAATTAGACTTGCCAAATGTATAGGATATATAGACCATGTGTAGAATATTATGAAATATCAATGACCTTGACCTATTTTGTGAGGTCGCCATGCCTGTAAAGTTGAAAGAGGTGATGTAATACCAAGGTGAAGCTTGGACATCAGTGGCAATGTCAGCATAGCACTAGGCTCATGGACCTCTCTGATTACATAATCTGGTTGACATTGATCTTTTGTCCCAAGGTCACTGAGGACAAAATGAAGGACTCACTGATTGTTGTCTTGGCACATGCAACAATATCCATCACAATTGCCCAAATAACCCATGTGTGAGTATACAAGAACAGGGCTTTTAAAATTGGCCTGTTCATAGCTGAATACACAAGTCAAGTCCCAATGGTCTTGCCTGATGTCCTGTAAGGGTGTGGGTATTTTACAAAGAAATACACTAGAAATATGTACACTTTCCCTAAAAAGTGCCCACATAAACCAGGGATACATTTTGTATGAAAAATGCTGAAAAGAAAGTTTTTCAGTCTCACTTAGTGCTTTACATACTTAAATTGTGAAATGCTCAGTCAGTGGTGAAATACATACTTTTCTCAAATTTATCAAAGTTTGCAGGACTTTCTATTGTTCTTTATCTTCACTCGTGCATTTCACACACATACACTATTATCTATGATTGAATGTGGAGCAAAGTGTCGTCTGGTGGACAAATTATACACTAAAACGAGAGAAGCTTTATGTGCAAAAGCCACTTGAGGGCTTGCAACTTTGAAAGGAAGATTTATATAGGTGCAATATAGTCATGGTGCCAGCAGAGCATTAGGCCCATGGGCCTCTTTTTGTTTTTGTTTTTATTTTTTTTCAGACAGCATATAAAATCGAGTTCAGGCTGTTTGTGGCCTGGCAGGTCGGGAAACTGGAAACATATACAGTAAAACCTGAGATTAGTGAACACACTGGGAACTGTCCAAAAGCGTTCATTAATCTCAGGTGTTCAGTAATTTTAGGGTTGACTGATTCATGGATGTAACATGAAGTACATGGACATTGAAAATACTTTTTATTGGTACATGTACCATTGTGTAATGATACTGTATAGTTGATCCCATGTATATTAATGGTGAATACATCATCAGCCCCAAACACAAAACAAGAAAAAAAAAAAAAAAAAAAAAAAAAAGACATGTTAACTGTAAAAACACACACATGTACTCCAGTTTCTAATAGTTCATCATACATAAATTTATCTACATGTAAACACACACATGTTTTACAGTTCAAGATTCCATTTAAGGTACATGTCTTGTCCACAAGTCTATAGTAATTTCTATGTATGAAAATACCTGTGGCATGTTTGGCCAGTTGAGAGAAGGAATATTGAGATGTTTCTGATGGCATTTATGTGAGTGAATCACACTCTTTAGATTTCAAGATTGTACATGTACACGTACATGTATATGTAGTTTTATCCATTATTGTAAATTATAGTCCCCTAATTTCACAGCTTGAAGAAGTCAGTTATACATGTTTGCTTGGCAGCAACTTTTTTCCAGGTGACACGATCACTCATGTGGGATTCTATATCCAAACAATTTGTGTACACCACATCCATGTCTGGATTATGCTTAAGATAGTGCATCAAAGTTTTCCAACTTTCCATAGCACATTTCAGAGCAGGCACAGGGACTGTGTCCTCGCTTTTTCCAGCATTCAAGAGTTTTTCTTCCCAATCATTGTCTGCACAGTCATGCACCTGACAATATCTCTCTAAATCAGCGAATTCCTGCTCATCCACACTGGCATCAAGGCTTGTTGCTGCTTCAACAAGACTTCACAACTCTGTATCACCATCGAGCTGACCATCATCACTTGCAAATCCCTCAAAATAGGGGAAACCAGCTTTGCCAAAACACTTTAAGATTGTCTCTGCTGTAACAGTAGACCATGCTGAGTGGATCCAGTGAATAGCATCCAATATATGTTAACACTTTTTGCGATTTGGTCACTAGATGTGCACTTATCCATGCTTGCAATGACGCGTTGCACACAAGTTTCTTCCTATAGTACACCTTGACACATTTGATTACCCCTTGGTCCATGGGCTGCAAATGGGAGGTACAATATGCAGGGAAGAAGTTTAGTGTTATGTTGGTCAGTACAATAAATAAGGATGGCTTGGTGCATTGTCTAGGAACAATATGATGTGCCTGTTCTACAATCTCATCTTTCTGTCAAAGTCTTCCAACCATTCTGTAAAAACCTCAGTTCATCCATGCACGCTTGTGGCACTATATTGCACTGGTAGCCTGCGCACATCAATGTGCTTGAAACACCTTGGTTTCTGGCTCTTGCCTATCACAAACGGCTTGCACTTGTTTGTTCCACACATATTTGAACAAAACAACACTGTCAATCTTTCCTTTGCTGATTTGGTATCATGTGCACTGTCTGACTTACAGACAAAGGATTTGTCAGGCAAAGCTCTAAAGAATAAACCAGTTTCATAAATTGGCATTATAAATGTCATCCAGGTTGTATACTTGGTACAATTTCTTTCCAATTTTTTGTTATCATTGTGTCAACTCCCGCACTGTCACCTGATAGCACTTTGAAACATGATATTATTTCTCGGGTCCATGACAGCACACCGAAAACCAATTCACGGAAATGGATAATCGCCGAATGAAGAATTCACAGAAAAGTTTTTTCATCGTATATTTAACTCACCGAATGGGAATTTGGTAGAAATGTCATTAAATCGAATGCTTATCTCGAAATTTCACCAAAAATTTCAAAACTTGATACAACAAGGGTAATTAACGGGGTAACAGATGACAGTTTGGCAACCCAGAATCAGATCGGGAGGGATATGAGGGAGTGGTTAGTAATTAAGCAAAGAAACAACTGGCTTTACATGAAGCTTTTATTATGTCTCCCGGTGGAAGCCGGGGGACATATTGGTTTAGTGCCCGTTTCTTCCGCTTGTTGTTGTTGTTCAGGTTCTTCAACACTTGGTTTCCGTGCGAGAAGTCTTGGAGGACTTGACGGAATTTGATGAAACTTGGTAGGATTATGTATCTAGGCAAGACCTAGGTTGGGATTGTATATGGGTGACCTTGACCTAATTATCAAGGTCACAGGGTCACATGTGAAATTGCTTTCCGTTCGATAAGTCATGAAGAACAGGATGGAATTTGATGAAACTTGGTAGGATTATGTATCTTGGCAAGAGCTAGGTTGGAATTGTATTTGGATGACCTTGAGCGAATTCTCAAGGTCACAGGGTCACTTATGTGTAATTGGTTTACCGTGCAATAAGTCTTGAAGAACGTGATGGAATTTGCTGAAACTTGGTAGGATTGTGTATCTAGGCAAGACCTAGGTTGGGATTGTATTTTGGTGACCTTGACCTAATTTCAAGGTCACAGGGTCACTTATGTGAAATTGGTTTCCGTTCGATAAGTCATGAAGAACATGATGGAATTTGGTGAAACTTGGTAGGATTATGTGTCTTTGCAAGACCTAGGTTGGGATTGTATTTGGATGACCTTGAGTGAATTCTCAAGGTCACAGGGTCACCTATGTGAAATTGGTTTCCGGGCGATAAGTCTTGAAGAACTTGATGGAATTTGCTGAAACTTGGTAGGATTATGTATCTTGGCAAGACCTAGGTTGGGATTGTATTTGGATGACCTTGAGCAAATTCTCAAGGTCACAGGGTCACTTATGTGAAATTGGTTTCCGTTCGATAAGTCATGAAGAACTTGATGGAATTTGATGAAACTTGGTAGGATTATGTATCAAGGTAAGACCAAGGTTGGGATTGTATTTGGGTGACCTTGACCTCATTTTCAAGGTCACAGGGTCATTTATGTGAAATTGGTTTCTCGGCAATAAGTCTTGAAGAACTAGATGAAAATTGCTAGAGTAATGTATCTAGGTGAGAGCTGAAATAGGATTGTAATTTTCAAGCAAACTTTTGCGATCATTTGTAATTTGTTATCACCTGTAGCTTATTCAGAGACATAAGTGTTCCACCGGGAGACATTTGATTTTCTGTTGGAAAATCAGTCTGTTCTAGGTAGCAAAATAAATACATAAAAAACACTTTTAAAAATCATATAATCTGGAAAATGACTAAAACACACTTTATTCCCTTCCTTCATGTCCTTGGTCTCGTATTTATCCACTGAATATACTTTTTGTTAATAAATACATTAAAAACATTTTTTAAAATCCTAATCTGGAAAATGACTAAAACACCTTCATTCCTTTTCATCATGTCCTTAGTCTGGTATTTATCTGCTTATCCATCATACTGTTTGTTGATGAAATTGTACATATTCATAGTTTTATGTTTTGAGTATTGCCTCTAAGATAGTCCATCCTGTCCCTGGTGTTGTATGCATCTACTGTGCGGAAAATGCGTTTGTCCGTCTTCTTCACCTGAAAAATAAGGCATTTCCATAGTTTGTTGTTTATGCACAAAATTTGTAATTTTTTCACGATCTCCTCCAAGAAAAGTTAGTATTTGCTATTAAATTCTATGTAAAAATAAAAATTTAAATAAATTTTAAAACTCTTCCTATTTGCGTATTTTGCAGTTTGGGATGTTGACGGCTATGCCAAGTTTGGATTTGAGAAATCGCTATTGAAAATACTTTTCGACTGTTCCTGTCAAGGGGCATCACTAGCGATCATTGTTCGATCTTGTTAAGTCTTTCTAGGAATTCAAAGATATTGGGGTGGGACTTGTTGATCTGAAAAGGATAATGATAGAATTAAACATAAATTAATTAGTAAATTATTAGAAAACAAAAGCAAGTGTAAAAATATGAAATATACTGCACCTGACTTTAAAATCTTCAATGCCACCCGTACAGCTGGTTGTTTGTTCGTGGCATGCCCTCCAACACTTGACTGTAAACATTCCGCATTACAGGTGGAAACATTGCCTGTTTCACCTCTCTATGGATGCAGACCTAAACATAAATATAATTTTAAAATGTAAAACAACTTTCTTTCTTTCTTTCTTTTCTTTCTTTCTTTCTTTCTTTCTTTCTTTCTTTCTTTCTTTCTTTCTTTCTTTCTTTCTTTCTTTCTTTCTTTCTTTCTTTCTTTCTTTCTTTCTTTCTTTCTTTCTTTAGCTCAGCTGATAATTCAGCTGAGCTTTTAGGAGGGTATTCACAATTTCCACTTCTTCTCCAAAAGTGTCAGCCAGATCCACTTCAAACTTGGTGGGGATGTGCCTTGGGTGAGTGTCTACCAAGTTTGTTCAAATGGTCATGGTCCAGTAATTCTTGGATTTTTAATGAATTTTTTTGTTCTTTTTTGGGCAAATCTTAAAAAATCTTTTCCGAAACCACTCACCCAATTGCTTTGATATTACACAGGAACACTCCCTGGGCCTCCTAGTTCTTAATTTGTTCACCAGGTGGTGCTGCAATTTTTTCTAATTTTAAATGAATTTTTGTGTGTTTTAGATATTTTTGACTTCTTTTCCAGAACCGTCACTCAGATTAAGCTGAAACATGGTTGATATGTTCCTTGTAGATGTCAAACAAAGTTGTTCAGTATGTGGGAGTTCTGCAGATTCCTGATTTTGAACGAATTTTTCAATTCGGGTACTTGTCGGTCAGTGCAGCTTTCCTATTGATTACTATGGAAGTCAATGGACATTCTGATGCGAATACACATTTTCGACTTCTACTCCTTTCTACTTCAGTTAGGATCTTAAAATTTTGCCAACTACACACTTACATGTATCTTGTATAAACCGTTAAAATCACAAAATCGCCCTTACGAAGGTTTTTGGCGTCTTACCTGTCCTCAATGGGCTTTGTGCTTGGTGCGCTATGTCTTATATTTTTTGAGTATCTGAGGTACAAGTTCAGTAGTTATCTTACATATTATGATTGCACTATGCCCATGTTCCAGACCAGTTTAGTTCTACGGATGCCCCATAGTTTTTAGCTTAGCTGACTTGTCAGTAAGCTGAGCTTATCTTATGGTCCTCCCTCAATGGAAATGAAATAAAGGGGAATTGGAATAACATATATCCCAGAGAACTAATATTAAATCTGGAAAATGAAATTGATACAAAAGCTACTTTCCTTGATCTGGATATAGAAATAAAGAACAACCAGTACGTAACAAAAATATTTGACAAGAGAGACCAGTTCAAATTTGATATTATCTCCTATGCTGACCTGACAGGAAACATTCCAGAGAAACAAGCATATGGATTTTGTATCGGACAACTGATAGGTATTGCTAGAAACACTGCACTTTTTAGCGATTTTGTCAATAGGGTTAGAACTTCGTTGCATAAATTACAACACAAAGGTTATAAAAAACAAATGCACAAAACTCTTGAAATGTTTCCAGAGATATGACAAAATAAGAAATACAACACAAACTCAAGAACAGTAGTAAAATTGTGTCAAGATGGAGTTTGAAATGACAAAATATAGACAGTCCTGAAAGTGTTTAGAGTGGTAAGAGGGAAAGTACCCGGGGTAAAGTATACTTAACCCACCAAATTTTCTCTAGTCCGTCTTAAGTCGGAAAACCATGATCATACTCACTTTTTGCAGGATTTCTTTCTTTTTAATCTTCATCCAGAACTGTGGAAGAGGAGGCTTTCAGCTAATACCTCAGTACACCTCTGGTCAACTTTATGGTGCTAAAAATTGTATAATTACTATTTGCCTTACACCAGTGTCAGTATGGTGGAATAGTGTATGAAGTTTTAAAGTTTCAAAGGAGATGTCCGTATTGTATACATATTGGAAACACTATAGTCTGTATTTAATGAAGAATATTTCAAAGGTTGAGAGGACCGGTTTAAAACCACCAGTTGCCTTTTGTGGGTGATTGCCTGTCTCAAGTCAGGAGTGAAATTTGTTTCTTTGCATTGGTGTTGCAAGATGAATGTTGATGCTTTGGTATCTCTGGAATCTTTTTGGTATCAATGTTGGGTTTGATATTTATGAATATGGGTCATATTTTTCTACATAAGTGCATCACACCAGAGACGTCCAACCGTCGTCCGTCAGAACAGTCACTCGGATTAAGCTAAAACTTGGTGGATATGTTCCTTGTAGAAGGGTCAAACAAAGTTGCTCAAAAGGTTGACTCAGTTAATATTTTCATTCATTTTTTGAAAAAGTACAAAATATAAAAAATTGATACAAACCTTAAACATGGAGATTTCTTGTAATGGAAACAACTTAGATAATTTTCGCCATATTTATGTCACACTTTGCAGAATTGTACCTTTGATAGGTCTCTACATATGTTATTCTAAAAGTCACACTGCATTGATTTTTGCATCAATTTTTGGGTAATTTTTTTAAAATAAGCAGATGCATGTCAGCTGAGCACAGGATCATCATGATCCTTTTGTTTATGATTTTTTTTTGTTGGCTCAGTTTTTGGCCAAATCTAAAAAAAGTTTATATCCCTGTATATACTTGGCCAATTACTTTGAAATTGCATAGAGACACTTCTTGGTAGGAGCTTGACACTAGGACAGTAGGTAAGTGACCTTGACTTAATTTCCAAGGTCACAGGGCAAATTAGATGAAATTGTATTACATCAGTCCATCAGTGAAAGTTTAATACACCAGCTTAAATTGAAATAAGGTTATAAAGCACAAATTCAGGAAAGATTAAACTCGGCGGAACTATGCAGAATGTCACAGAGGATTTACATGCAGTTGCAATGTCAAATGCCAAGTGACAAGATCAGAGTATATAATTGACCGTACAAGCAGATTTTGCCATCTGAATCTTAAGACTTTCATGGTAGATACAGGATTGAATTATTTCAGTTCTTGTTATTCAACTGAAACATCATTTTGATGTGGAGCTCAGGTAGAACATGGGTGACCTCGATCCAATCCCAAGTTCACAGAGCCACAAATGTGATGGATATCTAGGTCAGCTGAGTATGGGCTGTTCACACAGCCCTCTTGTTACGTTTTCATGTTTTAAAATATGGCCTATGGTTCCACAGTCCGATACTATTGAAAAGACAAAATAACACATCGTAATTATGTCTCCCCGTGCAGGGGGGGGGACATATTGTTTTTTTGTCCGTTTCTTCTGCTTCTTCATCATCTTCTTCTTGTTTTTGTTCTTCTTCAACACATTGTTGTTTGCGTTGTGGAATGTGATAATTCAAGAAAGATTTGACTTGGGAAGTTGAAATTTTTGTTAAGATTTTCCTATATAAAACCTTGCTTGGGATTGCAGATGGGTGACCTTGACCTATTTTTCAGGGTCACATGGGCATGTCATGTAAAATTGACACGGACACAATAACTCCACAAGAATTTGACGTAAGAGGTTGAAATTTTGCATGATTATGTACCAGAATATGACCTAGGTTGGGATTGTAGATGGGTGACCATGACCTATTTTCAAGGTCACATGGCCACTTTTAAAAATCAATGCAGATGCACTTGAGAAAGATTTGACTTAAAGAGGTTGATATTTTTTGTGATTATGTTTCTATGTAAGATTTTTGTAAGACTTTGCTTGTAACTGCAGATGTATGACCTTGACCTATTTTTCAAGGTCATATGGGCAAGTCATGTAAAATTGACGCGGACGCAATAAGTCCACAAGGATTTGACTTAAGAGGTCGAAATTTTGCATGATTATGGGCATTTCATCAAAAATCAATGTTTTGAAATGTCAATAAAGAGTGTACCTTCACCATATCTGTAGATCATTGGAATCGGTATGTCTTTTTGTAAAAATGGGGGGACAATAGTAAGGGGGCATGGGGAGACATTTCATTTTATGTTGGACACTGAGCCTGTTCTAGTGTAATTAAAGCAGTTTGTAAATTTGTCTGGTATCTTCATTGTGCTTTTAAGAATCCCTAGTAGCATTGAAGTAAGCAGATGCTACTGGGAGGACTAGTGATGCTTAAAATAAGCAATGATTTCATTCACAAAATTCAACAAAATAGTAGAAAATATTGCAATGTGTGACAGTAGGGGTTTTTACTTACGGATGTTTCAAAAGCTTAACTAGAGCTTCAAATTTTTGCTTTACTTCTACAGTACTCCATTTTGTATGTTCATTACAAATTTTCATGAAATCCTGTCTAATATGTATTCTTGAAGCTCCAACTGTGTGGATTTGTCTCTTCACTTTCACAGCTTGAAGCACATGGCATTTTCTGTAATTCCTCAAAGTGACACTAGATGGCACACACTAAACATTTTGTTGAGTGTAATCAGCTGTCCCAGTTGATGTACAAAAGTTATTTTTGCTAGTTTTAGTAGAAATTTGTGCTTTTAAGATAATAAAATAGTGTGATAATATGCAAGCTTTGTGTGTTCTGACTTGAATTAAATATTGGTGGCAGTACTGAAAACAAACATATAGTTCTATATAGGATTCCTGACAGGTTGGTCCAACTACTGACAGGTGGCCTCCAACCTACTGAGGAGTATTTCAAACTAAAGAGGCCTTATTTTTAGTCAGTCATTGCAAACTGGTTATATATCCCTATAGAGTAAAACCTGTATTGAGAGACTGTCCCTAGGGCAGGCAAAAAAAATGGTCACAAAAGGCAGGTGGTCTCACAATAGAGGTGCATTAACATGGGGAAGATGGCAATAGGGACATGGTAAACATGGTCTGACTTGAAAAAGGCAGGTGTTCTTGTCTCCTAGTGGTCTCAAAACAGATTTATATGTGTGTGTGTGTGTGTGTGTGTGTGTGTGTGTGTGTACATACATACATACAGTAGTCCCTCTTTTGAGCGACCACCCATAGCGCAGACCAAAAAGCGGTCGTATAATGCAGGTGGTCGCTCATTGGAGGAACATGTATGCATGAACTCAACAGCTCAAATCCTGGGCGGCCTTTGTGGTAGCGAGGCACAGAAATTCCTGTCACCACCAGTTCATCATGATCTATCACATATGCTCTGTAATGGAATCATTCATTAAATTTAACAATTACAACCCTTAACATCTTTATTAGTCCCCTGCCCACTTGGTGGGGGACTATAGGTTTGCACCTCGTCCGTCCGTCCTTCCGTCCGTCTGTCCGAAGCTTCTCCGGGCCATATTTCCAACACCATAACACCCACAGCTACCAAATTTAATGTGTTTGTACTTCCTAGGATAGAGGTGTATGGTGTGCCAAAAGTAGGTCACTAGGTCAAATATCTGGGTCACAGAAATCATATGTATGAAAAATCTTGTCCGGGCCATAACTTTTTTGTCCTTTTACTAAGAGTCATGAAATGTTACACAAATGTGAAGCTTAGTCTAAGAAAGTGTCATAAAGCAAAACTAGGTCACTAGGTCAAATATTTGGGTCACCACGATATGTAAATATACAGAAACAAATTTTGTCCGGCACATATCTTCCCTATATTAATGCTACCTCTTCAATTTTTTTATGGTGGGTAGACCTTAGGTAGTAGGTGTGCATAGGCATTGTTTTGTGTGGCTAATTACTTGCATTAATTAATTATTTAACAAAGTTCATTAAGCAAGACAAATTTTGTCCGGGCCATATCTTTTAAACTATTAATGCTAGCCCTTTGAATTTTTTGTGGTGGATAGACCATAGGTAGTAGGTGTGCATAGGCATTGTTTTGTGTGGCTAATTACTTGCATTAATTAATTATTTAACAAAGTTCGTTAAGCAAGACAAATTTTGTCCGGGCCATATCTTCTAAACTATTAATGCTAGCCCTTTGAATTTTTTATGGTGTGTAGACCTTAGGTAGTAGGTGTGCATACGCATTGTTTTTTGTGGCTAATTACTTCCATTAATTAATTAACGAAGTTCATTAAGCAAGCTCAAGATACAATACAAATTTTGTCCGGGCCATATCTTCTAAATCATTGATGCCAGCTTTTTTATTTTTTTTATGGTGGGTAGACCTTAGAGGGGAAATGGTAATGGGCACCGTCCGTGTGTCCGTCCGTCCGTCAAATATTTGGGTCACAGTAATACATAAATGTACAGTATTTTCATGTCCTTACTGTAATTCTTAAAAAATTTTGACTTCTTGTTATAAAAGTTTACTGATAATGTATTGTGACCTAAAAGTGTGTCACGATGCAAAACTAGGTCACTAGGTCAAATATCTAGGTCACAGTGTAAACTCCATGTAAAACCTTGTCCATGCCATATTTCCCTTACTATAATACCTACAGCTACCAAATTTATTATTTTAATACTACCTGGGGAGTTGGTGTGTCACATGGCAAAAGTAGGTCACTTGGTCAAATATCTAGGTCACTGTGAAATCCATTCAAAATCTTGTCCGGGCCATAACTTTTTTGTCCTTTTACTTAGATTAATGAAATTTTACACAAATGTGAAGCTTAATCTAAGAATGTGCCATACTTTTAATTTTTTTTTTCATCTAGGTCATACCCCTATATAGTAGTCCATTCAACCTCGTGGGCGATGAGCGGGGGACTATGTATTGCTCTGCAATACTCATTAACTTGTTTCAATAAAGATCTTTTGTCTGGGTGCTGAAAGAACACAACTTGAAAATATTTGCTGGTCATCTTTTTCCCATTATGCTCAATGGGCCTGATGCGTCCCCCGGTATGGAGCCTTCGCTTGCGAAGTAATGAGCTTTAGCTGTCGTAAAATTGTTTTGATGGCATAACTTGCTGTCTTAACTTTATTCTGCATGTTCTGTGGTGCCTAACTCACCATGATTCACAAGTTATGGATCAAAATAAGACTCGGCATTTTCCCACAGCCACCGCGTGTGTTTTCGGTTCCATGTTTACCTCGATTTGCACTGTGGTAAAAATTGATGGACCCACTTCGTCAGTGTTGGTCGAGGATTCATGCACTCAAGACGTGTTTGATCGGGGTTTTGATCTAGCAAAAGTTAATTATCATCGTTCATTTTATAGAATATACTATAATAAATCATCGTTCAATTAGAAACGACAACACTAAATAATAATAATCGGAGGCTTTGCGCTTATCTGCCACGGTTAGGTTAGGTTTCGTATGCAAAAAAGCGATGACCACGTGGGTTGTCGATCTCCGGGGAAATACAAAGATTGTTCTGGACATTTCTGGAGAGCACCGGCAGGCTTCGTCTTGCATTGGATTTTAATCATTTCAAGATGGATGATGTGAAGGATCATAAGTGCGAGCCATAAGTTCCTATCACAAGTAAATTTCTGCCGATCATTATGAAGTTTAGTTCAGAAAACAATCCATAGTATCCCAGGATACAGAGAAAAAAATATTGTGGTTGTAATCCTCTTTAGATCTGCTATGGAGAGGACCGATACATGTGGAGTATGCCACATTCACAGTCTTTGGCATTGTAAAAATTTAAATAAACGGAAAGATCCTAAGCTTGAGAGAATGTGAAATAAGGAGGAATAGATACAGATTGACCAAATTAAAAACTTGTTTTTAGAAAGTTACTGTAGAAAGAAATCCTTTCTTGTTTGCACTAACTAAATTTGACAAGAATCATGTCAATTTTATAACAATGGGTGAGTTGCTTGAATGTATTTTGTTGCCTAACTTCTGCCTCGGGCGTAATGACCGGATGTGGCTCAAATTTGTGTCTTGTGGTTGCAAAATCTGTTCATTTTGTATGGTCGCTGGTCACGTTTAACAGGTGGTCATTCATAAGAGGTAAATTATGAAAGAAAAACAACTTTGGCGACCAAATGTGGTTGTTCAAACCAGGTGGTCGCTCATAGGAGAGGTCGTTCAAAACACGGACCACTGTATATACATATTATATTTCATCTTTATTTTCATATACTGTGTCGTTCATGTAGGACCTGGTGGGGGATCAAAGCTGCCATGCTCGGCTGTTCACCACACATGGTCAAAAAAGAAATAATTGTATATTATAAATTTTTTAATGTAAACTTTTCTTATTTTTTTGCAAGGCACTTCTATGTTCACCAGAAAGCCAGGCTGAAAACAACAAACCATGGAGAAAGCTAGAGAAACCAGTACCTTGGTTGATGATCATTGCAGCAGGTTGTCAAGAACAGGTGCAAAAGACAACAGAGGAGTAGCATTGAATGACACAAAACAGGGAAAGAAGACCGAAAAAGTGTGTACTCAGACTCCCACAGAATATTTTGAATCGGCACCCAAAGATCTCACGAAGGTCAAAATGTTAATGATCACAGCACAAAAATCATCAAACAGTGGTGAAAGAGTTGAAGCCCAAAAATTGCTGTCATCAACGGGGAGAGGAGATGGTCACACGCACTCTGCATGTGATCAGTACCATGTGAACAGTGTACAACACCCCAGTGAAGAACGTACAGCAAGTACAGAGGAACAAGTTGCAACAAAGTCACATACCTACACATGTACACCCTCAATTAACTTCAGTACCACCAACCAGGATACCTCCACATGTACATCTGCAATTAGGTCCAGTACCACCAACTCTGATAATTTCAGTGATGCAATTGACATCCATGTGAAAAAGAAAGCATGCCATGACTTATTTGGGAAAAAACTTGCGCATAGGATCACAAGAAATACTCAAACTTTAAAAGAAACTCAATACGGATGTCCATCTGGGACATGCGAGAGTGGAAATGTGGAAAGTAGCAGGAAAGCCAAATTGTGCTCCAATTCAGCAGTGACTGTGATAAATCAAGAAGGTTGCCTGGTACATAAACTAGAGACCTCTAGTGTAAGCTCAGGGAAACAAAACAATGAATCAGGAATGCACTTGAATTCCATTCAGTCTTCAGGAAGAACTCAGGAATCGTACATATCTACTGGGAATGACACCTGCACATGTTTGATTGCAAAAAGTGATGCCAGTTCCAAAGTCACTGTGCATGCAAATGTGGATGCGGCTGTTGGCGTTTTGCAGCCTGTACACAAGGGAAACATATCACTTGTTTGTCTCAAGTATCTGAAAAATAGAGACATCATGTCTATCCAGGCGAGAATTAAGAAAAAAGGTGCACAGAATATGGATAGGCAAAGATCTCAGTCCCCTGTTACAAAAGCAAGGAGTGAGAGCCCTCGTGTAGATACAAGCAGGAGAAGCAGTCCAAGGTTGCAGCGAAAAGAATTTTGCTCTGCAGACAAACAAAATGAAAATGTTGAGTGGCAGAAAGAAGCAGGTGTTGAAGAAAATAGGGACATCGAATCTATTGCCTTCAGTTCACCAAAGGGAAGATGTTCACCCAGATCGCATGAGAGGCAGACATTGCAGGGAGTATCTTCAGTGCACGAAAGTAAAGGTTCCCTCAAAGGGAAACCAGAGGAGTTGCCAGATACTTCAAACACATCAGATCTTGAAATTGTTACTTGTAGCGTTCATACACATGGGAGAAGCAAATGTTACGAAGTTGCTGAAGGTCAGGAGAGGAAAGCCAGCAAACCAGCAAGTAAGGGAATGGAAAAGGCAGGAATTGCAAAAAACAAAGACCTAGGTGGAAACATATTGGTGACATTGAAAGAAAGTGAAAGTGATTCTGAAATAGCGTTAAGAGAAAAAAAATGTACTTTGGTCAGTCCCCAACCACACAAAAGTGAGACTGGAAAACTGATACAGCAAAATTCAGGTAGAAAGCATCAAAGTAATGAAACATGCAAAAATGCTAGCAGTGGTTCTACCCAAAGTAGACAGGTTAAAATTGAAGATGTCAGGAGGACAGTGGTGAACAAAACTGACCCATTGCTACGAGACAAAGATCATGAAAGGAAATTCAGAGAGAGTAGGCCCGATCTGATAAGACAAAATGAAGATAGAGATGAGGAAACATGGACATATGAAGGAAACACCAGCAAAGGGGTAGGGTTGAATGACTCTCAAGAAAGCTGTTTGTCTATTTTTAGCAAATTCCACACAGAAAATGTGTCTGTGGAGAAGAGCCCAAGAACAAGAAAGACAGGCCACGAGAAGCAATCCAGAGACAGAAGTCCGAGGACACAGAATAAGGTGCAGGAAGATCATTTATCTGTTGTCGGTCAAGTTAGCAGAGAAGAGTGCAATGCCAAAATACCAGACAGCACTTATCCAAGTCTATTGCGAAGAAAAAGTCCAAAAATTAAAGGAACTGATGAAAGGATGGATAAAAAAGAAAACAGTCTGACAAGAAAAGATCTTGACACACTGCCAAGACACAGCTGTGAAGAAAGAGGCAAAACAATAAAAATTACAAACACCAAAGAAAAAATTGATGCTTCAAGAGTTACTAGTCCAAAGATGAGAAATAAAGATCAAGAAGGAAGTAGAAAAGAAAGTAATCCAGCACCCAGAAGGAAAGGCTCTGAGAAAAACAAGGTTGGTACCAGTCTTGAAGGAAACAGTGGAGATCAGAAGAGAAGCAAGATCCTGAAGGATAGTGATTTAACAGAAGACCTCACAAATTTGGTAGATTGTACTGTTAGAAGTCCAGGTTATGTCAGAAGCAAAGATCACGAAAAAGAAAAAAGTCAACGGGTGAAAAGGAAAGGTTTTGAGTGTAACAGTGGAAATGGCACTGGAGAAAAAAGAAATCATGAAAGAAGTGGGACGGTGATGGATCCAAATTTTAAAGAAAAACATACATGTTCAAAGGAGAGCAGTGTTAGCATTAGAAATAAAGGCAAAAGAACAAAGACATCAAGAGAGAGCAGCCCAAGGACCAAAAGAAAAGACTATGAAAGGATCAGAATGGTAGGTAGTGCTAATGAGAAAAGACTTGCCACTGGGGTGACATCTGAAGCAGTGTGTCACACAGTAAACATCCAAGACAAAGAAAAGAATAGCTCAGGGGACAGTACTTTTATTGTGAATTCTGACAGATGGACATGTGGAGAACAGAGTTCACATAAAAGGCTGGATGTGAACTCTAAGAATCAACATATAATGGAGGAATTGCATGAAAACTCTCCAGAGCAATCTTTAGGAAAACAGTTTGGTGTTAAAGGTAAAACTGATGTTGACATAGGTGTGCAGGCAAATGTAGGAGATTCTCAAACTGTTTTTTGGCAAAAAAAATTACTGACCCTGAGCAATTCAGAGACAGTTTGCTTGAAGAAGTCCCAAGTCAGAACAAACTGTCTAAAGTTTGAAACAGAAGTGAAAAGTGATGTAGGTGTAGCAGAAGAGAAACATCAAACAGTTAGGCATGACCCTTCTGACAAGTGGGCAGGGAAACTTCAAACAGTCAGGCAGGATCCTTCTGACAAGTGGGACACTCTTCAAACAAATATTTCCCCACAGAAACTGAACAAAGGGATGGGAAACATCAGGAAATCTCCCAGCAGACAAACAAAAGCAAGTGATGTGGTGTCCACATCATGCATCAAATCTGCTCATGACACAGGCAGACAAAATGTTGTGTCACAGATTGAAGTTTGTGGATTGGCAGATAGTGGTGTGGTTTTGTCCTCGTATGACTCTGTACCAGCAAAAGAGGAATCAAAGAACAGTTTCAGAGTGAATTTTGAAAAGTTAAATGCACCAACAGATATGCAAGTGAATTCTGAAAACCCAAATGTTCATGTCCATGGCACTGGATTGAAGGCAAACAATGCATCAACCAGGCTTCTCACAATGCAAAGGTCAATGAGTGTAAAGACTGAAGTGTCCGGAAGATCAGCTACTAGCTCCGAAAGTGACTTTAATAATCACAGGAAGTCGATTGCCAAACCAGGTGAAATCATGCCGGACAATAACAGAGGAACCAGGCCCTTACATCTTACAGATGAACAGGAAAAACCTGCTATGTATGATTCATTGGAGCATAATGGCAGCTTGGTCATGAGGATGCCCATGTCCCACCTGACAGATAGTAGCTCTGTGATAACTGACAACAAGTCTGCAAATCAGTCTTGTTCAGTTCAAAGCAAATCACCAAAGAAAAGAGGGCGACCAAGAAAAAGCCTACTGTATCCAAGTTCTGGTAAATCTTCCAGCTCATCTCCTAGTACCTCACCTGTAGAAACTGGAGGTGTTGCATCAGCTGATAAAATCAGTCCTACTGTGGGAAAAGCTGGCACTCACACTAGATCAGGGAGACTAATCAAAAGAACTGCCATTTCCCTGGAGTCTGGCATTTCCATAGAAGGAAAGGTCAGGGTAGTAAATGAAGCTGATGTAGGATCAGTGAAAAAGAGCCCAAAAGAGACAAGCCCGACAAACTCTGTGCAGATTGCAGCATTCCACCAAAATAAAACATCTAATGCATGCCGTCAGCTAAATTTTCCTGTTGAAGATAGAAAAGAATGTGAGATTAGGACAGGAGAAAATTTGAAAAATCCTGCATTAGCTATGTTGATTTCTCAGATAACTCATAGACTGCAGGCTGGCAAGGGTCAGGAAATTGACCTGCTGCAGTATGATCAGGAGTTGTCAGACAGTGAAAGTGACAGTGACCATGACGGAAAGGATTCACCCAGTTTGGGTACATCTCCATCGGACAGCAATTCTACAAGGAGCAGTGGAGGGGGGAGTGTCAGCAGTGCCCAGAATTGCAATACAAAAGATAGCCAAAGAAGAAGCCATGATGGTTCTCAAGTGATGCAGGGTGAAGAGGTCCCTATGGAATTATCAAGTTCACAGACCAGAGACATGATTGAAACTGAAGAAGAAACCACTGACGAACCTGACAAAATGACCACACAAGAACAGGATAACAGTGATAATAATAATAACAGTGATAAACACACAGAAACTGACCCAGAAGAGTCGCCAAAAAGTGGTAATGGTAGGGAAGTGGTGATTGATATAACAGACAGTCCAGAAGGCACTGAGTGGTGTGACATGGGAGGTGCTGGTTATGTGAAGAGTACAAGTCTTAATGCTAGGAGAAGTCTTGACATGACTTTATTGAAGTCCATAAATGTGTCAACATCTCCAAGTCAGGTCTTTATGGATGCATGTGGTAATATTAATGACCACAGAACCTCAGAGGGCAATGACAGAGGCCATGCTGATGCTGCAACATCACAGAATGATGTAGCCAATCCTGTGACTGTCATGGATGGCAATAATATCGACTCCATGACCAGGAGCAGTCCATATGCTGATAAGACAATAACAAATGAAAAAGAAAAGCCTTCGCAACCTGAAAGAAATCCTCATAGTTGCTTCGAAAAACTTGCACCACCAGAGAAGCAGAAGACATCAGCATTTTTTAGTGATGAGTTGGAAAAATACTTAGAACGACATGGTGAACTTAAGCGTGCTAATATAAGTGAAAATTTGACAAGTAAAAAGCAACCACCTCCCAAGTTTTCCACACCTGCTGTGAGTGGGCCTGATGCTGAGCCAGATGTGGATGAAATCGATGGGGTTCTCTTTCTGTCTTTTACCTCTGAAAGAGCTTTGAAGGCTCACTTAAATAGCCAGCAAGGTCATGAAGCCTCAGAAAGTTACAATACAGTATTGTCTCATTTCTTGTCTCTGAGAAAAGCACAAGAACACGGCACCAAAGTCAATCATAAAAGGCAACAAGAACTGAATGCACGCTTGCAGACTTTTAGTCGAGCGCTTTTAGCAGGCCAAGGTTGCTATTCTGCATTGACAAAAACAAAAGATGTCACCAAACTGAAAGGCTGGAAAAGAAAGCTGTTGCAGGCAACATGTACAGGTGATGAGGACCTGGCTTCTACAATTGAACTTTTGAAATCTGGAAAGAAACTACACTGGAAAACTCAAGAAAAGCTGTTCAAAAGTAAAGCGGTAGATGAAATCAGGCAAATGGGACTGGAGCTTAAGAAAAAGAGAAGGAAATTACCAGCATATACCAGGCGGAAAGGCAGCAACAAACCAACCAATGTGGCTGTGGCCGGTTTTACTCGCACTTTAGATGGAAAGATTATACGCAGACGGTCAGATGAACGATGCACAACTTCTGGGACTGGCCAAGAAGCTGCCAGTCCACGAGACAGTCAGCCTGAAGGACGACTCTTACCACAGCTTCTCCTGCGACAGTCTTCCTTTTATACCACACAACTCTGTCAAGGCAAAGGGCTTCGACCAAAATCACCAAGGAGTATCAAACGTTTTAGAGAAATGCTTCAACGGAAAGGACTTGTACATGATACAAGTTCTGAGGACATTCGCAAGCCGCGTCCAAAGTTTGCCCGCTTTCAAATCAGGAACAACCAGATGGTTCAGCATTTACCACAGCCTGTTGTCAGAATGAAAAACACCATGAGGCTGACAGTCTTGAGCAAACAGCTGGTCATGGCAGCGTTGTCTGCCCTCAAGGCTCCTGCCCCTGCCACTCCTCCCTTACCTCTTCTGGATTCCCAGTCCCTGTCGCCTGTCAGCAAGCGCAAAGAGGACCATAATCCAAATGCAAGTCCAAGAACATCACCTCCTCAGGGCAATTGTGACAAAGCAGGTAAAGTTCTCAGTCTCTGTCCTCCAGTCTGCAGCTATATGTATGAGAGAGATGATAAAGTTAGCAACCTAACCTAGTCACAGATACGTGACAAATGACGTCAGCTGTTGAGAGGATCACATATAGCAATGGATTCTTAATTACATTTACTCAGAATCAAAAGTGATGCAGCTGGTCATAGTTTTTGCCCTATGTTGAAAATATTAAAACAAAAAACAAAAACCCCCCAAGTTTTAATGTTTCATTGTTGACTTTTGAACTTCTTGGTAGCAAAGTATAAGGCCCTGCAAGGATGCCTTCAGCAGAAAACAGACCAACATTTGATTGTTCTGGGCAGTTTCTTCTTGGTGTGTCTCAATTCGTTGATGAAGAGAAAAAAAACTAGCAGTCAAATGAGCTGAAGAGTCCATTTGATCATTTGAGCAAGCTTTCCTCAACATACCAGGAGCACTCACTTTGTCTGCTTTCTGAATGAGTCATTCAAACATAGCCTTCCATGTGTTTTTAGAACTAAAAGTAAAAGTGTTTATTGGAACATTGAAAGTGACATTCTTTTGATATTTTACATTTATATTGGGCAAAATATGACCAGTTGATTCTTACTATATGTGAACACTTGTTTCAGAACCAACACTCATCCCACTTATAATTTGGTGTTAAAATGTTAATTTTGGCATTTCAGAGTGGTCACTGGCTGTACTGGGCAGTTCACACGCAAATTGTTTTGTTTATCTGTTATCCAAAGCATGCATAATTTTCAATGCAAGTATCACCTGCAGAGTTGGTTCACAGCTTCCCTTTGTACATTGTGCTCAGAATGCACTGAGGGAAGGCTGTTGACTGATGCTATATTATTCATGATTTAAAAAATAAAATGAAATGAAAATGTCGTGTACAAGAATGGAGGCATGCTGATAATTTTCCCAGCTAAAATTTTGGCGAAAATTTGAGAGTCCACTCTCAAAAAAAAATCTCCTTAAATTGTCTTTAATTAAAAAGAAAATCAATTGGCAAAAATCCAAACAGATTCTTGCAAAATTTTGCGAAATTCTGGTCCTAATTTTTAATGAGGTAAAGTTGCATGCTAATCTCCTGGCCTCCTCAGGGCTCAGGCTGTTGACAAATGAACTCTTTATTTCAGGCTGTAGATACGGCTGCATCTGTCACCTTTGTGCGCCATTGCCAGCAGGGAAAGAAACCTCAACCACTAAAACTACAGACCAGAAAGAGGGATGTAGCAAAGAGTATTGTAGGCTTGGTTGCATTTGCGATAGCCTTTCTCTTACATCAAGGCCCGGGGGGCCACGGAGAACTAAACGGAAACGGTCAACATCACTGGATAGTCAGGACACGGATATGCTTTTGAGAGAGGAGAAACGAAAAAGAAAGAAGAGAAAGAAAAAGAACAAGAAGAACAAGACTAAATCTTCTCTCATATTCTTTGAGGCCAGTTCTCTTTTTGATGAAGTTGCACAGCAACCCAAGAGAAAAAAGGTAGGTTTTAAGCCATACGAATTAATTCTGAGTTTCTGGTTTACTTTTCAGAACTGATGAGGGAGGGAGGCCTTTTCAGTTTATTTTATTGTTTATTTATTTTATTTTTTTATTTTTTTTTATTTTAGTTATCTGTTTATTTATGGTGCAGGTGCGCATTTGTTTTTGTTTGTTTTTTTCTTTTTACCTTACAAAGGTATGTCGCATCAAATTGCAAAAAAAAAATTGGTTAGGACGTCATTTAAGTCAGGCAGAAGTACTTCTCTGAAAGCACATTTTCAAAATATGAAATCTGAATTACTTAATGTGAAACATTAAGATTCCAGTATAAGTAAAAAGTGCATGGATTTTTTATGCAAAGTGCCTTCCTAGTGTGGAATGAGAAAAGCTTGAAACTCAAATCTCATTCAGACACCCTGATATTGAGGCCTAGGTATTGGTCTACCAATTCAATTTTTCAAGAGCAGAGTACGCAAACTACAACATTGTTTACTACTCCACAAGGCCATTACTTTGACAGTTTTTATGGCCCACTCAAAATTTACAGGGACAGCCAATTAAACATTTTACAATTTTTCATGTGTATAATAATGGAGGGCATGTTAGGCCAGTTTTTTTTCCAACATTTTCAACTTCTCAAAAACCAAAATGAAAAATACAAGGCAAAGGCCCAGCAGTTAGGTAGGAGGAGAAGTCCGACCGGTTTTGCCTCTTGAGCGGCTCGTCAGGGACTGAAAACATAACAGTTATACCCTCTGCTTATATACTATAGTGTCAAAAACAAGTGTTGCTAACGTGCTATAGTGACGTCACATGCAGGTCGGTTAACCCAACTTGCCTGGGAAGTTGATCCACCCATTTCGTGACGTGGTGGTAAGCTGCGTGTACGTTACACGTGCTGAGTTGTCATGCTCCTTGATGTAAGGGGCATTGTTGGAAGCCACTGGGGAGTCCCCGTGGTACTTGTGGATCCCATCTCGATGCAAAAATAGGTTATTTTTGCATATGGTAGAGGGGATTCGTTTGGGGGGGGATCTTAGGACGAGTCCCCTTGGTCATCTTTATGCAGAAGGACAGTAAAGGTCAATGATGTGCCCTCATTACTGATAATTAGTGTTGAAGCTGTTATGTGATAAAGACATGTGTCCTATTTATCTAAGAATACTCCTTTTGCATGGGAGAGTGAGCATAGAACAGTAAAAATTTAGCATAATACAAGGCAAATTTGCTCATTTTCCCATGACATTGAGACCATGAGGTTGCATGGTGCAAAGCTGGTGAATCCAATGATACTCTCTCTGTAACTTAAGTGTTTGAGTTTTTTTCATATTAGGTGGGATGTGAATGTGCTCTAGGATTTGTATTTTCAAATCCACACCTGTATGATCAACCCTGGCAAAATGTCTGCCCAGAGGTTGTTGCACATCATGTTTGTGTATGTAATAAAAGTGTTCTCTTGCTCTCTCCATGAGAGTGTGAGAAGTTTGTCCTACATACTGCTTGTTGCATGTTTGGCATGTAAGAAGGTATACAAGATTATTGTGTTTACAGGAGCCCCCTTGTGGTATGCTATACGTTCGTCCTGTTATGGTGCTTTTTGTTGTACCTGATTTGTCCATTTTGGAGCAGTATTTGCAATTCGTGGTATTGCAGGGATTAAGATCAGATCTTCCTGCTATTTGGGGTGGGAGACGTGTAGGCAGATATTTGGTTCGGGAGTTTACCAATATATCCTTCAGGTTAGTTGCCCTTCGGAAACCTACTACCGGTTGTTTGTCACCCAAAATTTGACCATATCGGGAAGCTTTGACAGTGCCCCAATTGTTCAGTATAATTCTCTTAAGTGGAGGAATTGTGGGGTGATATTTTGTAATCAAGAATACTTTGTTGTCTTGATTTTGATTGTTTCCTGGTCTTCTGTGGTGTAAGAGAGTTTGTCTGTCCAAACTTCGAACTTTGTTGAGAATTTTGTTCAACATCTGGTATGAGTAACCTCTCAGTGTGTAGAACGGCAGGATTTTTTCTGAATGGTATTCAAAATCTGTGGCTGTAGAGCAGATTCTGTTGACCCTTAACAGTTAACTGTAAGGGCCAGCTGTTTTACAATGTTTGGGGCGAGCGGATCGGAAATGCAGGTACGTATGTGTATCTGTCAGTTTCGTGTATAGTGATGTGAACAATTTGTTGTTCTCATCGAACTGGACCATTGTGTCCAGATATGGTAATTGTACAGTGGAAAATTCTGCTGTGAATTTGATTGTGTCATGGCTGGAGTTTAAATGAGTAATGAAATCCTGGAGAGCAGTCTATGGCAAGCCAACAGGGCCATAACGCATAGGTCTTATGCGTAGCTGAGCCTCCAACACACGTAGTTGAGGCTCAGCAACGCTTAGTCGAGTAAACCAATCAGATTGCAGTCTCTACTAGGTGTAGTTGAGGCTAGGCAACGCGTAGTTGAGCCAACAAATAAGATTACAGTTTCCACTACGCGTATTAGAGTCTCGACAACGCGTAGTCGAGCCAACCAATAAGATCACAGTCTCCACTACGCGTAGTCGAGCTAACCAATAAGATTACAGTCTCCACTACGAGTTGCCAAGAAAATGTTCTTCTAGAACGCGTCGCCGAGCCTCGGCGACGCGTAGTGGAGAAACTATGCCCCCCATAGCGTGTAGCCAAACTATCCAATCACTGATGCTCTTGTAAACTGTATTAGACCTGTTCGACTACACATTGAGAAATTACTGGTCTAGACGACGCATTGAGAAATTACCAATTAAATTTGGCTCTCCACTGAACAACGCGCCGCTGTGCTGTCTTGAAAGGTAAAATTTGATACCCGTTCAACCTCCGTTTTGAAATCAACCATACGGCAGTGCTTCGTAGAGACCGTAGTTTGATTGGCTGCCTCGGCGACGCGTTGTGGAGAATTTCAAGTTTCGACTACGCGTTGTAGAGAATTTCATGTTTCCGCTACGCGTTGTAGAGACTCTAACTTGATTGGCTGTTTTAATGTCAGTAGTGATTGTAAGGACGTAAATGATTGGTTTGTTTTTCTTCAGCCAAAAGGTGCCATAAGTTGCTCCACTACGCGTAGCCGTAGCTCGACTACGTGTAGTGGAAAACATATTCTCGGCAACGTGTAGTGGAGACTGAAATCTGATTGGTTGGCTTGACTATGCGTAGTGGAGGCTCGGCAGCGCGTAAGACCAATGCGTTATAGCCCTGTTGGCTTGCCATAGCAGTCTCTCCAAAAGTCCATATACAAAAAATATGATCAATGAAACGTAACCATACCAGTGGTTTCTGTGGATATAGGAGAGGAGATAGTTCTCCTCTAGATTAGCCATGACAATATTGGCATAGGACGGTGCTGCCCGTGTACCCATAGCTGTCCTGCTTATTTGTAAATAATGATCACCGTTAAACTCAAAGTTGTTACATGTGAGTGAATCGCGGAAAAAATTTGTGTAATTGGTCATGCTGCCATAATTTTTGGATTTTATATGAGGGTTTTTTTTTTTTTTTAAATTTTTCACCTTCTCTGCTCCAAAACAGCTGGGTCAATTGCTTCAAAATTGCATAGGGGACACTGCTGGGGATCCCACAAATGTTGATTTGCTCACAAGGTGGCATTGTGATTTTTAGCTGTGTTGTGCAGAGCTGATACCGTCACTCGTGTCACCCAGCCCATCTGTTCACTTTTGATTGTGAACACAATACAGTCCACAATTTTGTGAAAATCTTGTGACCACTCTAGCATCCTTAATTTTCAGTAGATCTCCAGGAAATTTAGTGGCACTGTGAAAGGGGTTAAAATTTCATTTGCATTTGATATTAATGGCACCACCTGTATTTTGACAGAACCTTTGGGCCAAAATGTGTTGAAAGATAAAAACTTCAATGTGTTATAGAATAATTGAGATGAACATGCCAAATTCATAGGTATGTAGATTGTGTCCAGTGTTATATGTTATGTTATGTCAGTGACCTTGACTTTTTATCTCAGCTGACTTACAAGTCAGCTGAGCTTATGTTATGACTAGCCATCCATCGTCCTTCCATCATTAAGAAACATAGTAATAAGAAAGGAGTCTGTAACAAGGCATTTTATGAATAGAAAGTTAAAATAATGGAAAAAGTGGATGAAAGAATTAAATACCTGAGAAGAGGACCTCTTCAAAAGTGGAGACAGATTAAACAAGTGCTGCAGGATTCACATTGTAGTCAGGAATTGCAAGACTTGCATGACAAGTTTGTCATGAGATATGTTGACAAAGCTAGCAATAACATTGCACTAACTTGTAAACCATACTACATTAATACTGAGTGAATTAAATAATGAAAGTTATCAACGGACAAGAGCCTCTGATACTGTTATCAAGGACCAAATGGATAAAAACGAGGAGTTGAAATGCATTGTCTCAAATGAGGACAAGAAATTAGCAATCATATATGCAATTGTCAAAATGCATAAAAACACTGTTAAATTCAGATTCATCATTGCAGCAAAGAAATGTGTTTCAAAACAAGTTGCTAAACGACTCACTTAAGTCCTCAGACTTGTTAAAAATTCACATACTAACTACTGCAAAAAAGTGAAAATGTAAACGGGAGTGAATAGAATGTGGATTACAGATAGCACAAGTGATGTTCTACTAGACATGGACAAAATCAACAATAAGAGTGGTGCCAAATCAATTCATACTTCTGATTTCTCAACATTGTGTACAAAGATCAACTTGACAGACTTAAACGTGTTAATTTTAATGTTGGGTAAAGCGTTCAAAGGTGGCACAGGTCAATGTATTGAAATATCTGGTGCTGAGGCTAAATTTGATTAAGGTAAGAACAAAGGAATATCTTACGCAAAGCAATAGTGTGCTCAAATGATAGAATACATTATCAACAATGCATACTTTTGCTTTGGAACTAAAGTCGATCAAGATAGTAGGCATACCAATCGGAACAGATCCAGCCCCATATATTGCCAATCTTTATTTACATTTTTATGAATCAAAATGGATGGAGGAATTGGCAAAAACAAACTTTACAGCTGCAAGAAGATCCTATTCTCACAGAAGAAGATTTATAGATGACCTGTGTGCTTTAAACAATGGAGATGAAATAAAGGGAAATTGGAAAAACATTTATCCCAAAGAACTAATATTAAATCTGGCAAATGAAAATGATACAAAAGCTACTTTCCTTGATCTGGATATAGAAATAAAGAACAACCAGTATGTAACAAAAATAGCGAAAATCCAGCCTGTTGTTTACATGTTACATAATCTATACCCCACAGTACACTGCATTATGTGTGAAATGATACAATTTTAAGTCTGCACTATGTGAGAAGATCGAATAAAATGTTCATTTGGCATGTTTTATTTAAGTTGTGTCGTGTCTTTTTTTTCAAAAAGCGTTATTTTACTGTTGAGGGGTCGTATCAAGAATCATGAAAATTTTGTAAAGGACCGCTAAAGAAATGGTATAGTTGCCCTAGTTTGTGTTGATGGTTTAAATAAATTTCGTGCCATGTGGGAAGGTTAACTATCCCTAATAAAAAAAAACATTCAAGTTACTGTAAAAATATATAAAGTATGAGGTGCATCGAGGCGAGCAATTTTTTGACGAAACGGAGCTGTTGTCCGGTGACAGCGGTCGCCACGAAACTATCACATGTAAACAGGGTCAAGGTCAACCATTAAACAAAGGAAAAACTGGACTCGCATGTGTTGATCACTGTTTACATTTAGACGCATCACTGGGCGCAAAGGAAAATAGTGGACTGGCGACAACAATAAATGGATTTTTAATTACGAGGTTGTGATACAAAGTGTGGAGCGGTAATTTTGTTTAATGAAAGGTTTATTAGCGTACAAATGTTACAAATATGCAGAATACTTCATCGCATCGATCCTACGTTTGTTCATCAAAAACATCATGACACGGGATGCCGGGGAAGACTAGCTGATCATTGTGATTGATTTTGGAACATTCGTCACTAGTTTTTCAGGTCTTTTCGATTATAATTTTCCGCATATAAATAGGTTATGGCCGGATAGGATAGGCTATTTCAAGAAGTAATGAAGATGAACGAGTAAATCTGTAGTGGGACTCCGAGGCCTAGGGACCTGGTGAGGCACTGACTGACTGAGGTGAGGGAAACCACGCTTCCACCGTCTGTACATGGTATAATTCAGATGGTCTCTTATTGGAGGAACCCCACATTCACGACCTCAACAGCTCAAATCCTGGGCGGCCTTTCCCTGGTGTAGTAGTGGTAGCGAGGTACGCACATTTCTGCCACCACCACTGCACCAGTTCTTCATGATCGATTACATATGTGCTTTAAAAAGAAATCACCATTTATCAAATTTTACAATTATTACAACCCTTAAAATTGTTATTTGAGTAAAGAACTCCTGTCTGGGTGCTGAACGATGTGTTTCGCAACTTGGAAATATTTGCCGGTCATGGGTTTCGTCTTTTCCCCCTAGAGTCAATGGGCCTGATGCATCACCCGGTACGGAGCTTTCGCTTGCAAAGTAATGAGTGTAAACTGTCGTAAATTGTTTTGATGGCATTAACTCAGTGTCTTAACTTTATTCTACACACGTTCGATGGCCTAACTCACCGTAATTCATAAGTTATGGATCAAAATAAGACTCCGCATTTTCCCATAGCCACCACGTGTGTTTTGCGGGCCATGTTCACCTCGATCTGAACCGTAGGAAAATAAATCGACCTACTTCGTCAGTGTCGGTCGCTTAGCCATGGTGGGGTGGCCGGGTGTGGCTCAAATTTGTGTTATGTGGTCGCAAATTTATACAATGTTGGCAAATTCCTCACAAGAAGCGATGTTCTTAATTCAAATTCAAATGAAGACTCAATTTCAAATTAAAATTGGTCTCTTTCTTTCCTTGTAATCATAGATCGTCGGGGCCTCGATTTTGTTCTAATTTTTTATGACTTTTTGTGTGTTATTGCTATTTTTGACGTCTCCAGAACCGTCACTCAGATTAAGCTGAAACTTGGTGGATATGTTCCTTGTGGAAGGGTCAAACAGAGTTGTTCACCAAGTGGCACTGCTGTGTATTCCTGATTTTTAACAATTTTTTCAATTTGGGTATTTATGGGTCAATGCAGCTTTCCTGTTGATAACTATGTTTGTCAGTGGACATTCTAATGCTTATTCACATTTTTTACATCTTCTCCGAAAGCGTCAGCCAGATTGACTTCAAAGTTGGTGGCAATATACCTTGGATGGGTTTCTATCATATTTATCCAAATGGTCACGCTCCAGTGATTTTTGGATTTTTGATATTTTTTGGGGGGGGGGGATAAAAAATCTTCTCCACAACTGCTCACCCAATTGCTTTGATATTACATAAGAATACTCCTAGGGACTCCTAGTTCTGAAATGGTACACCAGGTGGGGTTGCAATTTTGTTTCCAATTTTTTTATGAATTTTTGTGTGTTTTTGTTACTTGTGACTTCTTCTCTAGAACCGTCTCTCAGATTAAGGTGAAACTTTGTGGATATGTTTCTTGTCAAAAGGGTCAAGCAAAGATGTTCACTAGGTAATACTGCAGTTGATTCCTGATTTTTATTTATTTTTTATTTTTTTTCAGTTTGGGTACTTATCGTTAAATGCACCTTTTCTATTGCTTACTATGCAAGTCAATGGGCATTCTAATGGTAATTCACATTTTGGACTTCTCTGAAGAAACTGTCTGCCAGATTTACTCCAAACTTGGTGGCAATGTACCTTGGGTGGGTCTCAACCAAGTTTGTACAAATGGTAATGCTCCAGTGACTTTGGGATTTTTTATGATACCAAAAAAAATATTTCGAAAAGTTTTAATAGGAAAGTTTAACATGGGAATTTCTTGTAATGGTTATAGCTTCAATAATTTTGGCCAGATTTGTGCCAAGCTTGGTGGGGATGTACCTTACATAAGTGTCTACCTATTTTGTGCAAATGGTCATGCTCCAGTGATGTTTGGACCTTGACCTCATTCCCAAGGTCACAGGACAACTGACACAAAATTTACTGTTCACTTGTTTACTTGATATCTGTTTTGAGCTCGAGTTAGGACTTTGATACTGCACATGTAATGTTTCTGTATGAAAGTCATGCTTAGACAGTACATGAGTGACCTTGACCTCGTTTGTGGGGTCACAGTGTAACATATGTGAATTTTACTCTTCACTGTAACTTGAGAACCACTTGAACTGGAACCTTGATGCTGCACATGTAAGTGTTCTTCTAGAAAGGTCAGATTTTTCACTCAGTATATGTGTGACCTTGATCCTATCCCAAGTTCATAGAGCTGCAAGTGTGATGAATGTCTAGGTCAGCTGAGCATGGGCTGTTCACATACTCCTGCTGTTCATGATTTCTTTTTTGTTTCGCTTTGTTGTTTTTTGGGGCAAATCTTAAAAACCCGTCTTCTCTGAAACTGCTGACCCAATTGTTTTGATATCAAATAGGAACACTCCAAGGGACTCTTGGGTCTGAATTTGTTGACCAGGTGGTACTGGGATATTTTTCTTTCTTTTTTTTTGGTAATTAGTCCCCCGCCCACTTGGTGGGGGACTAAAGGTTTGCACCTCGTCCGTCCCTCCGTCCGTCAGTCTGTCCGTCAGTCTGTCCATCCGAAGCTTCTCAGGGCCATATTTCCAACACCATAACACCCACAGCTACCAAATTTAATGTGTTTGTACTTCTTAGGATAGAGGTGTATGGTGTGCCAAAAGTAGGTCATTAGGTCAAATATATGGGTCACAGAATACATATGTATGAAAAATCTTGTCTGGGCCATAACTTTTTTGTCCTTTTACTTAGAGTCATGAAATGTTACACAAATGTGAAGTTTAGTCTAAGAAAGTGTCATAAAGCAAAACTAGGTCACTAGGTCAAATATTTGGGTCACCACGATATGTAAATATACAGAATTTTCAGGTCCTGACTGTAATTATGTCTCCCGGTGGAAGCCGGGGGACATATGTTTTAGTGCCCGTTTCTTCCTCTTGTTGTTGTTGTTGTTGTTGTTGTTGTTGTTCAGGTTCTTCAACACTTGGTTTCCGTGCGATAAGTCTTGAAGGACTTGACAGAATTTGATGAAACTTGGTAGGATTATGTATCTAGGCAAGACCTAGGTTGGGATTGTATTTGGGTGACCTCGACCTAATTCTCAAGGTCACAGGGTCGCTTATGTGAAATTGGTTTCCGTTTGATAAGTCATGAAGAACGTGATGGAATTTGATGAAACTTGGTAGGATAATGTATCTTGGCAAGACCTAGGTTGTGATTGTATTTGGATGACCTTGAGCGAATTCTGAAGGTGACAGGGTCACTTATGTGAAATTGGTTTCCGTTTGATAAGTCATGAAGAACGTGATGGAATTTGATGAAACTTGGTAGGATAATGTATCTTGGCAAGACCTAGGTTGTGATTGTATTTGGATGACCTTGAGCGAATTCTGAAGGTGACAGGGTCACTTATGTGAAATTGGTTTCCGTGCGATAAGTGTTGAAGAACGGGATGGAATTTGCTGAAACTTAGTAGGATTATGTATCTAGGCAAGACCTAGGCTGGGATTGTATTTGAGTGACCTTGAGCAAATTCTCAAAGTGACAGGGTCACTTATGTGAAATTGGTTTCTGTGCGATAAGTCTTGAAGAACTTCATGGAATTACCGAAACTTGGTAGGATTATGTATCTAGGCAAGACCTAGGTTGGGAATGTATTTGGATGACCTTGAGCAAATTCTCAAGGTCACAGGGTCACTTATGTGAAATTGGTTTCCGTGCGATAAGTCATGAAGAACTTGATAGAATTTGCTGAAACTTGGTAGGATTATGTATCTTGGCAAGACCTAGGTTTGGATTGTATTTGGATGACCTTGAGCTAATTCTCTAAGGTCACAGGGTCAATTATGTGAAATTGGTTTCCGTTCAATAAGTCATGAAGAACTCGATAGAATTTGATGAAACTTGGTAGGATTATGTATCTAGGCAAGACCTAGGTTGGGATTGTATTTGGATGACCTTGATCAAATTTTGAACGTCACAGGGTCACTTATGTGAAATTGGTTTCCGTGCAATAAGTCTTGAAGAACTTGATGAAAATTGCTAGAGTAATGTATCTAGATGAGAGCTAAAATAGGATTGTAGTTTTCAAGCAAAATTGGTCATTTGTAATTTGTTATCACCTGTAGCTTATTCAGAGACGTAAGTGTTCCACCGGGAGACATTTGATTTTCTGTTGGAAAATCAGCCTGTTCTAGTTTTTTTTAACTTTTGGACCTCTTTTTATGAAATTTTTACATGATAATGTACCTTGACCCAACAGTGTGTCATGGGGGGAAATTAGGTCACTAGGTCAAATATATAGGTCACAGTATAAAATTCTGTGTAAAACCTTGTCAGCACCAAATTTCTTCTACCATAATACCTACAGCTACTAACTTTGTTACGTGCATACTTCTTGGGGTGCTGGAGTGTAGCATGGCAAAAGTAGGTCACTAGTTTCAAAATCTAGGTGACAATGTGAAATCCATGTAAAAACTTGTGGGGGCCATAACAGTTTTGTCCTGTTACTTAGATCGATGAAATTTTACACAAATGTGAAACTTAACATGGAAATGTGTCGTAAAGTAAAATAAGTTACTAGGTCAAATATTTGGGTCACAGTTGTACATAAATGTACAGTACTTTCATGTCCTTACTGTAATCCTTAAAAAATTTTGACTTCTTGTTATAAAATTTTACTGATAATGTATTGTGACCTAAAAGTGTGTCACGACGCAAAACTAGGTCACTAGGTCAAATATCTAGGTCACAGTGTAAACTCCATGTAAAACCTTGTCCATGCCATATTTCCCTTACTATAATACCTACAGCTACCAAATTTATTATTTTAATAATACCTGGGGAGTTGGTGTGTCACATGGCAAAAGTAGGTCACTTGGTCAAATATCTAGGTCACTGTGAAATCCATTCAAAATCTTGTCCGGGCCATAACTTTTTTGTCCTTTTACTATTGTTATCACAAACTTCATGCATCTTTACTACAATTACTTGCTGTCTGGTAAGGAACTACACATAGCTATGCAATACTTGATGCTTGGGATTAAAGGGCCTTTTAATTTTTTTTTTCATCTAGGTCACACCCCTATATAGTAGTCCATTCAACCTCAGGGGCAACGAGCGGGGGACTATGTATTGCTCTGCAATACTCATTCACTTGTTTTTATGATTTTGTGTGTGTGTGTGTGTGTGTGTTATTGCTATTTTTTACTTTTTCCAGAACTGTTACTCAGATTAAGCTGAAACTTGGTGGATATATCCCTTGTGGGAGGGCTAAACAAAATTGTTCACTAGCAGGCAATGCTGCTGTTTGTTTCAACAATTTTTTTTTCAATTTGGGTACTTGTCGGTAATGGCACCTTTCCTATTGCTTGCTCAAATCAATGGGCATTTTAATGCTCATTCACAGTTTTTATTTCTTCTGTGAAACTGTCCTTCAGATTGACTTCAAACTTGATGGCAGTGTATCTTGGGTGAGTGTCTAGCAGATTTGTTCATATGGTCATGGCCCATTGATTTTTTGGATTTTTTATGATTTTGTTTTTATTTTTTGGGGCAAATCTTCAAAACTGTTTTCCTCTGAAACTGCTCACTGCATTGCTTTAATACTACGCAGGAACACACCTAGGGAGTTCTGGTTCTGAATTTGTTCACCAAGTAGCGCTGGGATTTTTTTTGTAATTATTGTGGTTTTTCGTGTGTTATTGCTATTTTCGACCTTTTCCACAGAGCTGTCACTCAGATTAAGCAGAAACTTGGTGGATGGTTCTTTGTGGAAAGATCAAACAAAACAGTTCGCTATGTGGTAATGCTGTGGATTACTGATTTTTAACGATTTTTTAAAATTTGGGTACTTACAGTAAATGCACCTTTCCTATTGATTACTGTGCAAGTCAGTGAGCATCCTAATGCTTATTCACATGTAGACCTATTTATGCATAACTGTCATTCAGATTGACTTTAAACTTGGTGGCAATGTACCTTGGTTGGGGTCTCTGGCAGATTTGTTTAAATGGACATGCTCCATTGAATTTTGGACTCCTTTGTTCTTTTGGGGAGCAATTCTTAAAAAAATGGCAAGGGTATATGTACATGTCAGCTGAGCACAGGACTGTGACAGTCCTCTTGTTTTATAAACTAGTTAAAGCAGAAGTAAAGAACTGGCTGTTATTTTTATAAAGTACATTCAGCAAAATGTGTTTGTTACACCTGAATAGCCTTTCTTTCAATTATTTCAACTTGCTGAACAGCCCTTCATGCCAATCATATGCTTTGCCCCTGCATTTAGGCCACCAGGCCTTGTTGTGAATTTTTGTATGTTTTTGCTATTTTCCACTTCTTCTCCAGAACCGTCACTCAGACTAAACTCAAACTTGGTGGATATGTTCCTTGAAGAAGGGTCAAAAAAAGTTGTTCTAAAGGTTGACTTGGTTCATATTTTCATTCATTTTTTGAAAAAGTACAAAATAAAAAAAAATTATACCAAACTTAAACATGGAGATTTCTTGTAATGGAAATAACTTAGATAATTTTCGCCATATTTATGTCACACTTTGTAGAATTGTACCTTTGATAGGTCTCTACATATATTATTATTCAAATGGTTACATTTTGCATACATTTTTGGGTAATTTTTAGCTCAGCTGACTTGTCAGTCAGCTGAGCTTATCTTATTGTCCTCCGTCCATCGTCCGTCTGTCGTCCGTCAACAATTCACATTTTCGACTTCTCCGAAACCGTCAGCCAGATCCACTTCAAACTTGGTGGGGATGTGCCTTGGGTAAATGTCTACCAAGTTTGTTCAAATGGTCATTGTCCAGTGATTTTTGGAATTCTTTTTGGGGCAAATCTTAAAAAATCTTCTCTGAAACCGCTCACCCAATTACTTTGATATCACACAGAAACACTCCCTGGAACACCTAGTTCTTGATTTATTCACAGGTGGCGCTGCATTTTTTTTTTCATTTTTTTAAATTAATTTTTGTGTTATAGCTATTTTCGACTTCTTCTCCAGAACCGTCACTCATATTAAGCTGAAACATGGTGGGTATGTTCCTTGTAGAAGGGCCAAACAAAGTTTTTCACTATGTGGGAATGCTGTGGATTCCTGATTTTTAACGATTTTTTCAATTCAGGTACTTATCGGTCAATGCAGCTTTCTTATTGATTACTATGGAAGTCAATGGACATTCTAATGCGAATTCACATTTTCAACTACTTCTCCAAAACCATCATCCAGATTAACTTCAAACTTGGTGGGGGTGTACCTTGGGTGGGTGTCTACCAGGTTTGTTCAAATGGTCATGCTCCATTGATTTTTTGTATTTTTAATGAATTTTTTTGTTCTTTTTTTAGACAGATTGCAAAAAATCGTCTTCTCCAAAAGCACTCACTCAGTTGCTCTGATATCACACGGGAAGATACCTAGGGACTCATTGTTGTTAATTTGTTCACCAGGTGTCGCTGCAATTTTGTTCTAACTTTTTATGAATTTTTGTGTGTTATAGCTATTTTTGACTTCTTCTCCAGAACCGTCACTCATATTAAGCTGAAACATGGTAGATATGTTCCTTGTGGAAGGGTCAAACAAAGTTGTACACTATGTGGGAATGCTGAGGATTCCTGATTTTTAAGCATGTTTTTCAATTTGGGCAATCATCGGTCAATGCAGCTTTTCTATTGATTACTATGGAAGTCAATGAGCATTCTAATGCTAATTCACATTTTCAACTTCTTCTCCAAAACCGTCATCCCGATTAACTTCAAACATGGGTGGGATGTACCTTGGGTAGGTGTCTACCAGGTTTGTCCAAGTGGTCCTGTTCCAATGAATTTTGGATTTTTTTATGATTTTTTTTTTTTCAAAAATCTTTACAAAAGGTTTAATAGGAAAGTTTGACATGGGAATTTCTTGTAATGGTTATTACTTAAATAATTTTGGCCAGGTTTACTTCAAACTTGTGGGGATGTGCCTTGGGTGGATCTCTACCAAGTTTGTTCAAATGGTCACACTCTAAATATTTTTTTTTGGAATTTTTATGATTTTTTTTGTTCTTTTTAGGGGCAAACCTTAAAACTCTTCACCTCTGAAACTGCTCACCCAATTGTTTTGATATCGTACATAGACACTCCAAGGGACACTTACTTCCCAATTTGTTTACCATGTGGCGCTGCAATTTTTTCTAATTTTTTTATGAATTTTTTATATGGTCTTGTTATTTTTCACTTGTTCTCAGAACTGTCACTCAGATTAAGGTGAAATGTGATGGATATGTTCTTGTGGAAGGGTCAAACAAAGTTGTTTACTAGGTGGCACAGCTTTAGATTCCTGAGTTTTAAGTATTATCACCTCGGGTACTTATTGATCAATGCAGCTTTCCTATTGATTACTATGTAAGTCAATGGGCATTCTAATGCTAATTCACAGGACAACTGACACGAATTTACTTGATAACTTGAGATCTGTTTTGAGTTAGTACTGTGAGGCTGCACACGTTAATGTTTTTGTATGAAGGTCATGCTTAGACAGTGCATGAATGACTTTGACCTCATTTCTGGGGTCACAGTGCAACATACATGACTTTGATACTTCATTATAACTTGAGAACTACTTGAACCTTGATGTTGCACATGTTAGAGTTCTTTTATAATTGTCAGACTTACTCAGAACATGGGTGACCTTGATCCTTTCCCAAGTTCATAGAGCTGCAAGTGTGATGAATGTCAAGATCAGCTGAGCATGGGCTGTTCACACAGCCCTCTTGTTTTAGAATAAGCAGATGCATGTCAGCTGAGCACAGGATCATCATGATCCTCTTGTTTCTGTGTTTTGGCTATTTTTTGACTTCTTCTCCAGAACCATCACTCAGATTAAGCTGAAACTTGGTAGATATGTTCCTTGTAGAAGGGTAAAACAAAGTTGTTCACTAGGTGGCTCCGCTGGGGATTCCTGATTTTTAACGATTTTTTCAATTCAGGTACTTGTTGATCAATGCATCTTTAGTATCGATTACTATGGAAGTCAATGGACATTCTAATGTTATTCACATTTTTGACTTCTCCAAAACCGTCATCCAGATTGACTTCAAATGTGGTGGCAATGTACTTTGGACGGATTTCTACCAGGTTTGTTTAAATGGTCATGGTCCAGTTTTTCTCTTCTTCTCCGAAACTGTGTTGCCAGTTACTTTGAAATTGAATAGGGACACTTCTGTGGAACTTGTGGGAGGGTCACACAAGGTTGTTCACCAGGTGGCATTGCTGTGGATCCCGGATTTTTAACGAACTTTTCAATTTGGGTACTTGTTGGTCAATTCATACATTCCTATTGTTAACTATGTTAGTCAATGGGAATTGCAATGGTAGTTTACATTTTCAACCTCATCTGAAAACCATTGACCAGATTCACTTCAAACTTGGTGGGGATGTGTTTCGGATGGGTTTCTGCCAAGTTTATTCAAATGTTCACGGTCCAGTGATTTGTGGGGGTTTTTTGGAATTTTTCTTGTTGATTTTACATGCCTATTGATTACCATGCAAGTCAATGGTGATTGCAAAGTCCTTAGGGTTTGCAATGCTAATTGACAATTTTGACTTCTGCGAGACCATCAGCTAGATTCACTTGAACCTTGGTGGGGGTGTTCCTTGGGTGGGTATCTACCAAGTTTGTTGAAATGGTTACAGTCTAATAATTTTTGGAATTTTGTTATGATTTTTGGTTCATTTTTTGGCCAAATCTTCAAAAGCCTTGATCCTTGTATAAACTCTCATTCTCCACTAGGTGGCACTACGCAGAGGTCAGAGCTCACTTGGCTCCCTAGTATAAGTACTATTTTTAGGGAGTTTTGTACCTCTTAACTGCAAACAAAGTAGGTACATTTTATCTATGAAGGTATCAAGAAGTCACAGAAATCAGTTTTTACTATTCTGACTACAGTGAAGGTACACATTCTGCCACTTGATTTTGAGTACTGCATGCACATGCCAAGATGGAGTCATGGACATGGTCATCTTATTCTATCAGCTGATCATGGTCCAAGATGTTTGAGCTTCGAAGCAAGTTTATTAATTCCACAATGGAGGCTCTTTTTAATTGAATTGGCCTGGACAATACTGAGGATATAGCATCCTTCTCGGGATTCCATGACAGTGAAATTGAGAAAAAACTTCATTCAAGTACTACGGCTATGGATTCTCGGATCTGTCAACGCGTCATAAGCTGCTTATCAGCTGACTGCTGTTGTTATGTAAATGAGCGGGCCCTGTGAAAACACGTTCCACATCACATATGGTCCCATGTAAAATTAGACATTTTTATCTAAAATTATATCCATGTTGTCGAACGCAAATCAACAAAATATTTCTGAAGGCAGCATCATTTTGCCGAATTCTGCTACTGAATAAAAAATTGGAGAGATTTTGACGATCATAACTTGGGGTTTTAGCGTTGGTTTTCGGGTAACGCTTAGCATACATTAAGTGGGTATCCACAGACGCTTTCAGGGAGATTCACCCAGTTATGCAGGCATGTAAACTTAGATTCCCGGATGTGCGGATACAAGAATATGGTAACATCTCCAAACAGGGTGGGTGACCCAGTTACTCAGTCTACGCCCATTACCAGGCAGGCTGCCCCTCTCCCCAGCAGCAGCAGCCAGGAAGCTGACCTACTTAAAGCCTCAGGCAGCCCAAGTCCCCAGGCATCTATTGAGCTCAGGCCTGGCACAGCAGAGGGATGCCCACTCAACCTTAACACTGACTCAGCTGTGCCACCAAGGAGGATGCCAAAGACCCCCCAGGACCCACTAGGAGCACTGGCAGCCAAGTCACAGGTGGATGCAAGTTTCATGGAATGTATGTTTGGAGCCCTGGAATCTGAGATAGCCAAACTCAGACAGGAACTTGGTCAAGCCTATCAGACTATAGAGAAGCTGCAGACCCAGATCAAGACACAGCATACCCACATAATTAAATCTCCTGTGGAGGCAGCTGGAAGCAAATACTCAACTTGTGATGACAACAATGAGAGTACACAGAGTGCTGGCAGTGAGGGCTCCCTGCCTCCACCTCACCCCTTGTCGTAACTGAACACCAGCAACAACATCCTTCTGATTGGTAGTTCCCAACTGAAGTATGTAGCAGAAAAAAACATTGGCAGCCATGTTGATATACGCTGCCTGAGAGGAACCACAACCCACAAGCTCAAGTCAGTCTTTGAGAAGATGAAGCTGGGCCACTACAGAACGATAGTTGTCCATGTGGGTACATGCCAAATCACAGAGGATCCTGTGCAGTTCAAGGAGTCATACAAGTTTATGCTGGACACCATAACCTCAAAGTTCAGTGGGGATGTACTTATATCCAGCATCTGTCCACGGGCGAACAAGTATGCAGCCAAGGTGGTGATCTTGAACCAAATGCTACAGGATCTAGCCCAGCAAGAAGGGTGCATGTTCATTGACAACAGTCATATGCTAAGCTGTGATGGTGTTGCTATAGAGAGGTATCTACACAGTGACCAATACCATATCAACAGGACTGGTACCAGCATCCTACTGGGGTGTATCAACAGAGTTGTACCTCTCCAGGAGCCTCATGACCAGACATCTGTAGATACCTGTACAACAGACGACCGTATAGCAGTGATACCACATGCCAACAACATTGAAGTAGTCACTGGTCATCGCCCAGTTCAAAGCACCATTCAAAAAAGGGTTTACTCTTCAATGCCAAGACACCATCCGAGAAAAGCGTGTTTTAACTGTGGTGAGACTAATCATCTTAAAGCAAGATGTCGGCACAGGCGGCCTCTTCGCTGCAACAACTGTAACACTGAAGGACATAAACAAAAGATGTGCCACAAATTCACCAGTAACAGTGCATAGGACAGTGGCAAGGAAGATCATGCCGTACCTGTTGGTATGAGTAACCGCTTTCACCCACTAACTTCTCTGTGCATTGACTGCAACAAGAGTAGGCCATGTGAATGTGCATCACCTACAGGTAAGATGACTGCATGCTCACCTGTCAAAAATGATAAGGAGCAGTCTGTACATGACACTGAACTGAACAATGACAATGTGAATGTGAACTCGGATAAACAAAGCTATGAAATGGACCCCTGCAGAGTAACAGAACAGCATGTATCACTGGTGGTAAAATATTAAGAAGTTAATCCCTGTTCTACTTTAAAAGTTGATGGTTTGAAACCTGGTAATTTGAATGTGGCTCACATGAGGCCCAAAGCAAGTAAAACAGTGTGTGACACTAAGCCTGTATGTAGCTTTGGTTTGAACAAGAAAGGTTTAAAAGTAGCCCATTTGAATATATGCCATTTGTACCCAAAGGTAGATGAATTACGTTTCATGCTTCAGAGGCCCAAACCAGAGGCTGATATTTTTGGTATATGTGAAACATTCTTACATGAAAATATTGCAGATACACAAGTAAATATTGATGGTTTCAATATTATTTGTCGGGACCGACAATGGAAAAAGGGTGGAGGATTAGTTGCGTATCTAGCCTCAAAGGTTCCATTTGTTCACAGAAGAGATATGCAAGACGATGTGATTGAAACCATATGGTTAGAGATCCAAAGACCTAACTCAAAGCCCATACTAATTTGTTTTGTCTACAGACCCCCCAATGCTAAAGTTAGCTGGATCGAGCACTTTGAGAAACAGCTAGAACGGGCATATACTCAAAACAAAGAATTTTTTGTTCTTGGTGATCTTAATATTGATTGGTTGAAAATTACTGATAACAATACCTGGATTGATTGTGTTTCATCATTTCAGCTGTCACAAGTTGTAAATGTGCCGACAAGAGTAACCCAAACCTCAGAGACACTTATTGATCAGATTTATGTGTCAAATTCAATGTGTGTTAAACAGGTAGTAGTACCTAAACTGGGTATCAGTGACCACTTCCCAGTGTGCCTTGTCATAAGCTGTGACAGTGGTGGTAGGGGTAATGACCCTGGTCACACTGCTATATGTTATCGCTGTATGAAATATTTCAAAGCAGACCTTTTTATTCAAGATTTACAAAATACTGATTGGCAAGATGTGTACGACTCAAATAATGTAAATGAAGCTGTAATTTTATTCATGGAAAACTACAAGAAGGTACTGAACCTACATGCACCTGTTAAAATGCACAGAGTAAAACACATAAAGCAACCAGAATGGATTAATGAAGACATAATCCAGGCTATGAAGATGCGTGATAACTAATAATCTATGGGTAATTCAGAGATGAGATGTACAAAGTTTGGAGAAATCATAGACCAGTGGCCAACCCTAAAAAGTGGCTTATTTAAGGATATACCCCTCCCTATGGTAGAACAAATCACAACCCATTTTTTATTAAAGATTGGCATATTCTGCATTAGATTATGATGGTTGTGGTCTTTTAATTTGATGACAAGGGTATTTTATAGCCATATCTTTGAAAATAGTAGTCATCACTTTAACTATCATTCCATACAAGACACTACTGAGCATAACTTCAAAAATAAATTCAAGAAACATACCAAATATGGCTCATAGTATCTGAAATAATATGGCAAGCACAGTACAAATGATGTTTTCATGGTTCTGTTGTCATAAAATGTCGAAAAATACCAAATTTGGGCAAATTAGTGCAAAAATTCCTTCAGGTTCGATATTCTACGGTGCATAAAATGTTACACAGTGCTCAAAGTCCTTGCTCTAGGAAAACATTTAATGCACCAAAAATTGCCCGAATTGCCGAGTTAAAAGGCAATATGCTAAATATAGCCCCACCTTTCTCAGAATTTAAATTGGAGAGAAAAGAGCTACCCCCTTATTTTCTGGCAGGTCTAAAATGGCAATTTTTTTACCAGAACTGCCATAATCTAACTATACAAGCAAAAGTGAACAGGTAATGGTTGCAAATCATAACAATGTATGTTTTCAGTCATCCAGTAGTTGTCAAATAAAGCATAAAACTAGAAAAGAAGATTTGCGTCACAGCAAATCTATCTGGGTGCCTTCAAAATGAGAACAGTTTGAAGTGCTATATTTTGCCATCGTTCAACATAATCTAAATTTCGTGCATTAGCTTAATTTTCATAAATTAAAATGCTCAGCCTTGGTTCTTGGTTCAAGGGATGTGGCCATGTCCCAAACTTATAAAGTGAAGTTTGAATGAACCTAGTATCTATAGTAGTTTTGAAGCTATTCAACATAATAATTCTAATTTTGTGTATTTGTCTAATTTGCATGAATCATAAGCCTAGAAGAACTTTGGTTTATTGTTCATTGGATGGGGTTATGCCACAAACCCATAAATTGAAGTAGAAATGGCACCTCTATGATAGATTTGAAGCTATTAAAGATTTACATTTTGCATTTTCATGTAATTTGCATAAATTAAAATCCTACAACTTTGGTTCATGGCTCATTGGATGCGGCTTTGCCACAATCCTACAAATTGAAGTTGGAATGGCATCTCTATGAACAATAGTTTTGGAGATACTCAACTTTTAATTTTTTCAATGCCCCTTATTAGCATAATTTGAAATTCTACAACTATACTGTCCATTATAGTGACAAGTGTCATGAAGGTGTATATGCACATTGAAATTTTGAGTCCATCTGCAATAGTTTGGAAGATATGGGGCTTTTATAATTTTTGTTGCCTCTAAAATTTGCATAATTTTAAACATCATGACTATTCCAAATGAGATGCACACTTTTGCTGGTTATGTCAGTCACCATGGCAAGCTTGGTGGTTTTTTCCAATAGTGTCTGAAAAAAACTCTGGACCAAGTTGGTCAGAAAGAAAGACATTCGCTTTTTATTTCTTTAATTTATCTGAGATGAAATGCAACCTCTCCTATGTGACCACTTTTGTCTGGCATTAGGGGTGATCTTAAATTGCAGGTACCACTGTACATTGAAACCTCTCTGCAGTGGGCACCTTCGCGACCAGAGAAAAGTGCCCATACCTGAGAGGGTCAGCCCTTCTGGGCAGTATTGATGAGTATATGTGCATGTACAGTGTACACATATAATAATACAGAGGGATGTATATACATGCAATACAAAACTGTCTTTGTTCCTTGATTACATAAACAAATTTTAACAGATGCTGTCACAAAACTACATGTACATGTACCTGTGAACTGAGACATGCACTATACTGACTCAGTATTGGCTATGAAGATCAGGCTTCATCTCACTGGTTACAAGAAAACAAAGACATGAAAGTGTCCATTGAGATGACACAAATTTGCACACTTTTTCAAAATTCACCAAAATGTGAAAACAGTCACTGAGGACTATAAGTCAGACTTTGATCGGTCCAGCAAACTCAGCTCTGTATGTAGTCTATTTTTAACAGAGGGTACACCCTGGCTTGTTCTGCCTAGAATTCCAATCCTTCTGATCTCTTGGGATTGATAAGCCTAGCAGGCTCCTAGCCTCATGCAGGCAAACTCTGACTGGTCAGTCTCAGCTATGGTGCACTTACAGCTCTGTCCAGCATTAGTGTGAATATGGATCACATATGTTTCTTGCATAAACAGAAACAGATTCTCTGTATTTTATTGAGAACCTCATTACACAGTGGTTGGGAGTTCCCCCACCCCACTCCTACCTCCCATTTGCCATAAGACCCAAACTTTTCAAACCATAAACCCAGCAGGCATGGCCAGAAGGCTGCCTATGAAGGTGTTACGCTACTAATTCAACCTGCAAAAAATGTAAACAAACCAGGTTGCAGTCTGTACCTTCCAAAATAACTTATAAACCCAAACATATCCTATGCCAAATTGTTCCTTACAATATTCTGAATCATCCGAGAACAAGAAAACCTGGTCATCATTGGGAAAAGTTTTAAGATATTACCGTTTGCTACAACCAAAGTAGTGACAGCAGTCACGCCGCCTTGCGCGGTGACTCGAAGTACTCACATTGTGGCTATGTGTATTCAGTCACTACGCTGGATATGTTGAAAACTGACCGGTCAATAAATACCGCACACTGTACCTGTCAGTTTCAGGAAAAAAAGATGTTACTGTGGTCAGAATTATGTAAGAGGCAGCCCCCTGTACCTGTAAGGGTCATTTCTAATATGCACTCTTTAATCCTTCTACCTGGAAGCCAGCCGAATTACTCAAGTAATACCTTAAGGGAACAAGTCATCTCCACAATTATCAAATAAATGATCTTTGAAGATTGGAAATATTGTATTGTGTACAAATCATATCAAAAGCTTGAACTGGGGCCACTATTTTCCCTAACAGTCATATGTAATGCTATAAACCAGAATGCATATGAGCAAAAACTGAAAAATTGTATGTGCATGTTGCAGGGGTATGCTAACAAAAATTTTTCCCAATGATGCCTTTTGTAAATTGTGTTTTTCATGAGGTAAATATTGTGAACTTCCCTGAAAAATACATGTCATGTTGGTTCATAGACTTTGGAATTGAATACGGTGACTGTAACTGAAACTCCATACCCTCTCAGATACAGAATTTTGCCCATAGTTGAAATCACCATCCATCTAAACTGAGCTTTCTGTTCTCTTTAACAGTAATAAGCTATTTTTGGAGTTTTCATAGTCATGAGTGTGCTCTCCATACAGAAATTATGACCCAGAAACCCATGGCATCAGTTAAAATTGTGTGAGACATGAATCACAAAGCAAATTGTTTGTGGACCTCCCACATTTTGTACAATTGAGTGTTAATTTTGAGCATAAATGTGATTTAAATTATCAAAATGCACTTTTATGTGTTTATTCATTCATAGAGTGTAACATTTCAAGTAATTAAATGAAATAGTGACCCTCCAGACCTGATCATGGGTCTTTCTGCTGCCCAATTAGTCACCTGCAGTGCCCCTTAAGGTATTACGCTACTAATTCAACCCGCAGAAAATGTAAACAAACCAGGTTGCAGTCTGTACCTTCCAAAATAACTTATAAACCCACGTAATGCCATGAGACAGGTTCAAGTATCATGAATGCAAAATGGTTGCCTAGCACCATGGAGGCTTATAACATGCAGTACAGCAGAAGCCCTAGTCAAAATGTGGATTGTTGGAAAATTCACTGAATTTAGCAGACATTAAAATTCCCTAACTTTTGTTTGCATGCTACCAAAGCATAAAATTAATCACATACTGGAACTTACTTTCTCATCTGTGCGAGGCTGCGCCCGATACCGCCGGGCTTGTCAAAGCCCAGTGGTGTCGGGCACAACATCTCACAGTTGAGAAAGTAAGTTCCAGTATGTGATTAGTTTTATGCTTTGGTTGCGAATCATATAACACAACCCTGTATCATCAAATACAAACAGACAAACAGGCAGATATAAACTGTGCCAGTGTTTGGGTAAGTTCCATGTACTATGCTTCCATCTCCTAAGGTTATGATAGATCATGGGATATGGATAAATTCACAAATGATGGTGCCATGATGAGTCCTGGGAAAAAAAGTGGGTAGTGAATGTGTGTTAGTATATGGCATTCATTGGCAAGCTATTTGGACATGGTGGACTATGTGACAAGTTTTTTTTTTTTTCAAAAATTGCCAAATACAAATACTAGTATGTTGATAATTTCTGTTACACAGAGTCATTTTCCTTATTATCAGAGTACATGCAAATTCTGATATAATGTTTTTAACTGCAAAATTGTGATAGAAAATGTATCAGTGTTTTGGACGAAATAATAGGTTTGATCTTCATTCCATATCCAAACTCAAAATTTTAAAAGATGGTGACATTAAATTCACTTGCACTAGATTAATTAGTTTGTTCTTGTGTCAAGTTTTAATTTTATCAATGAGGAAGTATTATCAATTGAAGAATAGTGTCGTATGGCGACAAAGCAGTGATTTTTCTTATTTTCAAAAATAAGGGGGTAGGGGTAATACTTTTTGGTGCTTCTAAAATTTTGAGAAACTTGGGATAATAATTTCCATGTAACTTGGTAGCCTTATGGCTAAGGTAATTTTTGGTGTATGAAAATGCAATATTGGACAAGAATTGTAAGTTTTTTGACATTTTTAGGAGATAAAAATGTCAAAATCAAAAATATTTTTGCATGATTGTGCAGCTTTCTACATTTTTTCCCATCTTTAAGTTCTTAAATGTCTAGTATCATTATTTTCTTACTTTTTCACATAAGTTTTCTTTAATATAAGCCTAATGTCATCAAGTTTCAGCATATATTGCTGATTTTATGCAAAAAACAAGCAAAGTGAGAATTTATTGATTTTTAGAGTGATTCTTCATTATAAATAGTGATAAGATACACCTGTCACTAAAATAAATTACCACAGCCATCATTTTCTTATGTCTCACAAACCAATCTTCAATAAAAAAATGGGTTCTGTCTTGTTCTACCAACGGGAGGGGTACCCGAGTACTTTGGGCTTTGACTACCCTATCAGGTTGTTAAGGAAATCCACCATGCTAAGAAACAATATTACTCTACCATTGTAAAAGATAATATTAGAAATCCCAGCAGGTTATGGAAATCATTACAAAGTTTAGTTGGGAAGAAGGAACAGACTACACCATATTCTTTAAAAGTTTACAAAGAAATTTTGTCTGATGAAACATGTATTGTAAACTATTTTAACGAACACTTTACATCAGTGGCTGGAAAGCAGCTACCAAACGGGAAGACTTCTTACATGGACAAATCTTATAATGGTTTTCAAAGAATCAAGGAATTTGTGAATAGCAAACTTCCTCATGGTGTATGCTTCAACATTCCTGAAATGGAGGAATCTGAGGTTATCACTTCAATTAAAAAAAATGGACTGTAAGAAGTCCAAAGGCACTGATAAACTTGATGTCAAATTACTGCAAATAGCGTTACCATGTATTTCAAGGCCTCTAACCAAAGTGTTGAACCTAGGCTTAAAATCAAGTGTATTCCCAAATTGTTGGAAAATAGCCAAGGTTACACCTATTCATAAGGATGGGGACACTTTAGATGTAAATAACTATAGACCTATATCTGTCCTCACTAGTCTATCCAAAATGTTAGAGAGGCATGTCCACTCCTATTTTTATCGTTTTCTTAATGATCATAATCTTCTTTGTTCCTGCCAGTCTGGTTTCAGAAAATGTCACTCGTGTGAAACAAGTTTAAATAAACTAGTGGATTTGTGGTACAGAACTTTAGACGATGGTCACATGGTAGGCACAGTTATGCTGGACCTAAAGAAGGCATTTGATTTAGTGGACCATGATATTTTCTTACGCAAACTAAAGATGTACGGTTATTCTCTGAATGCATATAAATGGTTTGAATCTTATCTTGATGAAAGATATCAGGCAGTCTGCGTAAATGGAGTAATGTCAGAACCACTGAAAATAACGTGGAGTCCCTCCGGGATCTATACTGGGTCCACTATTTTTCATCCTGTTTATAAATGATCTACCACTGTTTTTGGATGGTGCTGAAATCAACATGTATGCTGATGACACTAATCTGCATGCAACTGGAACATGTATTAATGAAATTGAAAAAGAATTAAATCAGAAGGTGAAAAAGGCTGAATTATGGTGTAATAAAAATAGATTAGTTGCTAATGAAAAGAAAACAAAAACAATGTCACTGTCTTCCAAGAGGAAAGCTGCAGCCTTGAAAAATGAGACGTTAAGAGTTTATCTTGGAAATTCTTTGCTGGAAAGTGTAAATCAGCAAAAAATCCTCGGGCTCTGTGTGGACAGGTTTTTATCATGGGATATTCAGGTTTCCAATGTGTGCAAAAAGATAGCTATGAATTTAAATGTGCTTAGGAAAATACGTAACTATATACCATTCCATATCAGGAAAATGTTTGTGAATGCCTACATACTTCCTCATGTAGATTATTGCTGCACCATATGGGGCAATTGCAACAAATCTTTGCTTCTTAAACTTCAACGCCTTCACAAACAGGCTGGATATTTAGTCATAAATTCAAACGAATTTTATAGTTACAGTGATGTGGTACAGAAACTCAACTGGATAATATTAGATGAACGCATAAAATTTAAGAAATTAGTCCTTGTGTACAAAGCATTGAATGGCCTGGCACCAGAGTATATGAAAGAAATGTTTGCACATCTTAAAGATGTTCATAGTGTCAACTCAAGATTAGCAGGTAAGGATAATCTCTACCTTCCTCACCCCAAAACAGAGTATATGAAAAGGGCTTTGAGTTATGATGGTGCAGCAACATGGAGTCGGTTGCGAAATGAAGTCAGAAGTTCTGCTACCTTGTTGTTGTTTAAGAGAAATTGTACCAAATATCTGATGTCACTGCTTGAAGCAGGCAAATAATTGTTCACACTGTTGTAACTTTGCTGTGCATTGTATATACTTAACAGTGTATTTCATTGACTTAAGAGGGCCTCAGGGAAGATTAGTGTTTTGCTACACTAACTGAGCCACCCTCTCTCTCTCTCTCTCTCTCTCTCTCTCTCTCTCTCTCTCTCTCTCTCTCTCTCTCTCTCTCTCTCCCTCTCTCTCTCTCTCTCTCTCTCTCTCTCTCTCTCTCTCTCTCTCTATATATATATATATATATACACAGTGGTCCCCCTCTTGTAAGGCCACCCCAAATGCAGCCAAAAAGTGGCCTTATAAGAGGGGTGGCCTCTCTTGAGGGGGAGAATATAATGGAAATGCCATACTTTCTGCAGAAAATGCTGGCCTTTCAAGAGGGGTGGCCTCTGGTGAGAGGGGCCTTATAAGAGGGGGACCACTGTATATATATATACTCAGCCAATTGCTTTGAAATTGCATAGGGACACTTCTGAGTATGAGGGTGATACATGTACAGTAGGCGAGTGACCTTGGCCTCATTTCCAAGGTCACAAGGCGAGGTGCATGAAATTCACTGTTTATAGGGTAACTCGAGAACTATTAAGGGTAGGACATTCATATTGCACATGCTAGTTGTCCTTAATAAGGGCCAGACTTAGACAGTAGAGGAGTGACGTTGACCTCATTCCCAAGGTCAGAGGGCCACTTCCTCAAAGTTTACTGTTCACTTGACAAGATGAGAGCTATTTGAACTTGGACCTTCATGTTGAACATGATTGTTAACCTGAGCAAAGGCCAGATTTAAACAGTACATGGGTGACGTTAACCTAATTCCCAGGTCACTGGGACCCAGACACTTACATGAATTTTACTTTTCAGTTTGTAACTTGAGAACTGTGGAAGGTAGGACCTTGATGTTGAACTTGTTGGTGGTCCTCTTTTTGAGAAAGATTGAGACTGTACATTAGTGACCTTAACCTCGTTCTCAAGGTCACAGGGCCACTAACATGGATTTAACTGGTCACGTGAGTGATAACCTGAGAAGTATTTGTACTGTGACTTTGATCTTGCACATGGGGATGGCCCTCTATGAAAGTTGGATTCAGAATAGGTCTGACCTTGACCTCATTTCCAAGGTCATAAGGTAAGTTAGTCAGCTGAGCATAGGACTGTCACAGTCCTCTTGTTTACCATTTTTGTCAATTCAGGTACTTACCGGTCGATGCAGCTTTCCTATTGATTACTGTGGAAGTCAATGAGCATTCAAATGCTAATTCACATTTTCGACTTCTTCTCCAAAACCATCATCCAGATTAACTTTAAACCTGGTGTCAATGTACCTTGGGTGGGTTTGTACCAGGTTTGTTTACATAGTCATGATCCAGTGATTTTTTTATTTTTTATGAATTTCTTTGTTTTGTTTTTTTGACAAATCTTACAAAATCTTCACCACAACTGCTCACCCAATTGCTTTGATATTTCACAAGAACACTGCTAGGGACTCTCAGTTCTTAATTTTTCACCAGGTGGTGTTGCAATTTAAAAAAAAAAATGTGAATTATTGTGTGTTTTCGATACTTGTCACTTTTTCTGCAGAACTATCTCTCAGATTAAGTTAGTCTAGCAAATTGGTGAAAGTATTATGCATTTTGGGTTAAAAGCATGAAATTTGGTATGGTGATTTTCAAGACTAATATTTGTCATTTCAGATGTAGATCCATCTTCGTAGGACCATATTTCCAAGATGGCCATCACAAATTTAAAATGGCCACCAAAATACATAATTCCTATCTAAGGTATCATTAGCAATAGAGAACCGTCCAATATCTGTCAGTTCCAAGGTACCTTGACACGGGAAATCCATTAATCATATATACATTTTACCATTAACCTTAAACAATACCAGTAATTTTGAAATAATTTGTGATGAGGGAAAAATACAATCATGTTAATGTGGTACAAGTACTTTCAGTACACTTTGACATAAGTAAATTGTTTATTCTTCACTTCCAGAAAAAGTAGCATTATGCGTTTTGGATGCATTCTCCACTGCAGTGCATTTCAGTCCATTTCCTGCATAGCCACATCCACGTCTTTTCCTGCACCCTGTCTTAGTCGGAAAACAAGGATATTTCTTCATATAAGTGATGCTGTTCATGCATTGTTTCAATTCCCTTCATGCCTTCGTGGTTTCAGGAAGCAATGTCCAAAGTGGTTGCCATGGATCAATGTCACTGGTTCTGGTTCATCCCCATTCACATGGGTCTGGTACTTCTGGCTCCTTCACCAATGACTGGTCCATATATGACCAGCTTGCAATGCTGCATGCTTTATGTGTTGAACCATGGCCCCTTGTGATGGTGGAATGTTAATTAATTGTCTTCCTTTCCTTGTGAAGAGATCTTTTCTACATGCATTTACACTGACGGCACTGCTTGTTCTCTCATAGAGTAGTACCATGTACCTTTCCTGGCAAGGGTATCTTGACTGAGTTGTAGTGGCATTTTGACAGAGCACAGAATGCGTCAGTGACATCAGGATAAGCTTGCCACACAGACCATGCAGTGGCTTTAGACCTGTTATAGAAAGCTGAGACAGTGTCACATCGGCTAAACGCATCGAAGAATGGAAGTCCTTTGACTTTGTTTTCTTCCAGAGCTTCAGCTATGATATGGGCAGGAATATAGCGATATGACCTGCCAGTGCCAAATGCAATCCATAGTTCTCTGATAGCTGGTATCTGTTGCATAAAAAACACCGACAATGCAACAACATCTGTATCTACAGTATGTACACTAATTCTATGATGGCCGGAGCAAACAGCATCACTTACATGAACAACTATCCTTGTATCAGCCTCTTCTTGACAGCAGGGTGACACGTGAAACATGTGCCTCAGGGACAGCAATAACTGTCTGACCACATGTAGCATGTAGTTGTTTGCCATCAGCAATGTTTATTCCCTGCAAGTGTGTTGCTAGATATTGGTAAAGTTCTGTCTTATTCATGTCATGTTTCAAGAAGTCTGACCAATTTCCTGGTAATGGCCCCATAGCTGTGACACGACGACGCTTCCCTAGACCTCTTGTAGCCCTTGTGGTTGATTTTAGGCTGTTTGGGATGTAAACATGCTTAGGGTTCCTTATGCTTCATGACAACGGGTGGAACATTTACATATTCATCTGGCATTGGTTTCAAGGAGCTACTGCTGCTTCTTTCCATCTCCACCAGAGGTCTTTCTGTCCTTTGATTATGCACAGTTGGTTGCTGACTCAAAGATATGCTAGTTCCATTGAAACTATCCTCTACAGTTGTACTGCTTGGGTCATGGTCAATCTTGTCTTTTTCTCCAGCTGTGATGATGCCATAACACAGTTTTGGTGGACAGACAACCTGGTCAGCTTTAAACTGCTCGATAATCCAGTTCCCCTCTCCTGTTGATATTGAAAGAACTCTATCATATGAGACAGATACATGAATACCTAGAGTAAAGCGAGTGTCCACAAGTTCCCTCTTTTGTGTCTTAGCATGAAGCTTCACTGCAAGGTAAATTGGGAAAGGAGTTTCTCTCCTTTGTGAGTGGACGATACTTATATAGCCTTCACGACAACAAATATGGCTGTAAAGAGCAAAAGTTGTGAAATACTTTGTGCTGCCTGAGAAACACCACTGTCAATACTTGATTTGATATTTGGACCCTCAAGTATCATTCTCACTAATTGTAAGAGGGTTTGTGGCACAGTTTTGTGGACATCTGAAAGAAAAAGGACCATCAAAAGATGACTCTAACTTTAGCATTTCCCACCTTATAATCTGTACAGTTTTAGTTAAGTGTAGACCTTCCTCATCATAGTTCTCCTCACAGACCGTTCGAATGGCATTGCTAACATCTGAGTCAAATGCTAATAGTATATCTCAGCCTTCCTTGTGAGCCTGAAGGTCTGGAAAATGACTTAATATTCGCTCTGTAAGTCTAGTAGTCTGGACATCACCAGATAGGTCAGCACCTAAACTCTCTAGTTTTTCTGTGTATAACTTTGCAAGGTCACCAAGCTTTTATACTGGGGCAATTTCACTACTAAAACGAGATTCTATCAAATAAATCAGCTGGGCTAAGGCAGTGCCATGCAAGACTATATCATCTTTATCCTTAGATCCCTTTTCTGTCAGACTTTTTGCATTTTTGTACAGTGATGCTATGAGGCATGGTATTGTGCAATCAGATCACCAGCACTTAACTTGGCCAAAAGTTTTTCATCTTGAATCTGTAGAGCACATTGCCATACACGTTGGTCTAAACCAAATGTTATAACTTCATGCAGTTTATTTTTATCTGAACCTGTTTCATCACATAAGAAACAAACAAGTGTTTCCTGAAGCTGTTTATATGTGCTTCGGATAAATTTACTTGAGGAACTGGTTTCATCCATGTGACAAGTCTTCTTTCTTTGTGCTCTTTGCAATTTCAGTTTTGTGAATTTGAGACCACATGATTTGTACCATTTTGCCTTATAATTGGTAAGAGTAGCAACCATACCATCACCTTCACCCAGCCTGGTAATGTTAAATGGCAACACATCAAGTCAGCAAATGCAATGAGATTCTCACCTAATGTTGCATACCCAGCTCCAACATCTGGACAAGAACTCTCAGCAGGACATTGGAGTTTCTCCTGTCTGGTTTCCAGACATAAGGTACACTAGTTGCAGTGTGAGGGACAAGGGGCAGTCTCTAGTCTAGGCACTTGAGGATCTGAAAATCTGTGTTTTCTTTGCAACATTCTAGACCACCACCACTACAACTACTGGCTCTAAAGCTACTAAGCAGGGATTACTTTCAAGCAGAAGGTTACTTTCAAAACCTGCAAATAAGGAAAATTAAGTTTGTAAGCATGTGGAATACAGGAAATATATCTTGCATGTTATACTAACAAATTTCAATTGTAAAAAATGACTCCAGTGTCCACCTGATCATGAACCATTTAACTTTAAAATGCCTGCAAGCACACAATATGCAGTTAAAGAAACACAAAATACCTGATTTGTTTCATCATGCCATTGAAAGATGGAAGATGTGATAAATATTTTGACAGCAAATCAGTGATGTTCTTCAAGCAAGCCACCTGTGCACTAATTGAAGGAAATACCATTATACTGTAAGAGAAATAAATCAAAGCCCTCTGAACAAATATCATCCCAAGTGACCTGTGTTACAATATTGAGAGTAGAAAAAAGTGTGTTCTTCTTCCTGTGTAATTGCCACACAAGTAGTCTTGTCAGCTATTTAACTTTTCACCTAGTGAATATATAATTAAATTGCCATTAGATCAATAAATACCCCTATATCAGAAACAGGCCCACTGACTATACATTAGCTTGCAGCATCATTAAATTGCAATAAATTTAATATTGTATGCGTTAAAAATTCCTTAATTTTTGTTTTCTGGTAAAATGAATGTTACTCGTGAATTTTTCATGCCCTAAAACATAGAAAGTGATATGTTGGACATTGCTTTATTACTTGCAGTTCATTAGATATGGCTTTGTATGTTTGCCAAGCCACCATTTAGAATTTTGGTGGCCATCTTTGAATACACTGCTGTGACAAGATGGGTCTATGTCTAAAATGAAATGATATGACCTAAAGAATAAATGTGCCTAGTTTCATGCTTTTAACCCAAAATGCACAATTCAACCATATTTTGTCACCAATAGGTTGAAACTTTGTGGATATGTTCCTTGTGAAAGGGTCAAGCAAAGATATCCACGAGGTAGCACTGCTGTGAATTCCTGATTTTTAACGATTTTTTAGCTCTGCTGACTTATCAGTCAGCAGAGCTTATACAATCCATCTGCGTTCGTCGTCCGTCTGTCGTTAGACTTTTTATATTTTCGACTTCTTCTCAAAAACCGCTACATAGAATGTTTTGATTTTGCACATGGATGATCCCCAGGTGGACCTCTACCAAGTTTGCGAGAGATGATGATGCAATAATGTTTCTATTTTTTATGAATTTTTTTATTTTTCTTTTTGAAAAAAATTAGAATTTCTTCATCTTAAGAACTACGAAGCCAATTGCTTTGATATTGTACATAGGGTCATCTGGGGTCAACTAGTTCTGATTTTGGCCACCAGGTGGCGCTGTGATTTTTTCCTATTTTTTAGCTCAGCTGACTTGTCAGTCAGCTGAGCTTATCTTATGGTCCTCCGTCCGTCGTCCGTCAACAATTTACATTTTCGACTTCTTCTCCAAAACCATCAGCCAGATCCACTTCAAACTTGGTGGGGATGTGCCTTGGGTAGGTGTCTTCCAAGTTTGTTCAATTTGTCACGGTCCATTGATTTTTGGATTTTTAATGAATTTTTTTGTTCTTTTTTGGGCAAATCTTAAAAAATCTTCTTCTCCGAAACCGCTCACCCAATTACTTTGATATCACACAGACACATTCCCTGGGACACGTAGTACTTAATTGTTCACCAGGTGGCGCTGCAATTTTTTTCTTTTTTTTAATGAATTTTTGTGTGTTATAGCTATTTTCGACTTCTTCTCCAGAACGGTCACTCAGATTAAGCTGAAACATGGTGGATATGTTCCTTGTAGAAGGGTCAAACAAAGTTGTTCACTATGTGGGAATGCTGCAGATTCCTGATTTTTAACGATTTTTTTAATTTGGGTACTTCTCGGTCAATGCAGCTTTCCTATTGGTTACTATGGAAGTCAATGGGTATTCTAATGCTAATTCACATTTTCGACTTCTTCTCCAAAACCGTCATCCAGATTAACTACAAACTGGGTGGGGATGTACCTTGGGTGGGTGTCTACCAAGTTTGTTCCAATGGTCATGTTCCAATGAATTTTGGGGTTTTTTTATGATTTTTTTTCCAAAAATCTTTACAAAAGTTTTAACATGGGAATTTCTTGTAATGGTTATAACTTAAATAATTTTGGCCAGATTGACTTCAAACTTAGTGGGGATGTGCCTTGGGTCGATCTCTACTAAGTTTGTTCAAATGGTCACGCTCTATTTGGAATTTTTATGATTTTGGGGGGGGGGGGGGGTTGGGGCAAACCTTAAAAACTCTTCACCTCTGAAATTGCTCACCCAATGGTTTTGATATCGTTGATAGACACTTCCAGGGACACATAGTTCCCAATTTGTTCACCAGGTGGCACTGCAATTTTTTTTTTTTTTTTTTTTTTTTTTTTTTTATGAATTTTTTATATGGTTTTGTTATTTTTCACTTGTTCTCAGAACCGTCACTCAGATTAAAGTGAAATGTGATGGATATGTTCTTGTGGAAGGGTCAACCAAAGTTGTTTACTAGGTGGCACTGCTTTAGATTCCTGATTTTTAAGTATTTTCAACTCGGGTACTTATCGATCAATGCAGCTTTCCTATTGATTACTATGTAAGTCAATGGGCATTCTAGTGCTAATTCACAGGACAATTGACACAAAATTTACTGTTTACTTGATAACTTGAGATTTGTTTTGAGCTAGTACTTTGATGCTGCACATGTTAATGTTTTTGTATGAAGGTCATGCTCAGACAGTACATGAATGACTTTGACCTCGTCTCTGGGGTCACAGTGCAACATACATGAATTTTACTCTTCATTATAACTTGAGAACTACTTGAACCTTGATGTTGCACATGTTAGTGTTCTTTTATAATTGTCAGACTTACTCAGAACATGGGTGACCTTGATCCTTTCCTAGGTTCATAGATCTGCAAGTGTGATGAATGTCATGATCAGCTGAGCATGGGCTGTTCACACAGCCCTCTTGTTTATGAATTGTTGCCAGTTAGCGCTATTTTCGACTTCTTCTCCAGAACGGCAGAACAGAATTGCTTAAAATTTTATCAGAATATAGTTGGACATTAGACAATGAAAGTTTGCGAAAATAATATGGATATGTTAATTTTAGGCAAAGTTATGGGATATCAAACTTGGCAACTGTAAGGAAGTGCTGCAGCTGTATATATATATATATATATATATATATATATATATATATATATATATATATATATATGGCGATACAGTGCATATGTTACACTATTGTATTTACCCTTTTGACTTCTTCTCAAAAATCGCTGTATGGAGTGTTTTAATTTTGCACATGGATGTTGCCCAGGTAAACCTCTACCAAGTTTGCGAAGGAGATGATGATGCAATCACTTTTCTATTTTTAATGAATTTTTAAATGTTTTTTGAAAAAAAATAAAATTTCTACATCTCAAGAACTACCTGGCCAATTGCTTTGATATTGCACATAGGGTCCCCTAGGGTCAACTAGTTTTCATTTTGGCCACCAGGTGGCGCTGCGATTTTTGTCTATTTTTTTATGATTTTTTGCGTGTTAAGGCTATTTTCGACTTCTTCTCCAGAACAGCATGATAGAATTGCTAAAAATTGTATCAAAATATAGTTGGACATTAGACAATCAAAGTTTGCAAAAATAATGTGGATATGTTAATTTTTGACAAAGTTATGCGATATCAGACTTTGTGACTGTAAGTGAGTGCTGCCACTGTTCATCGGCAGCCATTGAAACAGCAAGGTATGTCAATTGATAATACATGTACTACCATCAGCAGAGCTTATAGAATTTGTTTTTGTCCGTCCGTCCTTCCGTCCTTCCGCAAAATTTATTTTAAGGACAAACTTTGCTACCACTCTACATACATGTATATACCTGTACAAATCTAGACTGTAGTCCATGTGTTCCAATACTGTAAAAGCAGACCCCAGTCAGCAGAGCACAGGATCATCATGATCCTCTTGTTTCAATTATGGTACTTATCGGTAAATACACCTTTTCCATTAGTTATTATTTAAGTCAATGGGCATTATAATGGTAATTATGTCTCCCCTTGTAAAGGGGGGACATATTGTTTTTGCGTCCGTTTCTTCTTCAACACATTGTTGTATGCGTTGCGGATGCGATAACTCAAGAACAATTTGACTTGGGAAGTTGAAATTTTTGTGAAGATGTTCCTATATAAAACCTTGCTTGGGATTGCAGATGGGTGACCTTGACATATTTTTCAAGGCCAGGTGGGCATGTCATGTAATATTGATGCGGACGCAATAACTCCGCAAGGATTTGACTTGGGAGGTTGGAACTTTGCATGATTAAGTACCATAATACCAACTAGGTTGGGATTGTAGATGGGTGACCTTGACCAATTTTCAAGGTCACGTGGCCACCGTGTAAAAATCATTGCAGATGCCCTCGAGAAAGATATGTCTTAAAGAGGTTGACATTTTGTGTGATTATGTTTCTGTGTAAGACTTTTATAAGACCTTGCTTGTAACTGAAAATGTATGACTTTGACCTATTTTTCAAGGTCACATGGGCATTCCATCAAAAATCAACATTTTGAAATGTCAATAAAGAGTGTACCTTCACCATATCTGTAGATCATTGGAATCGGTATGCCTATTTATAAAAAAGGGTAACAATAGTAAGTGCACACAGGGAGACATGATTTTCTGTTGGAAAATCAGCCTGTTCTAGTTCACATTTTGGATTTCTCTGAAGAAACTGTCAGTCAGATATACTTCAAACTTGGTGGCAGTGTACCTTGTGTAGGTGTCTACCAAGTTTGTTCAAATGGTCATGCTCCAGTGATTTTTGGATTTTTATGATTTTTTTTCAAAAATCTTGTGATAAGTTTTAATAGGAAAGTTTAACTTGGGAATTTCTTGTAATTTTTATAATGTAAATAAGTTTGGTCTGATTCTTACCAAACTTGGTAGGGATGTATCTTTTATAAGTGTCTGTACCTATTTTGTGCAAATGGTCCCGCTCCAGTGATGTTTGGATCTCGATTCCCAAGGTCACAGGACAACCGACACATATGTTGCTGTTCACTTGATAACTTGAGATCTGTTTTGAGTTAGTACTGTGAGGCTGCAAACGTTAATGTTTTTGTATGAAGGTCATGCTTAGACAGTAAATGAGTGACCTTGACCTCATTTCTGGGGTCACAGTGCGAGATACATGAATTTTACCTTTCACTATAACTTGGGAACTACTTGAGCTGGGACCTTGATGTTGCACATGTTAGTGTTCTTCTATGAAGGTCAGACTTACTCAGTACATGGGTGACCTTGATCCTATCCCAAGTTCACAGAGCTGCAAGTGTGATGAATGTCTAGGTCAGCTGAGCATGGGATGTCCACACAGCCCTCTTGTTTTTGTCAGCTACTCAGGCCTGTAAAATTGAAAGTAGTGATTTGTTAATGGTGGGGTGCAGGGCATCAGTGGAAGGAGAATTGAGCCTCCAGATCAAAATGTGACCTTGTGTTCATTGTACAAAAATCTCGACTTGGTTAGCTACTTTTGGTGTCGCCATAGCCACAGGGGTCACCATGACCCAAATATCATGGACTTTCGCACTTGGCCAAGTTTATTCTTTTTGTTAAAAACATAGAAAGTTACAACCTGATTCACACAAACAGACCATTTATGGATAGTTGGATGCGGGGCACACATTTTAACGGTAACAATTTTAATTCTGAGTTGAAGGTCAAGGTCAAATGGCCAGTTGGAGTATTAAGGTTAAAATGTCAAAAATCTTGTGAATTGCTCTATCATGTGTAATTTGTATCAGATCGTTGTGAAATTTGATGGGATTGTGGAAGAGGTGAAAATATTGATTGATGTTGATGCTTCATGGGAATTGAAGTTGAAATACAGATAGCATGTGAATTCATGTCTCTATCTACATTAATAGAAAAGAATATATTCTTTTTGCCTCATTGCTTCCCAAAACTTAGCAGAGTACTATGCCCATTGTTTTCAGTGCATGTGAAAAGTTGCAAGCGTGATCACACCTCAAATGTCAAGCGGTGTACTTGATAAGTTACAGTGTGTATACCATTTTTAATGATATGATTGGTCTGAAACATACTTGTATATAAGTGCCAATGCCGATAAATTATCATAGTGGCAAAGAAATAAGAGATCTGGTGATAATTTTTTATTTACAATCTAAACCAGGCCAAGAGTGTGCCGGCGAACAAGCAGACTGGCAGTAAGGCTAGTGGTTCAGGCAAGAATGTTGCTGACAGTGACAGCAGCTGCCCAGGGGATATGGTCTGCTCTCAGCAAACTAAGGACACATGTGCATCTGTTGAGACAGTGAGAGGCAGACAGAACAACAAGGAGGTAGGTCCTGCAATTAATGGTGTAGCCACTTACTTTGAAAGTGAAAGCTTTTCTTAATGGAGAAACAACTCCAAGTTATCTACTTTTGAAAAAAAAAAAGTATGTATGAATGTATGTGTGTGTTTATCTCATGTTTTGGACAATTTTAGTGCTATAAAGCATGTGTGTAACTATCATAAAGGCCAGACCACTATGGGCCATATAGTAAAGTGATTAGAAAGTTCTTTTAAATTAATAGGCCTACTGCTTGGCAGAGTGCCTATAACTGGAAGTACCAATGCATGATATATACAATTATGGGCTAAGCTGCTACCCGGGTAACGATGGCATATAGCAGAAGGAGTGAGCAAACTCGTTCTGTATGTGGGCAATTCCACCATGACTTGTGGAACATTTAAATCAATATTTTCCAATTTTGATTAAAGTTTCCACAAATATAAACAAGAATATAATGTTATGGCACATCTTATCGTATAAGGGGATCCACCAAGCTACTAATATCATCACCAGGTTTTAGTAAATTTGACTCCTGATTGAGGGAGCATCAGGACTTATATTGTGACTTATGGGACATTTTTGGACCTCCCTTTTTGACATTGTATGTAAAACTTGTGATTACTATGTCAGTTTGAGTAATATTTTGACCTTTGAAATTTTCATCCAATCATAATTCGGTCAATTTTTATCCAATTTTGATCATGTTGGACTCAAATTGTAGCTACTGTAACACTGCACATTTCTATAATTTACATGTGACCTCTAAAGGTCAAAGATATAGGTCATTTTGACCTTTGAAATTTTCATCCAGCCATAACTCAGTCAATTTTTATCCTATTCTGATCATGTTGAACTCAAGTCAGCTATTTTGACACTGCACATTTTTGTAATTTACATGTGACCTCTAAAGGCCAAAGGTCAAGGTCATTTGGACCTTTGAAATTTTCATCAAGCCATAACTAGGTCAATTTTATTCAAATTGTAGCAATTGTAACACTGCACGTTTATGTAAGTTACATATGACCTCTAAAGGTCAAAGGTCAGTGTCATTTGGACCTTTGAAAGTTTCATCCAGTCATAACTCGGCCAATTTCCATCCAATTCTAATCATGTTAGACTCAAATTGTAGGTATTGCAACATTGCACATTTTTGTAAGAACCTGTTTCCTCTAAAGGGCAAAGGTCAAGATCGTCTGGCCCTTTGAAAGTTTCATCTTGCCATAACTTGGTCAATTTTCATCTGATTTGGTTCCTGTTGGGCTTAAATTGTGGATATTGTAACACTGTACATTTTTGCATTTTACTTGTGACATGTAAAGGTCGAAGGTCAAGGTCATTTGGACTTTGAAATTTTCATCCAGCCATAAGCTTAATGGAATGTGAAGTACCAAAGGACAAAAGGTGTAGCCCATAATATTTACAACTTTTGAAGGCACACAGCCAGATTTGCATTGAAACAAAACTTCTTTTCTAGTTTTTATTTGTATCAATAACAAACCATGCTATAATCTATACTTATGTATCTGTGAGTGTTACAAAGGCTGAAGGATTGTGACAGCTCAACTGAAGTGCTGACTTGGTTTGTGTATTAAAGTGCTTTGGGTATTTTGTGGCTGGTTAAATCATGTGCATCTGTTTTGTTGTGCTATGAATATGTGCTATCAATACTCTGGAATATATGCTCCTAAAAAACACCCTGAAAGGTGTAATGACCTGCTTACATTGCAGTCTGTGGTACACACTCTCCATACTGAGAAAGTGAAGGTGGAAAAAGATGCTGACTGCCAGCTCATCTTGGATGCTGCCTTACAGGACAGTGAAACCTTTTCCTGTGCCAGGACAAGTGCATATGTGCCTCGTAGAAGGTATGACATTGAACATTTGACATTTGTGTCACTGGATACTTCAGTTCAGTGCTTGGGTTGAAAGGTTGTTGGAACACTGACCAAAAGACTTAATGTTAGTAAGCAACTTGATGACTTCATTTATATCACTGCTTGAGCAGCATGTAATTTTGGTGAGGGGGAGACTCACCACACTAATATATTGTAGCTCAGCTGACTTGTCAGTCAGCTGAGCTTATAAGATGGGTGGTCTTCTGTCGTCCACTGTCCATCTATTATTACATTTTTTACTTTGTGGGAATGTTCCTCCAGGGGTGGGTGTCTACAAATTTTATTCAAATAGTCACTCCAGTGATTTTTATGCTCCCCTTCGAAGAAGGTGGGGCATATAGCTTTGCACATGTCGGTCGGTCGGTCGGTGGGTAGTCTGTGGTTTCCGCACAATAACTCAAGAAGTTTTTGAGCTAGGACTTTGATATTGTACAGGTGTATCATTCTAGTCAAAAGCTAGGCAAAGTTTGAAGATGGGTGACCTTGACCTTATTTCCAAGGTCATGGTGGTACCTGAGCTAACTTTGGTTTCCGCACAATAACTGAAGAGGTTTTTAAGCTAGGACTTTTATATTGTACAGGGTTATAGTCTATATTTGGAGCTAGGTGAAGTTTGAAGATGGATGACCTTGACCTCATTTTAAAGGTCGCAGACCCACTTTACTGAATATGGTTTCATGCTTTGTGCATGATAACTTATACCTTGGAGGTAGAACTTTTATATTGCACAGCTTTATGGTTCTCTGTAAGGGCTATGGTTGAGTTTGAAGATGGGTGACCTTGACCCAGTTTTTCAGGGTCACAGAGAGATTGTAGAATTCCTGTGGTTTCTGCACAATAACTGAAGAAGTTTTTAAGTTAGGACTTGGATACTTTACAGGTCCATTGTTCTTGCTAAGGGCTAGAAGAAGTTTAAAGTTTGGTGACCTTGATTTAATTTCCAAGGTCACGTTGGTACCTGAGTTAACTTTGGTTTCCACATGATAACTGAAGAGGTTTTTAAACTAGGACTTTTATATTGCACTGGATAATTGTCGGGGTTTGGGGCTAGGTCAAGTTTGATGATGGGTGACTTTGACCTAATTTCAAAGGTCACAGAGCCATTTGGTTGAATACTCTTTCTGCATGATAACTTGCATTTTAGAGGTAGCACTTTTCTATTGCACAGCTTTATGGTTGCCTATAAGGGATAGTTTGACTTTGTAGATGGGTGACCTTGACCCAGTTTTGAGGGTCACACACAGACCATAGACTTCCTGTGGTTTTTGCACAATAACTGAAGAAGGTCAAGTGAAAATGAGTGACCTTGCCCTAATTTCCAAGGTCATAAAGCCACTTTGGTGAATATGGTTTCTAAATGATGAATAATTTTTCAGCTATAACTTTTATATTGTCCAGGTTTTTAGTTGTTTTTTAAGGGCTAGGTTAAAGTTTAAAGATATGTGACATTGATGTATGATCAACCTTCACTAATTTTGTAAGGTCACGAGTGCCCCATCTACCACTATCAATAAGGTAGCGAGGGCAAGGGTAATGAGGGCGGGGGGCATCTATGTTTTACAAACATATCTTGTTTAAAAAAAAATTAATGGTTTTGTATTTTCGACTTGTCCAAAAGTATCAGTCAGATTGTGATAAAACTTGGTGGAAGTGGAGCTGATGAGTGGGTTTAAGTTGTTCACGAAGTGATGGTACTCTAGATCCCTGATTTTTAACAAATGTTTCAATTCAGGTGCTTGTAGGTTAATGCATCCATTATCATCATGCATTTTGAGGTCAAAGATCAAGAAGGGTAAAAATCAGTACTTGTGGGGCCCTTGATGACCTGGTCATTGTTCTAGTTGGTTATGACCCTTATTTTTCTTCATTTTTCTTGGCACATCCTCACACTATTGAAAAGAATATGGATGAAAATAGGGTGTAGGCCTGTGGTATCCTTGTTTATGTGACAGTTTCTCCACCTTGTGAACTTAGGAATTCTGATTTTTTTGACATAAATCACCCAAATCAAATGAATGTGACATTTGAAAGAATACAAACAACAAATGTGCATATCACATGCGTCACAGAATATCCAGCACTCATGACTTTAGAATGAATGTTACCAATAAGTGATGAAACCATGGTGAAATGTTGCAAAATTTTGCCAGAATCTATCTGGATTTTTGTCAATTAGTTTCCTTTTTAAAGAAAGACAAGTTTAGGAGAATCTTTACGAGAATGGATTCTCGGATTCTCGCCAAAATCCTGGACCTGGAAAGTCAATTCATTGCGCACACCACTGACTCCAGCTGACCCATCTTGATCTGCAGTCAACATTAATGAATCCTGTCTGAGTCTTATTGTTTGACCTTATTTTTAGGTAGAATATTTTGTGTGCTTAACAATGTGACACTTAGGTCGAATATGATATTTTGTTTTTTGAATTAATTGAAAGTTGACTTTGCTGGATGGCATGTGTTACAGGAAGCTGCTATGTGCCTGCGGGGAGGACTGGAAGATGGGACACAGCTGTCGCTTGAGTAGAGAGTCCACACCACTGCCATGGGCCAGGTCCAGTGGAGGCTCCACTCCACTTCCATGGAACAGGCACAGCAGAGAGTCCACACCTGTCCCGTGGAATAAAAAAAATACCAGTGGAGAATCCACATCACAGGTGGTGCCATCTGGTGAGGAGTCTGCATGTGTGGTAGAGCGGATGGACACAAATATCAGCAAAGGAATGCAGGAATGTGAGCAAGGTAAAACTGGCAAGAAACAACGGACTGAAAATAAAGACGTAGCAGCAAGTGCTGTAGGTGTTGCCAGCCAAAAATTTAAGATCCAGATGGTGCTCCTACAGAGGAAGATCAAGACAGTGCAGGGAAGAAACATGAGGGACAATGAAACAAGTTTCAATGAGGGAAAACAAGCAAGACAAGGTGAGCAGAGCCAAAGTATCACTAAAGGGCCCATAGTGGGTCAGGTTGGAGCAAGTAGTGACCAGTCCAGCCAAGCTAGCGTGGACAATGACCAGCCACACTTGCTGGAGATTACTTCCAACTGTGACTGGGAATCTGTTCGTTCACAGCTGCTGAGTCAAATATCCACCATTGCAGACACGTGTTCCTGGCCAGTACCCCAAGTCATCATAATTGAAGACTTCACGGTAGAGATACTACCAAAAAGCAAGAAGCCAACAGCTATACCTGTGCATCTGAGACCAAAGCTACCTAACCAGATGTATGCTATCCGTGTTAAAATTGTTAAAACAGCAACACGGGAACTTGACGTGAAGAGGAGTGAGGTGGCACACCTACCCGTAGTAAGTACAGCTGCAGAGACGGGTGTGTCAGAACGGCCAGTGATGGCAAGTAAGCCTGAAGCACCAGGAAGATTGCAAACCATGGCACCAAGGCGGTATGTGAAATGCAAAGACACAGAAGTGATTCCACCTGTTGCCCAAATGACGGAAGTTAAGGATTCGTTATCTCAATATGCAGGCATCTCGGGTCTAAACAGACTGCGGCTATCTATCCCAGGGCTACAACCACTTGAAGGACAGCAGGCATACACATCAGCCATGGGTCCACAGAGGTCTGACAACAGCCATACACCTTCACAAACACAGGGTGCTACCAATGATTTGGCCACCTTTACTCAGCAGACATCTGGTGATGTGGCCAGCAAAATTACAACAAAGGCAGTCCCAGTATCACAGAGTGCAGAGCAAGTTCCAACAACAGTGACTCAGAAACCAGCCAAAAAATCAACAGCCAAGAGAAATAAACCAGTACGCCCACCAGATGTCACCAGTGAATGCCTTGCCACAGCCGCACAGCAGATACCTGGTGGTATGGTTAGTAAATCAGCAGCCAGCACAGCTAAAGCTGCCCCAGTCCCTCAGACTGGCAGTTCAGACTTGTCAGGACCCACTGAGCAGACACTCAGTGATACAGCCAGCAAAACTAAGCATGTTCCACAACTGAAACTCCAAGAGAAAACACCTGCACCAGCAACACTGAGTAGCTGTAAGCCATTTGTTAGTCTTAGTTCAGCAGTTTCGCACATTTCTAGAAACACATCACAGGCTGTGCTGCCTCCAGGGGTTGCACTGATACCAGTGAGTATGGTGACCAGCTTCCCTCCCTCTGGAAATCAAACACCACCAGTGAATGTGGTCACTGGCTACCGTCCCACTGGAAATAAGGCAGTGCCGGTCAGTGTGGTGAACAGCGGCCCTCTCACCAGAAATAAAGCAGTGCCAGTTAGTATGGTAGCCAGCCTCCCTCCAACTAGAAATACAACAGTACCAGTGACTGTAATGACTGACACCGTTCTCTTTGGAAATAGCACGTTGCCAGTGACCATGCCTCCTTCCACTGAAACAAGAACTGTGTCTAGTAAAGTGGCTCCAAGTACCCCTGGTTCAGTGCTTGGTGCAGAAACTACCCTATCAGATGGACCTGCACCAACTGTGGCAACATCCACTACTTTCTACAGTGTATCCAAACCAATTTTCACAAGGGCCAAACTTCCAGCAGGAAAAAATTCACAGGTGGTGAGTGGCCTTGGTGTGCGCCCACAACTGATGAGTGGCCCTGGTGTGAGCCCACAGCTGATGAGTGGCCCTGGTGTGCGCCCACAGCTGATGAGTGGCCCTGGTGTGCACCCACAGCTGATGGGTGGCCCTGGTGTGCGCCCACAGCTGATGAGTGGCCCTGGTGTGCGCCCACAGGTATTATTTGCTCAGGGCCCCCATGGCACTCAGCAGCTGTTTATCCCGGTGCAGCAGCTCCAGTCAGTGTGTCTCCCAGGGTCAGCTGCTGTGCAGACCAGCACAAGTGGGAAGCCCGTCGTGCCATCAATAAGCCCATCTGTAGTTACCTCAGGTGGCAGTGCCTTGCCTCTGGTACAGGTGGTACCAGTCTGTATTATTTCAACTTCAGTGTGTGGTGGGCACACCCTACCAGCACAGGCAGGGAACCAGGGGACAATGGCCCCTGTTGCAGTCAAGCCGTTGGCACTCCTCTCTCAACCTATCGCCACTGCCACATTACAAACTGCAAACACAGCACTTGGTGCCAAACCATGTGCTTTAGATACTGGCCAGAGTGGGAGAGCTGGCAAAACAAAGGGAAGTGCTGTGGTAGGAAAGGATGAAAAACTAGTTACCTCTGGAACTGCTGTTGAAACTAAAGATGTATGGTCAACTGCCAGTGCAGCACCAGGCATGGTAATTACAGATTTGTCACAAGTTGGGGATATAAAAGTGAGCCTGACTGCCACAGACAGTGCAAGTACAAAGACAGCAGACAACAAAGAAAAAGAATTTGCAGTGTCAGACACTGCTGGCAGCCAGGCAGAGGATTCATCAGAACATTCACCCACACTAAGAAAGGAGCAGTCTATTGCCTCACCATCATCTGCAGATAAGGAAATGCCGACACTTGGTGGTCAGCATACGTGTCTTCAAACAACTGGAGACAGCATTCCAGAGCAAGCAGCCACACAGCTGGTTGAAAATACGATGCACCAATGCATGACAGAATCACCAAATACATGTGATAAAAAATTAAAACCCTTTTGCCAAGAACTGAACGGAGGTGGTGTGGCTGAGTGCAGAGAGAAAGAGCCTGTGGGGCATAAAGGCAAGTTGCCACAGGGTGAAACTAGGACAGAATTGAGGGGAGACCAGAATGACAAAGACCTGCAGTGTGTGGAGTCTGGTTCTCAGTCAGTATTGTCACCAGTGTTCTCGGAGAAAGGCATCAGTGAAGAGGAAAAGAGTGCTGAAGGTGAAAGCATGACCCAGAGAAAGCATGTGACGCAAAAAGACTTTGTTGTTACACCGAAAACAGCATTGACAAGCACAGCCAAACTGCATCCACTGTCCATGTCTGTGGAAGGCTCACCACTGACTCCCTTGGTCCTGTCCACATGCAGCCCCAAACTGAGAGCAAAAGCTAGCCCTATGCTGAAGACAGAAACATGCCCTTCCTTCACACCCAGCGTGGCTGCTAAGCATAATACTGTACAAGCCAAAATCACCGGTGGACGTCTGCATGTGGTCCAAACAGAATCGGAGCCACCAGGTGAAAAGACGGGAGAGGACAAACCAGGTGGTGGTGTACAACAACAGCTGGTTCAGCAGCAGTCTGACAATAGTGCCCTCCACATACATCCTCGCAACAAATTAAAGAGCAGCAAAGAGCAGAGGAAGAAAGAGCTGTGTGCATCAAGCATGAATGAATTCCTGGCCAGTCTGGAGAAGGCACAACTGCTGGCCCAAACTAATCATGGTAAAAGGGACAGTGTGGAGCCAGACGGAAACCTTCCTGTACATAGTAGAAAAGATGATTTAAACAGGAGCATAACATCCATCAGCAGCACTTCCCTCAGCAGTAGTGTTGCTCACAGCATCTGTGACAGCGACTTTGAGGTAGACGTTGAAGGCTTGGATGATGATCAGGTGAGGAACAATTCCAATATGTACTATGCTCTCAAATATCTGGACTGAAAGTTGTATTGTTTACAAGTTGCATCTGTTGTTCTTCCATATAAATTTCCCTGTGAAAGATGTAGAAAAAAGTTCCATAAAAATGAGTTAATTTCTGTAATACTAATCCGGAAAAGATGGACTTAACCCTTAAAGGGTCAGCTTATTTTTTGTACCACTGAAAATAAAAGTAGCAATTTTCATTGAACACAGTGCAGTGGGAACAGTTTTCTTTGAAGCATACCAAAACTATGTATGTCATTGTGATGGCTGGAATGCCAAGTTTCATTATATGCAATAAACTGCTAATAGTTGTGTTACTGGATGCCATGGCAACCACTTTAATCACTCATAAATGGCAAAAAATCATTAAAAACCTGCTGACTTAGAGAAGAAAAATATCTCCTATCTGCAACCATGTTCCTTCCCCCCTTCCCCCCCCCCCCCCCACCTTCCACCTCTCGTGTAAATTGAGTGAAGAGAAACAGTTTAGGTTTTCAATGCATGGTTCCATTTGTGGGCCAAGGCAAAAGGTCATGTTCATACAGTTTATTCATTAACACAGGTTTGACAGGGATACAGACTTGGGCATACTAGGGAAGTGCAGGCAATGACTCAATGATTGACTGACTGATCTGCTGCAATGAGTGAATGACAATCTATCGGACCCACTGTGGAACCACATGGACCATGCATGACCTCTGTGGGCTCCAGCTTCATTATAAACAAAATACTTACACCCTCACTCCCAACAATGACTTCACTGTCTCTCTCCTCTACATAATGCCACCCTGCCCACTCCTGCATAAGATTAATAGCCTGGGCACTTGTATAGAACTGACAGACAGCTGCAGCTGAACTGATGCTGGATGCTGCCCTCTTTGTGAGGTCACGCACCTCAAGGGAATCACCAAGGAATTCCCTGAATGACAAGCAGAGACGCTGCAGGGGGCGGTATACATAAATAGATCGATGTGTTTCCGCTGCCTATGTCAAGTTTGGTGATGATTTTATGAGTTGTTTACACAAGTAAGGCTAAGCTAGTGTTAGCCCAGCATAGAATCACGTGATTACCTGTAGTTTAGGATTAATGTACTGATTTTCAGATTCAAGTACCTCCTAAAAAGACCTTTCTGTCCAGTACCAACTTGACTGTATTATCATAGACCAAAAGAGGTAAATATAGGTCACTTGCTGCGCACACTTTGGATGTGTGAGTCACAGCTTGATAACTCCTTCAGTGCCAACTGTGACTTAAGTCGAACTACTAAAGAGGAACTGAGTTCAATTATGATAAGGGTGCTGGATTCATATTCCTTGTGCGAAGCTCTTTCATTCAATTATCCACATGCCTGTAGTGGCAGAGAACAGAATGGTTCAGGTGAATAGTTTTTCTTGGTGCGCTCTGGGCGCAGTGTGGCCAATGTGTGCCAAGAAAAACTGTTGGCTTTGTCAAAAACTTTGCACTGAAAGAGATAAGGAAGAGTGTGGACTGAATCTCCCACATGGCACTGAGGGGTTAATGATAGGGAAACTTGATTATTTGCAAATGTACTGTACCACTGTGTGGATTTTTGAAGATATGTATTAATGGAATATCGATATGGAAACTGGGACAACAGAAGTACAGTGTGTAGTACTGTATGTTTCAGATGATTAGTCAGATAATACTGCCAGCTAACTTCTGTTCAATATGCTGGTTGAGGATACAGTTGAGTTTTTAACTCTGTTGACCATAGGTCACAGAGCTTATGCAATTTTTCATGTCTGTCTGTAGTCTGTATTTAATGAAGAATATTTCAAAGGTTGAGAGGACCGGTTTAAAACCACCAGTTGCCTTTTGTGGGTGACTGCCTGTCTCAAGTCAGGAGATGAAATTTGTTTCTTCACATTGGTATTGGAAGATGAATGTTGATGCTTTGGGAACTCTGGACTCTCTTTGCTGTCATTGTTGGGTTTGATATTTATGAATATGGGTCATGTGTTTCTACCTAAGTGTATCATAGTAGAGACGTCCGTCTGTAGAAGTTCAATTGTTTAGTGAGGAACTTGTAGAAGTCTACTCCTTGCATTTGATACTCTATAGCAGTGATTCAATCAATTAACTTATTTATTAGATAATATTCCAGATTCATAGATATCACAAAAATGATAAAGGCCTACTTTCTACTTTTGCTATAAACTCAGCTGACGAGCTAGTCAGAAGAACCAAAATAGTGATAGGCCTACCAATTCTCCTTTATCTTTTGCAGAAGTAATAAAATTTGAATTTTGAGTGGTTGGGCCTGTACATAGTGGAAACACTGTAGTCTGTATTTAATGAAGAATATATCAAAGGCTGAGAGGACCGGTTTACCACCAGATGCCTTTTGTGGGTGACTGCCTGTCTCAAGTCAGGAGTGAAATTTGTTTCTTCACATTGGTATTGGAAGATGAATGTTGATGCTTTGGTAACTCTGGACTCTCTTTGCTGTCGTTGTTTGGTTTGATATTTATGAATATGGGTCATATTTTTCTACATGAGTGTATCATAGTAGAGACATCCGTCATTCCCTCTGTCCATCTGTAAACATTTGCTTGTCAACATAATACCATCTACATTTCTTAAATTAGCCTCTCCGCTTTTTTTTAGTGAATTTGGTGTTCACATGATAACTGGAAAAGTTTTTTGCTTAGGGCTTTCATATTATTATGTCTCCCGGTGGAAGCCGGGGGACATATTGGTTTAGTGCCCGTTTCTTCCGCTTCTTCTTCTTCTTCTTCTTCTTGTTCAGGTTCTTCAACACTTGGTTTCCGTGCGATAAGTCTTGAAGGACTTGACAAAATTTGATGAAACTTGGTAGGATTATGTATATAGGTGAGACCTAGGTTGGGATTGTATTTGGGTGACCTTGACCTAATTTTCAAGGTCACAGGGTCACTTATGTGAAATTGGTTTCCGTTGGATAAGTCATGAATAACTTGATGGAATTTGATTAAAAATTGGTAGGATTATGTATTTAGGCGAGACCTAGGTTGGGATTGTATTTGGATGACCTTGAGCGAATTCTCAAGGTCACAGGGTCACTTATCTGAAATTGGTTTCCGTGCGATAAGTCATGAAGAACAGGATGGAATTTGATGAAACGTGGTAGGATTATTTATCTAGGCAAGACTTACGTTTTGATTGTATTTGGGTGACCTTGACCAAATTTTCAAGGTCACAGGGTCATTATGTGAAATTGGTTTCCGTGCAATAAGTCATGAAGAACTTGATGGAATTTGATGAAACTTGGTAGGATTATGTAATTAGGCAAGACCTAGGTTGGGATTGTATTTGGATGACCTTGAGCAAATTCTCAAGGTCACAGGGTCACTTATGTGAAATTGGTTTCCGTTCGATAAGTCATGAAGAACATGATGGAATTTGATGAAACTTGGTAGGATTATGTATCTTGGCAAGACCTAGGTTGGGATTGTATTTGGATGACCTTGAGTGAATTTTCAAGGTCACAGGGTCACTTATGTGAAGTTTGTTTCCGTGCGATAAGTCATGAAGAACATGATGGAATTTGATGAAACTTGGCAGGATTATGTATCTAGGAAAGACCTAGGTTGGGATTGTATTTGGATGAACTTGAGCGAATTCTCAAGGTCACAGGGTCACTTTTGCGAAATTGGTTTCTGTTCGATAAGTCATGAAGAACAGGATGGAATTTAATGAAACTTGGTAGGATTATTTATCAAGGTAAGACCAAGGTTGGGATTGTATTTGGGTGACCTTGACCTAATTTTCAAGGTCACAGGCTCATTTATGTGAAATTGGTTTCTCTGCAATAAGTCTTGAAGAACTTGATGAAAATTGCTAGAGTAATGTATCTAGGTGAGAGCTAAAATAGCATTGTAATTTTCAAGCAAACTTGGTCATTTGTAATTTGTTATCACCTGTAGCTTATTCAGAGACGCAAGTGTTCCACCGGGAGACATTTGATTTTCTGTTGGAAAATCAGTCTGTTCTAGTTATTATTATAAACATATTTATTATGTCTCCGGGTGGAAGCCCGGGTACATATTGGTTTAGTGCCCGTTTCTTCTTCTTCTTCTTCTTCTTCTTCTTCTTTACTTCTTCTTCTTCCTCCTCCTCCTCCTCCTCCTCCTCCTCCTCCTCCTCCTCCTCCTCCTCCTCCTCCTCCTTCTTCTTCTTCTTCTTTACTTCTTCTTCTTCTTCTTCTTCTTCTTCTAGTATTTGGATGACCTTGAGCGAATTCTCAAGGTCACAGGGTCACTTATGTGAAATTGGCTTCCGTTCGATAAGTCATGAAGAACTTCATGGAATTTGATGAAGCTTGGTAGTATTATGTATCTAAGCAAGACCTAGGTTAGGATTGTATTTGGATGACCTCGAGCGTTACAAGGTCACAGGGTCACTTGTGTGAAATTGGTTTCCGTTCAATAAGTCATGAAGAACTCGATGAAATTTGATGAAACTTGGTAGGATTATGTATCTTGGCAAGACCTAGGTTGGGATTGTATTTGGATGACCTTGAGCGAATTCTCAAGGTCATAGGATCACTTATGTGAAATTGGTTTCCGTGCGATAAGTCTTGAAGAACTTAATGGAATTTGATGAAACTTTGTAAGATTATGTATCTTGGCAAGACCTAGGTTGGGATTGTATTTGGATGACCTTGACCTCATTTTCAAGGTCACAGGGTCACTTATGTGAAATTGGTTTCCGTTGGATAAGTCTTGAAGAACTTGATAGAATGTGATGAAACTTGGTAGGATTATGTATCTTGGCAAGACCTAGCTTGGGATTGTAAGTGGGTGACCTTAACCTCATTTTCAAGGTCACAGGGTCATTTATGTGAAATTGGTTTCCGTTCGATAAGTCATGAAGGACTTGATGATATTTGATGAAACTTGGTAGGATTATGTATCTTGGCAAGACCTTGGTTTGGATTGTATTTGGATGACCTTGAGCAAATTCTCAAGGTCACAGGGTCACTTATGTGAAATTGGTTTTCGTTCGATAAGTCTTGAAGAACTTGATGGAGTTTGCTGAAACTTAGTAGGATTATGTATCTAGGCAAGACCTAGGTTGGGATTGTATTTGGATGACCTTGAGCAAATTCTCAAGGTCACAGGGTCACTTATGTGAAATTGGTTTCCGTTCGATAAGTCATAAGAACTTGATGGAATTTGATGAAACTTGGTAGGATTATGTATCAAGGTAAGACCAAGGTTTGGATTGTATTTGGCTGACCTTGATTTCATTTTTAAGGTCACAGAGTCATTTATGTGAAATTGGTTTCACTGCAATAAGTCTTGAAGAACTTGATGAAAATTGCTAGAGTAATGTATCTAGGTGAGAGCTAAAATAGGATTGTAATTTTCAAGCAAACTTGGTCATTTGTAATTTGTTATCACCTGTAGCTTATTCAGAGACGTAAGTGTTCCACCGGGAGACATTTGATTTTCTGTTGGAAAATCAGTCTGTTCTAGTTTTCTCTGGGTTGCCTTAGAGTTCACAAAGACTAATGTGGAGGCTCTCCAGTACATAAAAGGACGCACAGGAATATATACAATACACACTGGACGAGAACAGAAGACTAAATTCACGGCTTCTACACGAATAATACAATTGATGCCAGATAATAGAGACTTATAATTAGATCATATGCTAAATTAGTAGATAAAGCGTCTAGATTCTGATAATAATGTCTGAAAAGCCTCAGATGAATACATTATCAGTGTCTGGCAAGTCCTCACTACCTTTCAAGAGAATATTTAGTAAAATGTCACTAGAGCACTGAACTATTAAAGTCGGATTTACACCTGGAGCGAGTAAGTGACACACAGTGTTCAGTAGACGGACGCTTTGCACAGTGAACTTGGGGCAGAACAAAAGGTAATGTTTCGTATCTTCAGTGGTATGAGAGCATGCACACATTGAGGCTGGAATGATATTGACATGATGTAGATGGGCATTTAAAACAGAGAAGTTAAGACGTAGCTGCGTGTGGCATATGTTTAGGAAACGACTTCCATGTTTAAAGTAAGTGGGCTTTTTGTCAACACTTAAGAGTAAAAGATTTAATTTAGGTTTAAACTGCGCCAGGGAATTGGTGAGACGAGCATCAACCGGGAGGTAATTCCATAATTTGATAGCAGACGGGAGAAATGAATTGCGCAAGCGATTGGTGGTGAACCTAATTTGGCGTCATTCAGTGCTATTACTCAAAAGGCGCCCAGTAGTGAATGCAACGTCACGAGAAACGAGATCATGTAGGTATTGTGAAGTCAACCTATTGTACATTTTAAAGAAAAGAATAAGTTTAAAGTATTTCCTCCGATTTGCCAGAGTTTGCCATTCAAGCTCTTCGAGAAGTGAGACACGTGGAGTGTATCTTGTTGCGCCAAGGCAGATCCTGGCTGCCTCATACTGAACAGCTTCTATAGATTGTGACAGGTTTTCAGTGCAATTGTCAAACAGGACACACCCATATTCGAGGATAGGACGAATCATTGTACTATAGAACCGTATGAGTGTTTGGCGGGAGAGTTTATATTTGAGTCTGCGTAAAAGAGCAAGCCCTTGGCTGGCTTTATTAACAATACGTGTTATATGCTGGTGCCATGACAAATTACTTGAGAGTGTAACTCCAAGGTGAGTATGTACAGTGGCCTCCGGTATCTATGCGTTTCCAAGAAGTAGGAGAGGATGATCTGGCCTATGTTGTTTAGCTGAGAAGGTCATTGAGATTGATTTTATGGCATTAAATGTCATACGCCAGAGCTTGCCCCAACGATGAATTAGAATTAAGATTAGAATTAAGGCTTTCAGCTGTGGCTCATTGGTTTGTGGACAATTTCAAGTATACTGGTATCATCCGCGAATAAACTGATGTCACAGGTGATGTTGACAGTGATGTCATTAATGTAAATGAGGAAAAGTAGGGGACCAAGGATCGAACCTTGGGGCACTCCAGCCTCTATAGGGAGCCAAGGTGAGGTCTGTCCTCCAATAGTAACACGTTGAAGTCAGTTTGAGAGATAGCTTTCTATAAATAGTAACACAGGATCTTCGAACCCTAATTGTTTCAGTTTAAAAAGTAGACCAGCATGCCAGACTCTGTCAAAGGCCTTGGATATGTCCAGGAAAACCACACGGGCCTCATGACCCAACTGAAGGCCACTGTAAATAGTATGAATTATGCTAACAAGTTGATTTATGGTGGAATCGTTTTTCTTAAAGCCAGAGTTTTTAGCAGAAAGTAAATTTGTTAGAGGTTAGATACTCATAGAAAATGTTATAAACTAGATGCTCAAGTACTTTAGAGACATTACAGAGCAGTGAAATAGGCCTATAATTTTCCTTTGACTGTTAGTTATTTTTCTTAAAAACGGGGCACACGTTGGACCTCTTCCAGGGATCTGGAAAGTATGAGTTGGATAAGGAGAGATTGAACAGATCAGCGAGAGAACACGCGATTGAGGGGGCACAGTATTTAAGAAGGGTGTTGCCTATACCTTCAGGACCACAAGCATAACTGGTTTTCAGAGATTTTAAAATCTTTTCCACATCATTTACTCGCATTTGAAATATAGACAGGCGGGCCTCAGTTCGGAAGGCAAGGTCGGGCAAGGGCAAGGATTGTCATCATGCGGAGTCTTACACTGATCAGCAAAATACTTGTTGAAGGTCACTGACTTCTCTATATTGGAAGAAATATTCCTTCCACCATCAATAAGAGTTGGAAGGTTTTGATAAAGTTTGTGACCGAGAATAGATTTGCTAAGGTTCCACCACCTTTTAGAGTTTATCTCTCTTGAGTCTAGTTCAGATCGGAGTTTGGTAAAGTAAAGACGAATGGAGTTTTTAATAGCATTGACTGTAAAGTTACGTTTCCATTTGTATAGTGACCACGCGGAATGGAATAAACTGTTTACATGTGTCAATAAATAGGTCTGACCAGTATGACACAGTGTCACTGATGGAATCAAAAACTGTGAAACCAGTTTCCCATGGAGCATGATGGAGTACATTGTTCAAGTTGACAAAATCAGCCCTCTTGAAGTTCCAGACAGCGCGGTTAAAGGGGCAATCCTTGTAATGATTCACAGAAAAAGAGCTAAAGAGGACAGAATGATCGGAAGAGGATGTAGGAGGAAGTATGCCTGAGTTCAGGATATAACCAGCGGAGTCAGTTATCATGAGGTCTAGTAGGTTTACAGAGTACTACAGGCACATGCTTATTGTCCTTACTAAAGTCTCAAACATGTTTAAAGGTGGTTGACCTTGACACAATTCCCAAGGTCACAGAGCCATTTTAGTGAATTTGATTTTCATACGATAACTCAAAAATTTTTTTGCTTGGCGCTTTCATATTGCACGTGCTTCCAGTCCTGAATAAGGTTTCGGACGAGGTTGAAGATGGGTAACCTTGACTCAATTCCCATCACAGAGCCATTTTAGTGAACTTGGTTTTCATGTGATAAGTGGAAAAGGTTTTGGCTTAGGGCTTTCATATTGCACATGCTAATAGTCCTGAATAAGGCCTCGGACAAATTCAAAGATAGGCGACATTGACGCAATTCCCAAGGGCACAGAGCCATTTCAGCGAATTTGGTTTTCACACTTTAACTTGAAAAGTTTATGACATAAGCCTGTCAAATTGCAGTTGGTAACAGTCCTACATAAGGTCTCAGACGAGTTTGAAAATGGGTGGCCTTGACCCAATTTCCTTGGTCACAGAACCATTTTAGTGAATTTGGTTTTCACATAATAACTTGAAACTTTTTTGCATAGGGTTATTTTATTGCACCCACTTGTAGTCCTGCATAAGGTCTCAGACGAGGTGGAAGATGGGTGACCTTGACCAAATTCCCAAAGTCAGAGAGCCATTTTAGTGAAGTTTGGTTTCGTTCGATAACTGGAAGAGTTTTGTACATTGGAGTTTCATATTGCACATGCTTATAGTCCTGCATAAGGTCTCAGACAAGTTCGAAGATGGGTTACCTTGACCCAACTCCAAGGCCACATGAGCCATTATAGTGAATTTGGTTTTCACATGATAAGTTGAAAAGTTTTTAACAGAAACTTTTTTATTGCACATGGTTTTAATCCTACATAAGGTCTGACACAAGTTCGAAGGTGGATCACCTTGACCCAAATCCTGAGGTCACAGAGCCAGGGCAGGAGGAGGGGCATAGATCTAGCAATCTCTGATTGTGTTTTAATTTAGGCTCCTCATGAAATATGGTGGAAATATTCTGGAGGCAATTATGTATAATCTGACTAATACTAGTGGTGCCACCTACAGCCGAACAGGAAATATGGCCTGTTATTTTGTAAAATGTAGAAATTCATCATCTTGAGATATTTTAAGGCTAATTTCACCAAATTTACAATAAATGTGCATCATATATGGAAGTTCAAAAATTACATAATATGGGTGACCTTGACCTACTTTCTCAAGGTCGTGGAATACATGTCAGGAAATGATTTTCATGTGATAGGCATTTGCTATTTTTAGCTCAGCTGAGTTGTTAGTCTGATATATCAGTGCCCTATACCTATTTTGTTGGGTCACCAGGCTGGTAAATTTGAAAGAGCTGATTGTGTAATGGCACAGTGTAGTTTAGACCTAAATGGCAAAGCAGATTGAGCCTCTGGATCAAAATTGCACTTGAGTACATTGAACATAAAACATTACTTGGTGACCTACTTTTTAGCTCAGCTGACTTGTCAGTCCGCTGAGCTTATCTTATGGTCCTCCGTCTGTCGTCCGTCAACAATTCACATTTTCGACTTCTTCTCCAAAACCGTCAGCCAGATCCACTTCAAACGTGGTCAGGATGGGCCTTGGGTGCTCTACCAAGTTTGTTCAAATGGTCATTGTCCAGTGATTTTTGGATTTAAATGAATTTTTTTGTTCTTTTTTGGGCAAATCTTAAAAAATCTTCTTCTCTGAAACCGCTCACCCAATTACTTTGATATCACACAGGAACACTCCCTGGGACTCCCAGTTCTTAATTTGTTTACCAGGTGGCGCTGCAAATTTTTTAGGAATTTTTTCATGTTATAGCTATTTTCGACTTCTCCAGAACCGTCACTCAGACTAAGCTGAAACATGGTGGATATGTTCCTTGTAGAAGGGTCAAACAAAGTTGTTCACTATGTGGGAATGCTGGTGATTCCTGATTATTTCAATTCGGGTACAATGGTCATGTTCCAATGAATTTTGAATTTTTTTTTTTTTTTTTCAAAAATCTTTACAAAAGTTTAAATAGGAAAGTTTAACATGGGAATTTCTTGTAATAGTTATAACTTGAATAATTTTGGCCAGATTTACTTCAAACTTGGTGGGGATGTGCGTTGGGTGGATCTCTACCAAGTATGTTCTAAAGGTCACGCTCTATTGATTTTTGGATTTTTTTATGAATTTTTTTGTCCTTTTTGGGGGCATACTTTTAAAACTCTTCTCCTCTGAAACCGCTGACCAATTGCTTTAATACCGTACATAGACACTCCCCGGGACACATAGTTCCCAATTTGTTCACCAGGTGATGCTGCAATTTTGTTTTGTTTTTTTTATTTGTTTTTTTTTTTTTGTTTTTTTTTTTTTTGTTTGTTTTTGAATTTTTTGTATGGTTTTTGCTAGGTTCTACTTGTTCTCAGAACCGTCACTCAGATTAAGCTGAAATGTGATGGATATGTTTTTGTGGAAGGGTCAAACAAAGTTGTTTACTAGGTGGCACTGCTTTGGATTCCTGATTTTTAAGGATATTCAATTCGGTACTTATCGGTCAATGCAGCATTCCTATTGATTGCTATGTAAGTTAATGGGCATTCTAATGCAATTTCACAAGACAAATGACACGAAATTGACTGTTTACTTGATAACTTGAGATCTGTTTTGAGTTAGTACTGTGATGCTGCACACGTAAATGTTTCTGTATTAAAGTCATGCTTAGACAGTACATAAATGACCTAGACCTCGTTTGTGGGATCACAGTGCAACATACATGAGTTTTACTCTTCATTATAACTTGAGAACTACTTGAACCTTGATGTTGCACATTTTAGTGTCCGTCTTTTAAGGTCAGACTTACTCAGAACATGGGTGACCTTGATCCTTTCCCAGGTTCATAGAGCTGCAAGTGTGATGAATGTCAAGATCAGCTGAGCATGGGCTGTTCACACAGGCCTCTTGTTTACTTTTGGGGTCACCATTACCCAATGATTATGGAGTTTGGTCCTTGTCCAAGTTCATTGTTTTGAATAGCTGAAAAGGTGATTACATGATTTGAACAAAAGGATGATGTATGGAAAACTGGATACAGGGTGCACATTTTGAATTGAATAATATTTTAATTTGAGTTGAAAGTGAAGGGCCTATGGGTAATTGTATTTTAGGGGTCAAAATGTGAAAATCTTGTGAATGGTCTACCATCCATCATTGTCAGTGGATCATTGTGAAAGTTAATGGGATTTTGGAAGTCAAATTCACGAATGATTGAGACAATAGTGGTGCCACCTACAGTTTGGTGGAAATTATGAGCCAAAATGTATTGAATAAGATAAGAGTCAATACATGTACCCCCCCCCAAAAAAAAATCAAGCTGAACATTTCTTAATTGATCTGTTATGAGCCAAAATGTATTGAATAAGATAACAGTCAATACATGTACCACCCCTCCCCCCCCAAAAAAAATCAAGCTGAACATTTCTTAATTGATCTGTTATATCAATTATGTCCAACACTTTTATATTGTACAATATGGATGACTAGGACGTAGTATTTATAGGTCACTAGGCTTGTAAAGTGGAGAGAAGTAGATTGTAACTTGGACATGAATGGAGCACAGAATCTATCCTCCAAATCCATATTTCACTTGAACTTTTCATTCCCAATCAAACCATAAACATACTAGTTTACCCAACCTGCTCTTGTTTTGTTTCCAGTATTATTGTAATACATTACAAGTCAGCAGAGCACTACACCCTTGAGCCTGTTGTTTCAAATATGACTGTAGGCATTCCCATCCCCCTCCCTCTGTGCCCTGTGCATTCTCCAGTGTCTCAACTATCTCTGGGTCAACAGCATTTACTGGCCCCATCACCGTTTCTCCTGGACCAGTTACCTACCGGTCACCCGAGTCCCTGGTTCACAGGCAAGAGAGTTTAGTCTGGTTCCCAGTCCCTGCCTCGAGACTCTTGACTGCCTCAGGAGAAGGGTACAGTCTGCACTGGGCTGGTTCCAGTGCCCAGCTTGGGAACCTGCACCACCATGGGGTGGAATGCAGTCATCTGGATTTCTGTCCCTGACTCGCAAATAACCACTGCAACGGGGTGGGATATGGTCATCGTTGTCACCAGTTACAACCACAGGCGCTCAAAACATTCAGTCAGTCAAGCTTTCATGCTAATATAGGCGTTCTCAGGGTTGGGGGGGGGGGGGAGGGAAGGGGGGCAGTTAGAGATGGTGAACCAGGAATGTCTCTATGTTCAATGGCCCACATAGGGCCTTCTCTGCAATAAAGCACTATGTACTCAAATGCAGTCTATTATTCGTGCTAACAAGATGGTGGAGGGTGGGCCTAAAACTCACAATGTTGTCAGATGGAGCTCCTACATAAAAAGGTTTGAAACAAAGTTCACATCTGGACCTCCATCCCACTTCACGTTTGACATGATTTCTCAGTCGCTATGTATACCAACAAGCTGCAACTCACCAGTTTATTCCTTAACTATTTTTACAGGTATATTACACAGATAATCCATTGAAATCCACTTATATCCATAGCAACACGCCTATAATTGTCACAAATGTCCCACAAAATCCATTTCAGGCAAAAAGTCTGACATTCCAATGCCAAATTCAAACAGGTATGCCATCCTGAATCAAGTTGCTGCTCCAGCACCAATGATAACCGTGGTTATAATGATAACCATGGTTATCTGAGGAGAAAAAGATCAAGCTCACCACCTTACATATATGAAGAGAACACCTTTTAAATGTGGAAATAATTGAATAGCATTTATAAATTTTTGAGATTTATTCCATGTAATCACTGATTCTAGGAAAGAATATATGTGGAGTGAGATATTGATGGCACCATAAACTGGATTAGGTAATACATGGGCCATAATGTCAAGATTTTGTGACCAATTTGGTGTCTTAAACTGTTGATGAAACCTTGCCAACTTTTATGGGAATGTTAGGGAGGAAAATTTAATGAATATATGATACTGGTGGTGCCACCTATAGTTTTTGGAAATGATCAAAGAGTTGAAACTTGTACATGTCTTTATCTCAAAAAAGAATCCAGTAAATGTTTACAAATTTTGCAGGCAGGATGTTTGATTTCTGGAAGTTGGATTTTGCATCTGATTGATACCTTTACCCATGTTTCAAAGGTCAGCAAGGGTATACCTTGGAAATGATTATCTTTTGATGCATCCAGATGTCTTTATTTTGTGGACTATGGTGATATGCCTCTACATGTCTTGATCTTCTCTCCTAACATTCATCCGTTCCACAATTTGTTGCATGTAAATGCACACGTTGTCTCCCTACATGCTTTTGTCCTCACTAAATTGATAAATTGACAGCAGAGTGATAGGCTCATGGCCTCTTGTTACAATTGGGCTCTTTTGCCTATCAAGACTGTGAAAATGACCATGTTTGAATTGGAATTTTTAAAAAATTTCAAGAACTTCATTTTTGATTTGTATCTTTGTAAAAAAAAAAAAGGGAGCTTCTTCCAATCTGCAAATAAAAAGTGTCAGCTATCAGGGTTGTATTGCTGGCAGACAGTACATCCACCTCTGGATTTTGGCTTTCAGGAAGATGAGGATGTGGATGTCATGTCATGTGACTCGGAGACTGCCCTGCCTGCAGCCACAATGCTCCGTAGGAACTTGGGCTCTCACGTCCCCCGTGTGCGCAGTGTAGTGGTGAAAAATAAACGCAAACAGGCACATAGTGACAGTCTGATGCCCCAGTCCCTGGAGTTTACGGAGGTAAGCCATTTGTGCCTTTAGAGTTAAGGTGCCTTTGCATACTTTCCTAAGGTGTCCGCATGCATGTGTGTATCTGTAGTGCACAAAAATAAAATGAATGGGATTCAAGTTACCCTTTTCCATATGCGCATAAGAATTATCTGGGTGCGTGCATACAAAATTTCCATCTGTAAAAGTCATCTAGAATGATTTTTGCTGATATGGACAGCACAAAATCTCAGAATTTGCGTCACTGAAATGATTTTATAACCTTGTGCTATTTTTATGTGCAGATATGCACATAAAAACACAAAATATATGTATATGGAAATGAAATTTGCAGATGTGCACTATATGTACACGCAAACATTGTACAGACATATGGAAAGGCACCTTTAGAGTGGGAGTGACTTCATTTGACCTGGAGATCATGCACTGGTTCACACTTTGGAAGAGCACAGCGCTTTTGATGAAAGTGAAAGGTCAAAAGAGCAAGTTGATGGGGCAGCATTGAAAGTTTTGTCCTGATTCTCAAAGCTGCATGAGAGAGACAGCCATCATATTTGATATGTGACAAACTAACGTGGTTTGAAAACTTGAGATTTTTTTTTTTTTTTGATCAATCTGTCTCTGTGACACGTCAACTATGTGCCTCTGCACATGTCACAAACCACTTACTGACTCGTCATCATGCTTGACTGAGTCAGCGGAGATCATGCCTCTCCAGTCCATGCCATGACGTAACGTCTGTTACTATGGACGTGTTACCTTTGGGTATATATAAAGACGGCAATGGCCGTTTGCGCATAATCAAACACGAGCTAGTGAGCATTAAGTCAGTTGCTGATGAGCCCTGAAACGCGTTGAACTGCTTCTCTAATAATTTAGAGCAAATCTTCACTGTAAAAGCAAATTCAGTTGGGGTTTTTTGAGCTGCCAGGCCCTAGTCTGGTATTTACATTGAAAACTTGAGATTATTAAAATTCATTGATTTGATACACAAATTTCAGATTGGTTTGACATCAAAGTTAGCAGACGGGATACTAAGTGAATTGATTGACTAAATCATGATAAAATAATAGTACATGTACTATATGATCATAAATTTACTGAGGGACAATTGTTCCTGATTTGTTCCCCACAGAGGTTCATTCATGAATGTTTTTGTCTGAGAAATTATTTCATTTATGTGTATATATCGGATCCAGTTTAAGATCAGTTTGGGAAAATAAAACGGGGGTCAAATCAGGGAACAAAATCTTTGAGAATATGAATGGTTATATTGTAATATCAGTATTTAAAAAATAAACAATGGATAAAATGAGATAAAACTTGATGGAAGAAAATCAAATTTTTCCTTGAACCAAGAAATTGCACATGTGGACGTGGCAGGAACATGAAACTATGTATGCTGTCATAATCATATGCACACATAGGCAAGGTTGATTTCTTTGTCTTCTGTATGCCTATGTATGCACTAGGCTCTACTGGTTGCAGGGTTTGACATGAAGGATTTTTTTTTTGCTTGTGCTGTGGTACACTTTTGTTCAAAGTTTGGACAAGTAAAGGGTTTAATCTCCATTCAGCTGAAATTTTTTTACGTGTCCTGCCTGAAAATTTATTTATCCGGGACAGTATGGCTTGCTTTAATGGCAAGCCATGGGTTGTGAAGTGTGTGTTAGATCTGAGCTTGATTTTTACATTGTGCACTTTGCCTTCTTTACCAGCATGATCAGTGCCATGTGAAAGGGGTTCATCTTGTCTGGTTGGTATGTATGTATGTATGTATGTATGTATGTATGTATGTATATATGTATGTATGTTTCAGGGATGATGGGATTTCAACTGATTGGCTTATGTCCTCTTTTCATGTTGCGAAGTACAGATATTAATATATTCTCAAATTCATTATAGTGCTAAAATCGTCAACACTAAATCCAGGGGTCAACCATCAGGGACGGTGTCCCCTTTATCTTGAGACCATAGGCCATGACCCTGATGTGTTTGTTACCCACCAGGGGCAGTGTCCCCTTTGTCCTGAGACCATAGCCCACGATCTTGATGTGTTTGTTACCCACCTGGGGCAGTGTCCCCTTTGTCCTGAGACCATAGCCCATGATCCTGATGTGCTTGTTAATCAATCAGGGGCAGTGTCCCCTTTGTCCTGAGACTAAAGCCTATGACCCTGATGTGTTTGTGTCCTGCTTTCTCTGCTTACCACAAAATAAATTGGGTTTATAAATACAGTTAGACATTTCTTGTTATGCCCCCCTTCGAAGAAGGTGGGGCATGTAGCTTTGCACATGTCTGTCGGTCTGTGGGTCAGTAGATGGTGATTTCTGCACAATAACTCAAGTGTTTGAGCTAGGACTTTGATACTGTACAGGTGTATCATTCTAGTCAAAAGCTAGGCAAAGTTTGAAGATGGGTGACCTTGACCTAATTTCCAAGGTCACAGTGGTACCTGAGTTAACTTTGCTTTCTGCACAATAACGGAAGAGGTTTTTAAGCTAGGACTTTTATATTGCACAGGATTATAGTCCATATTTGGGGCTAGGCGAAGTTTGAAGATGGATGACCTTGACCTCATTTTAAAGGTCACAGAGCCACTTTACTGAATATGGTTTCATGCTTTGTGCATGATAACTTATACCTTGGAGGTAGAACTTTTATATTGCACAGCTTTATGGTTCTCTGTAAGGGCATAGGTTGAGTTTGAAGATGGGTGACCTTGACTCAGTTTTCAGGGTCACAGAGAGATTGTAGAATTCCTGTGGTTTCTGCACAATAACTGAAGAAGTTTTTAAGTTAGGACTGGGATACTTGACAGGTCTATAGTTCTTGCTAATGGCTAGAAGAAGTTTAAAGTTTGGTGACCATGATTAAATTTGGAAGGTCACATTGGTACCTGAGTTAACTTTGGTTTCCACATGATAACTGAAGAGCTTTTTAAACTAGGTCTTTTATATTGCACTGGATAATTGTCCGTATTCGGGGCTAGGTCAAGTTTGAAGATGGGTGACCTTGACCTAATTTCAAAGGTCACAGCCATTTGGTTGAATACTATTTCTGCATGATAACTTGCATTTTAGAGGTAGCACTTTTCTATTGCACAGCTTTATGGTTGCCTATATGGGCTAGTTTGACTTTGTAGATGGGTGACCTTGACCCAGTTTTGAGGGTCACACACAGACCATAGACTTCCTGTGGTTTTTGCACAATAACTGAAGAAGGTCAAGTGAAAATGAGTGACCTTGCCCTAATTTCCAAGGTCATAAAGCCACTTTGGTGAATATGGTTTCTAAATGATGAATAATTTTTCAGCTATAACTTTTACATTGTCCAGGCTTTTAGTTGTTTTTTTAAGGGCTAGGTTAAAGTTTAAAGATATGTGACATTGATGTATGATCCACCTTCACTAATTTTGTAAGGTCACGAGTGCCCCATCTACCACTATCAGTAGGGTAGCGAGGGCAAGGGTAATGAGGGCGTGGGGCATCTATGTTTTACAAACATATCTTGTTTATTTTCAGGAGTTACTGCTAGTGGAAGGTGGCAGATCTTCACGAGGGAGTCCACAGCGACTCATTCACCAGAGCAGGTAAGGTGCCCCCCCCCCCTAAAGTTTCATCCTTTGGGCTTCTATTTTTGCTTTTGTTTAGCTCAGCTGGTCATGTCTTAGGGATGGTTCAACATTTCCATCATTTTTGAATTAGAACTTACAGTACGCAAGGGGGAGGGAGTTAAATGGATCTGTACACTTTCACAGATTACAGAAAATGGTGGTCAATTTTTGGCCAGTTTTGTACAATTTTGGTATGATTTTTTCGGAAAATCTTCAATTTTAAAGCACTAATTGGGGTGGGGGGTGTCATGAAATTTAGTACCCTATGTACTAATTCAAAAAGGATGATTTCTGGAGAACCAATGTAATTAGTCATCTCAATGTACTATAGGGCTATCCAGACTAAATAAATACGTTTAAATTAAAACATGATAATGTTGAACCATTCCTTACCAATTGATATGGAATAAGCTTTACATGATTTTGTGCAGTGCATGGATGTTAATTGCATGATCAAACACTGATATCTTTGCAGATAAGAAATGGGTTCTGCTTGTGTTAAAACCAACATCTTTTGTTTTGCTCCATGCCAAGGCATGTTTTTAAATTAAGTCAAACTGTGAATTAGGTTACGCACACTCGACATTAAGTTGGTCAAAGAATGCATTCTGTGTTATAACAGTTAAACACTCAGGGTACCTAACAGATTTTCAGAATGTGAAACTTGATTTCAGATGGCATGTTTTGAATATTATAGACCTTATTTTTGCACAATTCGTGGTCAAGTTTAGAATATTTACATTGTTTCAAAAGGGATAATGTGGTGATTCAGGGTTTGATGTATTTGCAGGGAAAGACAACGCAGGAGTGACCTGGGCTCCAAGTTCCAAGTGCTGAAAGATTTGTGTTTACCCAACCTCGACAGAGTTTCCAAACACAAGTTGCTGATGTCTGTACGTACAATCTGCTGGCTTCAGCTTCTGAAGACACTGATTAAAAGCATCAAGCTATTAAAGTTTTTCAGGTTTGGCATCAGTCAAGTTAGAAGATGCACATTGCAAAACATCAATGGTAATCAATTTAATCCGAAAATTAAAATTACGCCTCGGGGTCTTGGATGCTTGATCTTAGGCCTAAGAGTGTACATATTCAAAAGATTCATTATTAACCATTCTGTGTTTTTGACCGCTAACCAAAGGTCCCAGAGCTTGTGCGATCACTCATGTCTATCCGGGACATCCTTCTGTAAACTTTTTGCTTGTGAGCACCATACAGTCCACAGTTTCTAAGATAGCCCCATATAACTAACAGGACCTATCAAGTTTATGAAAATCTATGTGAGTTCAATATTGATGGTGCCACCTGCAGTATTATGTAATATACGGGTCAAAGTGTGAAAATCTTGTGACCCCACTGGCATGCTTAAGGACATTTAAGACACCAAAAACCTTTGCATGGCTGATTTTGAAATTTTAACGGTTTGTACAAGATGAATGTCCTTTCTATTAGTTGTCAAAATTTCGAGCTTCTAACTAAAGTAGAAATATGAGAAATACGTCAAAAGCCACTCAGGCATGTGGATATCCGAACGTCCATGTGTCCTTCTTTTGGTTTTCGGAACAATGCCACCCATCAATCATACTTAACAACCTGTCACGTGGCTGCAGGTAGCAACAGCCCATGGCAAAAAGAGAGTGGTATCAGGGCGACAATGCGAAATAAGGCAGCATGCCGAAAGTGTTTGTGGTCAGGGAAAAGATGCAAACATGCTAACATATCATAGTCTTAGTGGTTTACTTTATAGTTATCTTGCTTGTTTTGCGTTCTAATGATGGGAGACTTTAAATGTTCAAGAGGATCGGGAATCGTCAGACGATGTCCCTTCAAACTTCAAAGGCCGTGCCACGATGGATTACCTCAGTGGTCCTTCACACCAAAGACAGGTGGGGAAAAAACTGACACCCTAATCAACAATACCCACGTACATAATAATACTTTATCGGAACCCAAGGATGAGGAAATAAAAGTACAAATAAACACATCAAAATAAGCATAAACGTGAACAGCAGAGAAAACACACAAAATAGCGTTACAAAGCTCAGGTTGGAAAGAGAAATGAAACGCGTTGAGAAAACAGCTACAAAATAATGACAAACTAACTAAGTAAAGTGTAAAGACAAGTCTAACAAGCTAACTACATAAAGTATACAGATAGGAGACAAGTAAATACAATAAAACACTATCCCTAAAAACGGGATGAAGAGTTAGGGCGCCGGCGGATGACCAAACCCACCATCCGTGCACTGACCACGAGCGGCCGCAGGCCGCCCCACCGAAGCAAGGCACCACAACTTTTGTTGCCAGGCTTGAGGTCACGGGGCCGAAAGGACTGCCTCCATGACGTCACACTTTGAAACCAGATTGTCGATGTCGCCGTTTGACAGATCGCTGGATAATGTTTTCCGTAATTCAAAGGCCCTTTTATTCATGTGATTGGCCAAGAATTGATTGACAACCTCCCCAAATGTTCAGGGACGATGTTTACTTCGTTTTGTACAAATATCAGCTCAACTTGAGCAAATGGTATTGTTTCAGAGGCAAATGATCAACATCAGAGGCCTTTGAAGCTTGTTTTCTCAGAAAGGATAATACGAAGAGAACCCCACCTAAGAATGGTTATTCCAAGAAAACGTCAGGGCGAAATTTAATCCAGTTAACGGCTTTTGATTCATTAATGTCTGAACTGCAAAAATGTTCAGCGATTTTCTAAATTTTGCTTCATTCTTTTTCTATGAAATGAAGAAAATGAACATCCTGAAAATCAAAGGGAAAATTGAGACGTCAAACTTTGAGGATGGATAACAGAAAAACGATACCAAACATAAAAAATCGCAGGATCGTTTTTTGTTGCCAATATGTCAGGATTAAAATCCAAGTGTAATTATGATTTTATCACAAATAATTAGTGACTTATATCGACATTTATGGGGTGGATGCTTTGCGGTCAACTTTCAATTGTTTATTCAACAATTAACATCACATACACCCAAATACAGGACATATAAATTCTTTGGAGTATAATGAGTACACACATATATGATATGTTGTCCTAACGCAAATACATTTTGAGCCAGGATTGACTAAAGTGGGATTTATTTTTGGTGTCTTACCTGTCCTTAATGCCTGATAGATCTTCATGAAATTTAGAGAGATAGTGTAGGAGGTCAGTCTAAGTTGCTTATGATACTAATGGCGCCACCTATAATTTGACGAAAAATATGAGCCAAAATGTTTTTTAAGACATGAACCTCGATATGTTGAAAAGTAATTGGACTAGACTTGCTAAATGAATTGGATGTATAGACCATGTCCAATGTTGGTATGTTGTGTAATATCAGTGAACTTGACCAATTGGTATGAGGTCACCATGCCTGGAAAGTGGAAAGAGATACTTTTGTAATGGTAGGTTGTAGCTTGGACATCAAAGGCAAAGAGAATTGAGCCTCCAGATCAAAATTGCACTTGATTGCATTGTACATTAAACTCTACTAGGTGACCTACTTTTTGGGTCACTGTGACCCAATGATTGTGTGACAATCACCTGTTTTTCAAGGTTATTAATCACTAAAGAAAAGGACATTTAATTCAATATCATCATAAAGAATAAGGTGAATGGTGCCAAGTGTACCTAAAATGAGTATCAGTGCAAGGTTTGCTTTGCATAATATGGATGACCTTGATCAAGTTCCCAAGGTCATGGAGGGAAATCTGTGTGTGTGATCTATTTATGTGTCAGCAGAGCATTGAATAAGGCCCCTGGGCCTCTGGTAAATACATAAACAGACCAAAGGATTAAGTAGTCCAAGAGAAATAGAGGTGATTACAATTTAGGATTAAATTCAAATTCAGATTAAAATTCTTTGAACACAACCACTGTCAAAGAATTGTCCTTTCATACTGTCAAGGAGGTTCATCTCTCTGTGACACCATCAACTTTTTACAATTTTTAGCTCAGCTGACTTGTCAGTCAGCTGAGCTTATCTTATGGTCCTCCGTCGGTCGTCCGTCAACAATTTACATTTTCGACTTCTTCTCCAAAACCGTCAGCCAGATGCACTTCAAACTTGTTGGGGATGTGCCTTGGTTAGGTGTCTACCAAGTTTGTTCAAATGGTCACGGTCCATTGATTTTTGGATTTTTAATGAATTTTTTTGTTCTTTTTTGGGCAAATCCTAAAAATCTTCTTCTCTGAAACCGCTCACCCAATTACTTTGATATCACACAGAAATACTCCCTGGGACACCTAGTTCTTAATTTGTTCACCAGGTGGGGCTGCAATTTTTTTCTATTTTTTTATGAATTTTTGTGTGTTGTAGCTATTTTCGACTTCTTCTCCAGAACCGTCACTCAGATTAAGCTGAAACATGGTGGATATGTTCCTTGTAGAAGGGTCTAACAAAGTTGTTCACTATGTGGGAATGCTGGTGATTCCTGTTTTTTAACGATTTTTTCCATTCGGGTACGTATCGGTTAATGCAGCTTTCCTTTTGATTACTATGGAAGTCAATGAGTATTCTAATGCTAATTCACATTTGCGACTTCTTCTCCAAAACCGTCATCCAGATTAACTTCAAACTTGGTGGGGATGTACCTTGGGTGGGTGTCTACCAAGTTTGTTCCAATGGTCATGTTCCAATGAATTTTGTTTTTTTTATAATTTTTTTTTCAAAAATCTTTAAAAAAGTTTTGATAGGAAAGTTTTAACATGGGAATTTCTTGTAATGGTTATAACTTAAATAATTTTGGCCAGATTTACCTCAAACTTAGTGGGGATGTGCCTTGGGTGGATCTCTACCAAGTTTGTTCAAATGGTCACGCTCTATTGATTTTTGGAATTTTTATTAATTTTTTTGTTCTTTTGGGGGGCAAACCTTAAAAACTCTTCACCTCTGAAACTGCTCACCCAGTTGTTTTGATATCGTTCATAGACACTCCCAGGGACACATAGTTCCCAAATTTGTTCACCAGGTGGCACTGCAATTTTTTTTTTTTTTTTTTTTTTTATGAATTTTTTTAATGGTTTTGTTATTTTTCACTTGTTCTCAGAACTGTCACTCAGATTAAAGTGAAATGTGATGGATATGTTCTTGGGGAAGGGTCAAACAAAGTTGTTTACTAGGTTGCACTGCTTTAGATTCCTGATTTTTAAGTATTTTCAACTCGCGTACTTGTCGATCAATGCAGCTTTCCTATTGATTACTATGTAAGTCAATGGGTATTCTAGTGCTAATTCACAGGACAACTGACACAAAATTTACTGTTTATTTGATAACTTGAGATCTGTTTTGAGTTAGTACTTTGATGCTGCACATGTTAATGTTTTTGTATGAAGGTCATGCTCAGACAGTACATGAATGACTTTGACCTCATTTCTGGGGTCACAGTGCAACAAACATGAATTTTACTCTTCATTATAACTTGAGAACTACTTGAACCTTGATGTTGCACATGTTAGTGTTCTTTTATAATGGTCAGACTTACTCAGAACATGGGTGACCTTGATCCTTTCCCAAGTTCATAGATCTGCAAGTGTGATGAATGTCATGATCAGCTGAGCATGGGCTGTTCACACAGCCCTCTTGTTTTTTTTAAATGATTGAAATGTGTCACAGGTAAGTTTATGCAAAATCTGGCCAGAAGACTAAATACAAGGTATGAGAAACAGACTGGGATTTCATCGGACAGATTCTTTCATTTATTATATCCCCAGCGTCCGAAGGATCCGGGGGATATATTAGTTTTGTGACCATTCGCCCACAGTCTGTCTATCCGTCTGTCCATCGGGACGACGTTACTGTGATAACTAAAAAATTATTGCATGTAGCTCCGCCAAATTTTGGTTAGTGATGCAACTTTTGATGAAGCAGGTCAAGTTTGAAAACTAGCTTCCTGTGATCATTGATTAGTTAATTAAAAGATCGTTAGGCAACCCCCAGACGACGTTACCGCAATAACTAAAAAAGTATTGCATGTAACTGCGCTAAATTTTGGTTAATGATGCACCTTATGATGAAGCAGGTCAAGGTAAAAAAACTAGCTTCCTGTGATCATTAATTAATCAGTAAATTAATCAAAGATTATTAGGAAACATTCAGATTTGAACCATTAGGCAATCTCCAGAGGACATTACCATCATAGCTCAAAAAAGTATTGCATGTAGCTCCACGAAGTTTTGGCTAGTGATGCACCTTACGATGAAGCAGGTCAAGTACAAAAACTAGCTTTCTGTGATCATTAATTAATTAGTTAATTAACAAAACATCATTAGGCAATATCCAGGTCCAAACAGCCATATCTTTGTACCTGTGACCCGTATTCGTTTCAAATTTGGTTCAAGTTGTCTATAGACCTGAGGAATTTTTCTAAGGTGGTCAGTCTGTCCATCAGACTGACTGTCTGTCTGTTTGTCCCCCTGGTCAAGATAACAGATTTTTGTCTTTTTCTCTAAAACTAATGGGCAAGTTGTCTTCAAACTTGGTGGGAATGTAACCTGTATATATGCTCACAAGATATGTATGAGTGGTCGTGCTCGATTGTTTTTTGAAATTCAGAATGATGGTAATAAGAGCACATTTTAACATGGCATATAGTACACGTACTGTATACATGATGTATATAGTGCATGCATGTAATACTTCTGAACCCATTAGTTTCAAATTTTATACAAAGACCTGTGAGTGTTTTAGGGTTGTCAGTCTGTCCATCTGACTGACTGTCTGTCTGTGCGCCCCCTAGAGATTTTAGGGGTTTTTTTCTCTAAAACTCAATTGGGAGGCAGTGTGCCATGTGGGGGATATATTTGTTGTCGCGCGCGACAACTATCTCTAGTTTTAATTGTTATCATAAAGTTACATACTATCTGAAGTGCAAGGAGAGAGAGAGTACAGGAAGAAAGATCTTAGCCAGGTTACATACTATCTGAAGTGCAAGGAGAGACAGAGTACAGGAAGAAAGATCTTTGCCAGGTCCTGCCAATTAAAACCCTGCCCCCAAACTGTCTCCAATGCTTGTTCAGTTCTCATGTTGGGTTGCAGCTCTGTTCAATGTAATGTATGTGCCCCCTTTCGTTGTCAGGCACGAGAGAGGATTGAAGAGGCCATTCGCCAAGAGAAGGTGTTGCTGCTGGAGAAACAGCGAGAGATGAGAAGACGTACCAACCTGATGGCACGCCTGACCCAGCTGAAAGGTACAGACATGTCCACCAGAGGGTGCCCTGGAGTTAATGTATTACTTCATGTTCTTGTTAGAGAGGGTATTGTTTACAGGACTGCTCCTGTGCTGACACCTAGGGTGGGCAGTAACTTGTTTGCAGACTGTATAGAGTAAGTGGCCAACTGAAATGTTAACAGTATGCTCACTTGTAGAGGCAGCAAGTCATCTGTTTTTGAAGGGAGATCTGCATTGATTGATCTCCAGCTCAGGTGACTGTCAAGTCAGCTGAGCAAATCTTATGGTCTGTTGTCTGCGCCATCTGTCTCCCAGCAATTTGCTTGACTTCGCAGCTGTGCTGACCACAGGTTGTAGAGCGCATGCGATCACTCCTGTCTGTTCGTCTTGTCCGTAAACCTTTGCTTGTGAGCGTGATATAGTCCACAGTTTTCAAGATAGCCCGTTGTAATTATCAGGACCTATCAAGTGTATGAAAATCTTGGTCAAGTTTAAAATTGATATTGGCGGCCCCACCTACAGCGATGTGTAATATAGTAGTACCTGCTGTATGCAACCACTGCCGTCAGCAGCCACATTGCTTTTTGTGGTCACTAGGCTTAGACACAGGAGTCAATTTTTTTGTAAAATTTACCTGTGGTGACAGGTCACCTGCTGTATGTGGCCACTTTTTCATGGCAGCAGGCATGGCCACATACAGCAGGTACCACTGTATATGGTTAAAAATGTGAAAATCTTTTGGCCATTCGAGCATCTTTAGTGTGTAATAGATCTTCATGAAATTTAGTGGGATTGTGGAGGAGGCCAAAATCTTGGCTGCATATGATACCAATGGTGCCGCCTCTAATTCTGTAGAAACTGTGAGCCAAAATGTGTTTTAAGATATAAGATTCCATATCTCAAAAAGAAATTGGATTAGACTTGCCAAATGTATCCGATTTATAGACCATATCCAATGCTAGTATGGCATGTAATATCAGTGACCTTGATCAATTTTTGTAAGGTCACCAAGCCTGTAAAGTTGAAAGAGTTTATTTTGTAATGGCAGGGTGTAGCTTGGACATCAATGCCAAAGAGAATCGTGCCTCCAGAACAAAATTGCACTTGATCACATTTGTACATAAAACTGTACTTGGTGACCTACTTTTTGGGTCACCATGACCCAGTAATTATGGAGTTTGGCACTTATCAAAATTAATTGTTTGTATTCAGTAACTCAAATTGTTAGAACCCGATTTGAACAAACACACTATGTATGGAAAGCTGGATGTGGGGTGCATATCTTGAATGGTAACAATTGTTTAATCCAAGTTGAAGAGGTGAGTTTGAATATAAGATTTTCATGAAATTTGGTGGGATAGTAGATGAAGCCAAAATCTACTTTGTTAATGATACTAGTGGCGCCACCTATAATTGACTGAAATGATGAGTTAAATGTCTTGAAGATTGAAATTCCATATTATGAAAAATAATTTAATTAGATAAGCCAAATTTGTAGAATATATGGATCATGTCCAATGCTAGTATATGTAAGATCAGTGAACTTGATTTTGCAAGGTCACCAGACCTGTTAAGTTGGAAGAGGTGATTTTGTAGTGGTAGGGTGTAGTTTAGCCATTAGTGGCAAGAAGAATTGAGTCTCTAGATCAAAATTTCTCTCGAGTACATTTTATATAAAACTCAACTTCGTGACGTACGTTACTGGTCACCATGACCCAAAGATTGTGTGTCCTTGACCTATTTTTAAGATCATTAAGCACTTAAGAAAGGAACATTTAATTCAATATCTTGATAAAGAATAAGGTGAATGATGCCAAATGTGCCACAAATGTGCATCATGTTGAAGTTTGATATTGCATAATATGGCTAACCTTCTTTTGAATTTTCACCTCTGCTGACTTGTCAGTCAGCTGAGGTTTAAGTATGGTCCACCGTCAGTCCGTCCACAATTAATGTTGCCAACTTCTTTGAGACCATCAGCCAGATTCACTTGAAACTTGGTAAATATGCAACTTGGGTGGGTCTCTACCAAATTTATTTAAATGGTCATGCTCCAATCGACTTTTAGATTTGTCATGATTTTTTTCTTCTTTAATATTAAGCAAAGTCTTAAAAAATCTTCTCTTAAACCACGCAGCCAATTGCTTTAAAATTGCATTAGGACACACCTCTGGGAACCCCCTGACAGTAATTTGTTCAACAGGTGGAGCTGTGAAAATGAAAATAAAGAGGTGGACACAAATTACAATCAGGTATTTGCTGGCAATTGTAATGGGAAGAGTTAATGTACATATATTGGTGGGGAGGCCATAGGGGCTATTCACAGTAGTGTAATGTTATGGGGGGGGGGGGGGCAGTATTTCTTAACGTGCTTATTTTCCCACAGAAAATGTTTAGAGATGGCTATGTGAAAATTTTACAAGACATGAAAATTTTACTGGATATGTAAAAATTTGACAAGGTACATGTAATTGCCTCTTGTGAGGTTAGTTGGAGGATATGCAACATGGAAGTTATACAGGAGTTCACCTTCTCTGTAACCATGAAATACAAAAAAAAATGTCTTTCACATACTGAGATTTTGGGGCAATTTTGAGGGCAGGCCAACATCGGTATTGTCTGTGATACATTAACAACGCTGCTTTTGATTTTTTAGAGTTTTGCAAAAGAAAGCTGGAGAGTAACGTGACGGTGGATGAAGAAAGAAAAACTAAGATCATTAGGAGGGAAGGAGTGGAATGTATTGACCTGACAGATTCGCCGGTTAAGGTGGCTCCTGATGTTTCCAGCGCTGGTACCTCACAGACAAGTGAAGCAGAGACTTGCAGGAAAGACTCTGTTGATGGTACTAAGGCTGCCGCAAACAGCAGTTCATATGCAGATCCCAGCCACATGGACACTATTAAGATTGATGACACAGACATACAGGTGATGAAAGTGACACTTGTAAACGTGAAGGAAACGAATACACTGCCAAGCGAGTATGACTGGCAGTTACCCCATGATGTGGAGACTAGTAGTCAACTTGATTATATAGTGGATCTGCTGCCTGAGGAAGATGACAACTAGAAAGCAGCACTTCAAACATGTGGGAGTGCTGATATCTCACAACTGGGTTGTTTTTTTGTTTGTTTTTTTTAAGTCAATGCATAATTTTGGAAATGACACAAAAGTTGAAAAGATAAGAAAGTGTGTCAAAGGGTTGAAACAAAATGAAAATGTTTTGTCCACACTCTTCTTCCCTTTGCTGCGAAATGTCAGTAACCAGTTGGGCGAGCAGATGGAAAGTAATGGAATTTAAAAATATAAAATTCAGGCCTGGAAAGTTGTGCAATAAATGCAGGAAAAGCGTTGCTAGGTGGCTGCTACAGCTGTCAGCAGACTTGTCACTAATCCCTTTCTGCTCAAATAGCACTAAAGTAGCCATGTGTAAACTGTTGTCTACTAAATTGTTTCCACTGATGTTTCTTGTTTATAGAAATAATGATGAATGAGATTGTACATGAGAATTCCCTGATAGCATGTGCCACATCAGCAGCTTTCCTGGGCCTAGCATGCTCGTTTTGCAGCAAGGAAAGCCACTGGTTCAACCTTGTGCCGACAAGGGCTGGTTTAAGAGGAAAAGAGCCACTGAAATTAAAGCAGAGGACATTTTACGCCAAGCCCATTGAAGGTTGGAAATGTCTGCCGCTGACTGAGCAGATCAACCTGCGTTTGTACCTCAGCTGACTGACAAGTCAGCTGAGCTTATAGGATTGTGTTGTGGTCCGTTCCCCTCCATCTGTCTCGTCACAATTCACAGTTTTGACTTCTCCAAACTTTGAGCAAGATTCTCTTCAAAGTTGGTGGGGATGTACCTGGGGTGGGTCTCTACCAAGTTTGTTATCCCCAGCCCACGAATTCTGGCGGGGTGAGGAGGTGGGGGGTATGGTAATGGGTTCTATTGGTGTGTCCCTCCCTGCTATGTTCGTCTGTCCAAAACAATTTTTCTCTGAACCATATCTTGACAACTATAAAAACTACCCCTTTGAAATATTCAGGGTTGGTAGATGTTATGTGCTAGGTGTGTTCAGGCATGGTGTTTTGTGGCCTATTGTCTTCCATCATTGATCTGTTTACAAGGTTTGTTAAGTTCACAACAATTTTGTTTGGGCCATGACTTGGCAACCAAAAAAGCTAGCTCTTTGAAATTTTGAGGGTTGGTAGATTTTGTGTTGTAGATGTGCAAAGGCATACTTTTATGTGGTTTAATATATTCCTCAACTAATTAACTGACAAAGTTTAAGTGTGCAACAGTTTTGTCCAGACCATGTCTTAGGAGTGATAGACCATGTTGATCTCAGCTATGAATGATGGACCTTATATAGTAGAGCTCAACTAGGATCGATAGATCATATGTATCAGATCTCAGCCCAGCTGATTATTAGCTCAGCTGACTTGTCAGGTGAGATGATAATCGCCAGGGATGAGAGAGGTGGGTCTGTATTGAGTGTGTTAAAATGGTCAAACCTCAGTGATTTTTGGAATGTTATGACTTTTTTTATGTAGTTTCTTGCAAAATTGTGAAAAATCTTCTCCCGCCTGCCCCCCCCCCCCCCCCCCCCCCCAAAAAAAAAAAAAAAAAAAACAACAGCTTGACCGATTGCTTTGAAATTGTACAGGAACACTTCTGGGTAACCCTGCTGTAGGATAGAACTCATTTTTTGGGTTAAATATCAATGCCATGTGAGGATGGGGGACACGCTGTTCACACAGTCCTCTTGTTCAATTCTGGCACTTGTTGGTAATGCATACAATGCTGTTGGTTAAAATGTTAGATAGTGGCGATTGTAATGGTAGTCTACTTTTTTGACTTCACCAAAACTGTGAGCCAGATTCACTTCAAACTTGTTGGGGTTGTACCTTGGGTGTTCAAGTGGTCACACTCACATTTTTTTTTTTTTTTTTGGTGAAAAACATCTTCAACAATATCTTCAAAAGAATATGGGAACACTTTGGGGTACCACCAGACCAGGTTGAGACTTGATACGGTTTTGATGTCAAGGTCACCTGAGGATGAGCTGTTCAAACAACCCTCTTGTCCACTCTCTGTGAGTGAAGAGAACAAGGAAAGGTCTGTTTGACAGGCAAGAAATTACTCTTTTGTAGCTAAATAAATTGTTGGTGTTTAGGGCTAAAGAGCGTAGTACTATCCCATATTATAGTAGTATCCCGTATTTTTAATATGGTCTGTTGATGTTGGAACATCTACTGTATGATGCACTGTTTCAACTCTTTGTGGTGTTTAAATGGTAAGAACTTAACAGCTTAATGTTCTGTATACCCCACTGCCATGATGGCCATTTGATTATGTTGTTTAAATTGTGGTATGGGTGGATGGAATATTTATGGGAGGGAAGGTTCATATGCCAGGGTGGTAGACTTCATGATAATGTATTACACAGCTGTTTATGTCCATTTGCACATTTAAAACCAGCAGCAAGAAGTGTTGAATATTTGAATTTATTTTGGGTGGTATGCCTGACTATATATTGCAGGTGTGTGGCTGGGTAAGACTTCAATACATTTGTAGTTGGACAGTGTGGTTTTAAATATGATAAGTCATTTTTTGTACTCTTGAAATATGTATGTGAGCAGCAGCTTTTGGCACTAGATGGCACTGCAGTAATGAGTTACCTGTTAATTTGACTTGTAAGGTGCATAAACTATTACTGTGACAAGAAATAAACTACTAGAGAAACCAGACTGGACAGAACATTAAATGAAAATTTAGATATAAAAAGAAAAATGCACATGTACCATCTATTGGCTGTAATAAGATGCTTAAGAAACCTGAAAAACATGTTATATCAGATGACTGGTATTTGTTACAACTCACTCTGGCAAACTTTTTGTTAGTAGACTGTATTTAATTTAATTTCTGTGCCAGATATAATGAAAGTAGAGCTGTATGTTTTTTTGAGACCTTTAAGATCCCAACCTCTCTGCTTTAGAAATGCATTTTGCAAGGTATTGCTTGGTTGGATTTTTAGCTCAACAGATTTGTCAGTGAGCTGAGCTTATGTGGTGGTTAGGCATCCCTTGTCCATCTGTACATTTGTCGTCCGTTGGTGTCCACAATTCACATTTCCGACTTCTTCAAAACCACTTGCCAGATTCACCTCAAATTTGGTGGAAATGTACCTTAGGTGGGTCTCTACCAAGTTTGTTCAAATGGTCATGCTCCAGTGATTTTTGGATTTTTTCTGAATTTTTGGCCAGTTGCTTTGAAATTGCATAAGGTCACTTCTCTGGACTTCCAGACCTAAAGTTGTTCAGTAGGTGGTGCTGCAATTTTTTTCAATTGATTTTTGTGCCTTTTCACTATTTTCAACTTCTCCAAAATCCTGTCTCAGATTGTGCTGAAACTTGGTAGAAATGTTCCTTTTTCAAGGGTCACACAAGATTGTATAGTAGGGAGCATGGCTGTGGATCCCTGATTTTGGATTTTTTTATGTTTTTTTTTTTTTGTTCATTTTGGGGGGAAATCTCAAAAAATCTTCTTCTCTTAAACTGCTTGGCCTGTTGCTTTGAAATTGCATAAGGTCACTTCTGGGGACTTTGAAATTTTTCAAATTTGGTACTTACTGATCAATGCATTGATTACTATGGAAGTCAATGGGGATTGCAATGGTAATTCAGATTTTCAACCTGATCTCTAAAACAACCATCCAGATTCACATCAAACCTGATGGAGATGTGCCTTGGGTGTATCAGTACCAAGCCTCTTTAAATGGTCACGCTCCATTGATTTTTGGATTTTTTATGAATTTTTAGCTCAGGTGATCATATCACCAGAGCTTATACCATAGTCTCAAAATCCGTCGTCCGTCCGTCGTTCGCTGTCTGTCGTAAACAATTTACATTTTAGAATTCTTCTCCAAAACCGCAGGCTAGATCTGCTTCAAACTTGGTGGAAATGTGCCTTGGGTGGGTCTCTACCAAGTTTGTACAAATGGTCACGGTCCAGTGATTTTTGGATTTTTAATAAATTTTTTTGTTCTTTTTTGGGCAAATCTTAAAAAACCTTCTCTGAAACCGCTCACCCAATTGCTTTGATATCACACAGGAACACTCCCTGGGACTCCTCGTTCTTAATTTGTTCACCAGGTAGTGCTGCAATTTTTAAAATTTTTTTATCAATTTAGTGTGTTCTAGCTATTTTCGACTTCCTCTCCAGAATCATCACTCAGATTAAGCTGAAACATGGTGAATATGTTCCTTGTAGAAGGGTCAAACAAAGTTGTTCACTATGTGGGAATGCTGCAGATTCCTGATTTTTAACGATTTTTTCAATTCGGGTACTTATCGGTCAATGCAGCTTTCTTATTGATTACTATGGAAGTCAATGGGCATTCTAATGCTAATTCACATATTTGACTTCTTCTCCAAAACCGTCATCCAGATTAACTTCAAACTTGGTGGAGATGTACCTTGGGTGGGTGTCTACCAAGTTTGTTCCCATGGTCACGTTCCAATGAATTTTGTTTTTTTTATGATTTTTTTTTTCAAAAATCTTTACAAAAGTTTTAATAGGAAAGTTTTAACATGGGAATTTCTTGCAATGGTTATAACTTAAATAATTTTGGCCAGATTTACTTCAAACTTGGTGGGGATGTGCCTTGGGTGGATCTCTACCAAGTTTGTTCAAATGGTCACGCTCTATTGATTTTTGGAATTTTTATTAATTTTTTTGTTCTTTTGGGGGGCAAACCTTAAAAACTCTTCACCTCTGAAACTGCTCACCCAGTTGTTTTGATATCGTTCATAGACACTCCCAGGGACGCATAGTTCCCAATTTGTTCACCAGGTGGCACTGCAATTTTGTCTTTTTTTATGAATTTTTTTAATGGTTTTGTTATTTTTCACTTGTTCTCAGAACTGTCACTCAGATTAAAGTGAAATGTGATGGATATGTTCTTTTGGAAGGGTCAAACAAAGTGTTTACTAGGTGGCACTGCTTTAGATTTCTGATTTTTAAGTATTTTCCATTCGGGCACTTATCGATCAATGCCGCTTTCCTATTGATTACTATGTAAGTCAATGGGTATTCTAGTGCTAATTCACAGGACAACTGACACAAAATTTACTGTTTATTTGATAACTTGAGATCTGTTTTGAGTTAGTACTTTGATGCCGCACATGTTAATGTTTTTGTATGAAGGTCATGCTCAGACAGTACATGAATGACTTTGACCTCGTTTCTGGGGTCACAGTGCAACATACATGAATTTTACTCTTCATTATAACTTGAGAACTACTTGAACCTTGATGTTGCACATGTTAGTGTTCTTTTATAATGGTCAGACTTACTCAGAACATGGGTGACCTTGATCCTCTCCCAAGTTCATAGAGCTGCAAGTGTGATGAATGTCAAGATCAGCTGAGCATGGGCTGTTCACACAGCCTTCTTGTTTAATGATTTTTTGTATGTTTTTGCTATTTTTGACTTCTCCAGAATCATCACTCAGATGAAGCTGAAACTTGTTGGATATGTTCCTTGTGGAAGGGTCAAACAAAGTTGGTCACTAGGTGGCACTGCTGTGGATTCCTGATTTTTAAAAAAAAATTTTCTATTCGGGCAATTATCAGTAAATGCACCTTTTCTGTTGCTTATTAAGCCAGTCAATGGGCATTCTAATGGTAATTGACACTTCCAACTTCTTTGAAGAAACTGTCTGTCAGATTCACTTCAAACTTACTGGCAATATACCTTGGGTGGCTCTCTCCTATGTTTGTTCGAATGGTCATGCTCCAGTGATTTTTTGATTTTTTTATAATTTTCATAAATCTTTTAAAAATGTTTTAATAGGAAAGTTTAACAAGGGAAGTACTTGTAATGATTATAAATTTTAATAATTTTGGCCAGATTAAATTCAAACTTGGTGGGGATATGCCTTGGAAGGGTCGAGACCAAGTTTGTGGAAATGGTCACACTCCATTGATTTTTGGATTTTTTTATGAATTTTTTTCTTTTTTTTAGGCAAATCTTAAAAAATGTTCTCTAAAACCACTCTCCGAATTGCTTTGATATCGCACAGGGACACTCCTCACGCTTTGTAGAAATGTACCTTGGGTAGGTCTCCACCTATGTTATTCAAATGGTCACACTGCATTGATTTTTGCATAAATTTTGGGGTAATTTTGTTTAAATAAGCAGATGCATGTCAGCTGATCACAGGATTTTCATGATCCTCTTGTCTGCCTAGCAATGTGGAAACAAACAGAAAAGTATCCTAAATTTATGAAGATAAAAATACAAGGAATCGCTGATATGACAAATTTTTATAATGAACTCGAAAATATGAATACATGTATTCTGGATAGAATAGATTGAAATCCCACTACCGATCCAAATGAAAATTTTGAAATACTCAGCACTATGGTTGAAGAAGCCAGGAGGAAACATCTCGAGTTTAAATCAGTTAAATTTGATAAACGTAAACACAAAAAACAACAGGAATTTTGAGAATGATTAAATATAGAGACGGTCTGTATGAAAGACTAAAGTCTACACAGTGAGATAACTTAAGTACCTGCAATAAAATATTGAGAAACTGTCCGCAGAGCCAAAAAAGATTATTATAAAACTTGTTTCAAAAACTACGAGCATGATATAAAGAAAACTAGGGCAACAATAAATGAAAGTTTGTCTAAAACTAAGGAAAAAAATTTCCTGAATCTTTCTCTCATAATGGGCAATTAATAAACGATAAGTCCACAATTGCCAACACATTTAACAAATATTTCTTAGATATTGGTCCAAACTTGGCTACTGAAATGCATCATTCTGAAATGAGAGACTATAAACATTATATCTCGAGCATCCAGTGAATTCCACTTTTAATTTCATTGAAGTGGATACTGAAAGCATTTCAAAAGTGATTGATAAATTACGTCCTAAAACAAGCTGTGGTATCGATGAAATATCTACGAAACTACTTAAATGCATACAAAATCTCATGTCTGAACCTCTTCGCATCATAATGAATCAGTCTCTAAATACAGGCATATTTCCTGATAAATTAAAAGATATCAAAAGTGATCCCAGTTTATAAGAAAGATGATGAATCTTTGTTCTGAAATTACTGACCGATATCCATTCTACCTCCCTTTTCAAAAGTTTTCGAAAAGATAATTTTTAACCAAGTATATGATTATTTTCAGAATAATAAGCTCTTTTATGGTAGCCAGTATGGTTTCCGTGCTGGACATTCCACAGAATTTGCTGCCATAGAGCTTCTTGATAAAATAATACAACACATGGATAATGACCAACTCCCAATTAGTATCTTCACAGACTTGTCTAAAGCATTTGATACTTTAGATCATCAAATTCTACTCGCAAAGTTAAAATACTATGGAATTAAAGATCTCTCCTTAAAGTTGTTTGAAAGTTATTAAGTAGCTGTAAGCAATATGTCAAATTTGTTGACACAAGGTTCTATTACAGGACCTCTCTTGTTTATTATTTATATTAATGATTTAGCACACACAAGTGAAATATTTGACCTAATAATGTACGCAGATGACACTACTCTTTCTACAACCCTAAATATTTTCAACATAAACTCTGAACTTATGAAAATAACAGATTGGGTAAATGCTAGCAGATTATCATTAAATGCAGCAAAACAAAATTTATGATATTTCATCAAATGAAGAAAAAATTTAAAATGCCTAACATCAAAATGAATAATGTGCCTTTAGAACGTGTTGACTTTTTCAACTTTCTTGGCATCACAATCGATAAACATCTAAATTGGAATGCCCATGTTGATATTTTCAACATAGGCATTCTACTTTAAAAGTAGCTTGCAAAATTTCAAGATCTCTTGGTATTCTTAATAAATGAAAAAATTATCTCCCAGTAAGTGCCAAATTAAAAATTTCCAATTCATTAGTATTATTCCACATTAACTATGGAATCTTAATTTGGGGTTGTAATTATTCCAAGATTCAGAAACTAAAAAAATGAAAGCCATAAGAATTATATCATGTAAAAAATAATATGCCCATACAGATTCATTATTTAGAAGCCTTAAATTACTCAAACTAGCAGACATTTTTATCGTATCTAAATTTAAATTCTATCATAAATATATAAACATGAAACTGCCAGAAAATTTACAAAGTTTGCCCTTTCAAACAAGTCAAGATATACTTAGATATAATACAAGACAGGCTGGTAACATTTATATACAAGCACAGTTATGCTGAAGACTGGTTACGTTGTGATATGCCTGAGACTATCGAAAAATCTCCAGCCAATCTACATGAAAAAATATATAGCACAGTTATAATGGACTAGCAAGTTACATCAAAAAATTCTATATTGAAAATTATTAGGAAAATTGCATAATTGAGAACTGCTACATTTGTTCCCGAGAAGGTTAACGTTGAAGATTATTTTTAGAATTATTATTGCCTTCACCAGAGTGTATGTACAAGTACTTCATCTTATTATAATTTATTATTTCTTAGTGGCTGAACATTTTGTTTTATTACCCTTCATTCTGCAAATACAGTCGCCATGAAATATTTAGTTAATTTGTACAGGGTGGCCCCATGAGAGCGATGGTTGTCTCTGTCTTAATGGGAGTCTCCCTGACCACACAATATATGTTCATTGATTATCAATTTTATTTCTGTAACTTTTTGGTCGAATAAAAAATGTCCTGAGTGCTGAGTGCTGAGATGTACCTTGGGTGGGTCTTTTAACATATTTGTTCAAATGGTCACGATCCAGTGTTTTTTTAATTTTTTATGATTTTTTCGAAAATCTTTAAAAAAGATTTAATAGGAAAGTTTAACATGGGAATTTCTTGTGATGGTTATAACTTAAATAATTTTGGCCAGATTTGTGCCAAACTTGGTAGGTATGTACCTTTTACAAGTGTCTACATATTTTGTGCAAATGGTTATGCTCCAGCGACTTTTTCTCCAGAACTGTTCCTCAGATTAAGCTGAAACATGGTGGATATGTTCCTTGTAGAAGAGTCAAACAAAGTTGTTCACTATGTGGGAATGCTGCAGATTCCTGATTTTTAACGATTTTTTCAATTCGGGTACTTATCGGTCAATGCAGTTTTATGATTTTTTTGTTTCTTTTTGAGCCAAATCTTATTTTTTTTCTCCAAAACCACTCACCCAATTGCTTTGATATCACACCTGGACACTCCAAGGGACAGCAATTTCTTTGTTTGTTCACCAGGTGGCACAGCAGTTTTTTCTATTTCTTTATGATTTTTTGTGTGTTTTTGCTATTTTGAATTGTTCTCCAGAACCATCACTCAGATGAAGTTGAAACTTTGTGGATATGTTCCTTGTGAAAGGATCAAACAAAGTTGTTCACAAATGTGGCACTGCTGTGGATTCCCGATTTCTTTAACATTTTTTTTTTTTTTTTTTTTGATTTGGGTACTTATCGGTAAGTGCACCTTTCCTATTGATTACCATATAAGTTATTTCGCAAGATAATGCTAACTCACCTTTTGGACTTTTCCAAAGAAACTGTCCGTGAGATTGATTTCAAACTTGGTGGCAATGTAGTTTGGGTGGGTCTCGACCAAGTTTTGTTCAACTTGTCACGTTCCAGTGATATTTTTGTTTTTATGATTTGGGGGGGGGGGGGGGCGGTGGATCTTTCAAACCGTTTTGATAGGAAAGTTTAACATGGAAATTGCCTTTAATAATCATTACCTAAATAATTTTGGCCAGATTTTTGTCCAACTTGGTAGTGATGTACCTTTGATAAGTGTCCACCTGTTTGGGCAAGTTGTCTTGCTCCATTGATTTTTGGACTGTAACCTCATTCCCAAGGTCACAGGACAACTGACATGAAATTTGCTGTTCATTTGATAACCTGAGAGCTATTTTGAATTAGGATCCTGATATTGCACATGTTAATGTTTCTCTATGAAGGTCGACATTGACTTCAATTTTGAGGTCACAGTGCAATATACATGTACATCAATTTTGCTCTTCACTCTAACTTGAGAACTACTTGAACTGGAACCTTGATGTTGCACATGTTAGTGTTCTTCCATGGAGGTCAGACTTACTCAGTACAGTGTACATGGGTGACCTTGATTGTATTGCAAGGCCACAGCCCCACAAGCATGATAAATCTCTAGGTCAGCTGAGCATGGGCTGTTCACACAGCCCTCTTGTTAGTTAGGGGTGCTGAATAGCATTTCGACAGGAGGCAGATTGGCAGGACTTGCCAAGTTGCATCTCTGCTGACTGGGGTTGCCCTGGGGGCAAAATTTGGCTATTACAAATAGGATTTGAATGGATCAGCAAGGAAGCCAGAAATGGGGAAAGGGAGTACAGGGACCTGGCCTGATTACTGCAACAAAAATAAATAAATATATGGGAATGGGGGGGGGGGGGGGGGGGGGGGGAGGCAGAGAGAGAGAGTTGCAGAAGGAAAAATTTCTTGTAATTAAAATCAACATTACAGGTTGTGATCCACACATTTTAACCATTAACAGGGTACATTGTATATAAGAAGAGGGTTATCAACAAATAAGTCTGCATAACTACTGTTAATATAAAATAAGCTCTAAGCTCTCTCTCTCTCTCTCTCCTCTCTCTCTCTCTCTCTCCCCTCCCTCCCTCCCTCTATATAAATGAAACATGTATAAAAGTATGGTCAGGTACATTTTACCTGCACAGTGAAATAGGCCCAGGCCATACTATCAACTGTCTTGGCACTGATTGTGCAGCATACTCCATACCTGAATCATAACAATGGTGCAGTTTTGTGTTATTTTTGTCATGGTATGTTACTTTCATATAACAGGCTTGCTTAAAACTTAGGTTGCCTTGTGGCCAGGTATTTGTCAACCTTTAAGGTTTGGCCAAAAACTCTTTGTTGATTTGCTTGGTGACATCAAGGATTGTATATTGCTGTTAAATTAAAAGAAAAAAGAGAAAAAAAAGTAAAAAAGTGAGGTCAGTTTTGATTAGTGTAACATATGTTAAACATTGCTTATATGTATTGTATAAATCTGCAAGGCCAAGGCCATTTTATGTACAACATGAAGTCATACTAGTGTTAATTTTTATGCAGCACACTTGCGTCTGTTTTAACAGTTATGGAATTTAATGTTTTTGACCAATCAGTCACTGCATTTTGTATTGACAGAATTTTGTGGTGTTGAAGTGGGAAGGTCTGAAGTTGGTGCAACACTTGAATTAAATGTCAAATAATTTCAAATGTGGAATAAGTGGACATTGGTTAAAACCAAACCAGATGAAGTTTAGTGTACAAATGTAGGTGAAACTTTACCCTAAAATGGGGCATGTTAGCTGTAGGTAGTACAAGTAACTTTCCTAGGCATCTGCCTGTTCTTAGTGGAGACACCTGGTACATGAACAAAACCTGCTTCATTCATTGGTTAAAAGTGCCATGTGATGTGCAAGCAGGTGCTGCCACCAAGCAGAGTATTGGCACAACTATTCAATATGGTTTTTTTTTTAAATCCTGGGGTTACGCTCTAACCCTAAATAGCCAACAGTGTGCTGAAAATCAGGTGGTCAATAGAAATCATTCATGTCTATGCACTTGAATGTATCCTTCCAAAAGCAGATCATCGGTGGTGCCTTTGATAAGATTTGATCCCAGTCTGGTCCTGGTTTACACGTGGACAGAAGTACAGACATATACAATATACACCAATGCCTAGTCCTCGACTATTTAAAAATTTCCAGTGAACTAGGTTTTGTGGCCATTTATATCTGAAAGATTTCTGTAAATAAATGCTCTGCAGTTGTATTTACTATTTGGAGTTTTTTGCTTATTAATGATAGGGATAGGCCAAATAGAAGTTTTCTAAGGTGTCTGATACCAAATATTTAGGAAACTCTGAGACTGAAACAAAATATCCAGTATCAGATAAAATGGTATGTAATACCAGGACTTGAAAAGGACATGAAAACAGATGGCTTCAAAAATTGAAACACTGGGACTGTACATCTCCTTATTGATAACTTGCAATTATCAATGTCATCGTGAAGGGTATGCCTTGTATTTTGCTAAAGGAAGCCATTGAAATCCTGTGAAGTCCAGTGGAGCCCAAGCCGGATTGAATGCCCACTACAAGAATGCTTTTGTAGGAGTCAGAAACTACATGCTCAGAAGTCTAGGTCAAGGAGGATCCACTGGGGACAAGAGTGCCATGGTGGGGGAATTTCATGCCATGAGGGATTACTTACAGTGACACAGAGCCGTACTTTCAAGCAGGAACGCCGTGTCGTGTTGCATTGCCCTCTTCAGTCCCCTGTGGCAGTTCATACCCGTGTTGTTTGGCCTGGCACCAAGGTCTCCGCTACCTGCCCATTCCTGCTCCTGTGTTGCCGACAGATGGCCCCCTTGGGGAGGGGACCGAGAACCTCATCTGATCTCGGGCATCTGGGTTGAAAGATCAGCGCTACCAATGCCATTCGTGGACTCTTCCTTGGTATTGATTCTTGTCATTTTTAGTTGTCATGGAGTGAGACAGCAGCAAGCACTGTCCTATTCATAACAGTGGTACCTGCTCTAAATATTACTGCTATTGAGAGGCCACATTAGTTTTGAGACCAGCCTTTGAAGACATTGGACCCTTGTTTCTTGTTAATTTGCTTTTGATATAAGATCACTTGGTCTGACATTAGGGGTAGCCTTAAATGGCAGGGACCACTGTATAATCACTATATAGTCACTCTTCATCTGCCCTGGACCCTATCTTTGTCCAGTGGGTTTTCCAAAAATAGCAACAGAAGTAATGGAGATGTCCTGGAAGCCAGTCCCTTGTTGGTCTGTGCCTTTTCTGACATTGCTCCTTCAGCTCAACTTGGCTATGATAAGGGAGGTCGTCAAACTACTGTGGATTGGTGAAGAGGGTTGGACTCAAGGCTTGTGCTGTGTTAAGATTTGTTCATCCTGTCTCTCACAGTCATAGGTACCTTCCAGGCACAGTGCTGAAGATCTACAAAAACAGATATGAAGTTGTGGGAAGTCCACAAAGACCAGCAAAATTATCTGCTCTTGTAAATCAACTTGGGTCACAATCAAGTAGTATTGGATAGAGATTAAAGATGAAATGACAAGTTGGCAAGACCTATGTATATCCTTGTGTTGATCAAGTTGAGGTATAATGTTATGCAACAAGTGGATGTACACCTCTGTTTGTTAACACAAATTTATTCCAGATTAGTGTGCAGGGGAACAAGGTGCTGTGGTGCTTTATTTGCCCCAGCCTAATCGCCAACCGAAATCTACAAACTCAAAATGCTTTGACAGCAACAAAAAAAATGTCCAGGAAGGCAATAGTTCACTGCGTATTCACAGCAGCATCTTAAAAGTGCCACACTAACATAGCATTGTAGTTTTGGGGGCCTTAAATCTGTATAAACTTAGGAAATTGGCCTTAGGTTTTCCACGTTAGTTTCTGTTTTGTCACCAGATTTTTCAGCAGTTAAGCCACCTATGATGCAGCTTCAAACACTTACCGTGCATGATTGCCACCTGTCATATAAGCTCAGCTGACTGAAAAGTTAGCTGTGCTCAAAGGATGGGTGGTGATCCGTTCTGGGTCATCTGTCCGCCCATGCGTCATTCCATTCACTTTTCACATTTTCCTTGCTCCAAAACCACATGCCATATTCTGTTCAAACTTGGAGATGTAGGCCTAACTTGAGTTGATCTCTTCCAAGTTTGTTCAAACAGTGATGGTCCAATGATTTTTTTATGAATTATTTGTCAATTTGTTTGGCAAAATCTTAAAACATTTTCTCAGAAACCCGTGGGCCAATTCCTTTCAAATTGTATAGGGACACTTCTGGGGATCTCCAGACATTATATGTTCACCAGGTGGTGCTGAGATTTTATTCTACTATTTTAGCTTGGTTGACTTGTCAGTCAGCTGAGCTTATGTGGTGGCCAAGCATCCGTCATCCATCAGTTTCCACAATTCAGATTTTCCATTTCTTCTCCAAAACCACTGGCCAGATTCACCTCAAACTTGATGGAAATGTACCTTACGTAGGTCTCTACCAAGTTTGGTCAAATGGTGACCCTCCAGTGTTTTTTTTTTATTTTTAGCTCTGCTGACTTGTCAGTCAGCAGAGCTTATAGAATCTGTTTGCGTCCGTCTGTCCGTCCGTCCTTCCGTCTGTCCCTCTGTCGTTAGACTTTTTATATTTTCGACTTCTTCTCAAAAACCGCTACATAGAATGTTTTGATTTTGCACATGGATGATCCCCAGGTGGACCTCTACCAAGTTTGCGAAGGAGATGATGATGCAATAATTTTTCTATTTTCTATGAATTTTTTTAATATATTTTTTGAAAAAAAATGGAAATTTCTTCATCTTAAGAACTATGAAGCCAATTGCTTTGATATTGCACATAGGGTCATCTGGGGTCAACTAGTTCTTCTTTTGGCCACCAGGTGGCGCTGATTTTTTTCGTATATTTTTATGAATTTTTGCGTGTTAAGGCTATTTTCGACTTCTTTAAAAGAACAGCATGATAGAATTGCTAAAAAATTTATCAAAATATAGTTGGACATTAGACAAGCAAAGTTTGCGAAAATAATGTGGATATGTTAATTTTTGACAAAGTTATGCGACATCAGACTTTGTGACTGTAAGTGAGTGCTGCCACTGTACATCGGCAGCCACTGAAACAGCAAGGTAAGTCAATTGATAATACATGTACTACCATGGACAAGTCAGGTCGCCCTATTCAATTTTGTTTCGTGAATTAAAGCAGATCCAGTCAGCAGAGCAAAGGATCATCATGATCCTCTTGTTCACTTATTTGAAACTGTCAGTCAGATTGACTTCAAACTTGGTAGCAATGTACCTTGGGTGGATCTCTACCAAGTCTGTTCAAATGGTCATGCTCCAGTGATTTTTGGATTTTTTAGCTCAGTTGACTTGCTAGTCAGGCTGAGTCTTACGTCATCCGTCCGTGGAACCAGAGTCAGCTAAGCTTTTGTGACGGTCTGTCGTCCAACATCCGTCCTTCCGTCCTTATTCTATCAACAAATAGTAGGCATACCAATGGGAACAGATCCAGCCCCATATATTGCCAACCTTTATGTACATTATGTTCTCACACAAGAAGATTTATAGATGACCTGTGCACTTTAAACAATGGAGAAGAAATAAAGGGAAATTGGAAACACATATATCTCAAAGAAATAATATTAAATCTGGAAAATGAAAGTGATACAAAAGCTACTTTTCTTTTGATCTGGATATAGAAAGGAAGAACAAACAGTATGTATATTTGACAGGAGAGACCAGTTCAAATTTGATATTATCTCCTACCCTGATCTGACAGGAAACATTCCAGAGAAACAAGCATATGGAGTTTGAATTGGACAAGCGATACATATTGCTAGAAACACCACACTTTTTAGTGATTTTGTCAATAGAGTCAGAACTTGGTTGCATAAACTACAAAACAAAGGTTATAAAAAACAACTACACAAACCTCTGTTGAAATTTTCCTGAGATGTGACCAAATACACTAACTCAAGAATATTAGTCAAATTATGTCAAGATGGGGCTTGAAATGACAGTGTAGTCCTCAAAGTGTTTAGAGTGGTAAGAGGGAAAGTACCCAGGGTAAAATATACTTAACCCACCTAGAGAATTTTCTCTAGTCCGTCTTAAAACCATGATCATACTCACTTTTTGCAGGATTTCTTTCTTTTCAACCTTCATCCAGTATAGTGGAAGAGGTGGGTTGTAGCTAATACCTTTGTACACTTTACCTCATAACACCTCTAGTCAACTTTTTGGTGCTAAAAATTGTATTACTATTTACCTGTTTATAACAGTGTCATTATGGTGGAATAGAGCATCATGAAGCTTTTAAGTTTCAAAGGAGATGTCTGTCGGCTGTCCTTCTTCCGTCTGTTTGCAATTCACATTTTCTGCTTCTCCAAAACCGTCAACCAGATTCACTGCAAACTTGATGGCAAGGTACCTTGAGTGGGTCTCTACTTAGTGTGTTCAAATGGTCACAATCCAGTAATTTTTGTTTTTTTTTTGCTCTGCTGACCAAAGGTCGCAGAGCTTATGCGACCGCTAATGTCTGTCCATCTGTCCTTCCGTAAACTTTTGCTCCTTAGCGAGATACGATCCAGTTTTCAAGTTAGCCCAATATAACTTTCAGGACTTACAGGGTGTAAGAAAATCTAGGGCGCTTTCGATATTGGTGGTGCACCTACATTATGTAATATAGGGGTCAAAATGTGAAAATCTTGTGAACACTGTAGCATCTCTGATTTTTGGTGGATTATCACCAAATTTGGTGTGATTGTGGGGGAGCTCAAATTCTGAGTTGGGAATGATTCTAGTGGTGCTACCTATAATTTGACAGAAATTATGAGCCAAAATGTGTTTTAAGATGTAAAATTCCGTATTTGGAAAAGTGATTGGATTAGACTTACCAAAATTATATAATATATAGACCATGGGCAAAGGTAGAACAGTATAAATATCAGTGACCTTGACCTATTTTTGTGGGGTCACCATGTCTGTAAAGTTGAAAAGACGATGTTTTAATGGCCGGGTGGAGCTTTGACATCAATGTCAAAGAGAGTTGAGCCTCCAGATCAAAATTGCACTTGATAATATAATACATAAAATTGTACTTGGTGACCTGCTTTTTGGGAGCCTCCAAATCTTAATTGCACTTGATTATATAATACATAAAACTGTAGTTGGTGACCTGCTTTTTGGGTCACTGTGACCCACTAATTATGGAGTTGGGCACTTTTACACAGTTTATTGTTTTTCCTCAAAAACTCGAAAAGTTATTACCCGATATGAACAGACAGACTATATATGGAAAGCAGGATGAAAGCGCATATTTTGAACACACAAAATTTTTTATCCAAGTTGAAGGTCAAGGTCAAATGGCCAGTTTGAATATTGAGGTCATCTTGTGAATGTTCTGCAGTCCACAATTCTTGAGATAGGCCCGTATAACGTTTAGGAGTTATGAAGTGTATAAAAAATCTATGTCGGCATCAATGTTGGTAGCGTCCCTTATAGTATTATGTAATATACAGGTCAAAATGTGAAAATCTTGTGACCGCAGTACTGCTAGCCAAAATGTGTTTTAAGATATAAAATTCCATATCTTGAAAAGTAATGGGATTACACATGTCAAATTTATAGGATATATAGACGACGCCAAAGCTAGAATCGTATATGATATCAGTGACCTTGACCTATTTTTGTGAGGTCACCATGCCTGTAAAGTTGAAAGAGATGTTTTTGTAATGGCAGGATGTAGCTTGGAATTCAATGGCAATGTCAGCACAGCACCAGGCAGGTCTATGGGCCTTTTGTGTAACATAATCTGGGTGTCCCATATCTTTTGTGCCAAGGTCACTAAGGACAAAGTTAACGACTGGCTCATTGTTGTCTTGGCACATGAATAAATATATTATTAATCACTGGAGTTGCACAAATAAGCTATTATTACATGTGGAGCGAAGTGCCATCTGGTGGAGAATTTTTACATTAAGCTTTATATGTTCAGAAGCCACTTGAGGACTCACAGCTTTGAAATGAACAGGTGCAATATAGCCACGATACCAGCAGAACATTAGGCCCATGGGCCTCTTGTTATGAATTTTTTGTTCTTTTTGGGGCAAATCTTAAAAAATCTTCTCCAAAACCACTCACTCACTTGTTTTGATATCACAGGAACACTCCTGGGGACTCCTGGTACTTAATTTGTTCACTAGGTGTTGCTGCACTCTTTTAATATTTTTTAATGGTTACTTGTTTTCGTTATTTATGACTTTTTCTCCAGAACCCTTACTCGGATAAGCTGAAACTTGGTAGATATGTACCTTGTGGGAGGGTCAAACAAAATTGTTCACTTGGTGGCACTGCTATGGATTCCTGATTTGTAACCATTTTGTCAATTCAGGTACTTAACAGTAATTGCACCTTTCCTGTTGTTTACAATGTAAGTCAATGGGCATTCTAATGCTAATTCACATTTTGGACTTCTCCGAAACCATCATCGAGATTGACTTTAAACTTGTTGGCAATGTACCATGGGTGGGTGTCTATCAAGTTTGTTCAAATAGTCATGCTTCAGTGATTTTTGCTCAGCTGCCATGTCTGTAGCTGAGCTTATCTTATGGTCCCTTGTCCGTCGTCAACATTGACTTTTTCTCCAATAACAGCAGCCAGATTCCCTTCAAACTTGGTGGCAATGTACCTTGGGTGGGTTCTACCAAGTTTGTTCAATTGGTCACACTCCATTGATTTTTGGATTTTTGATGATTTTTTTTTGGGGGGGGGGCACATCTTAAAAAAATCTCTGAAACCGCTGACCCAATTGCTTTGATATCACACAGGAACCCTCTTAGTGACTCTTAATTATAAATTTATTCACCATGTGGTGCTACAAATATTTTACAATTTTTTTAGCTCAGCTGACCTGTTAGTCAGCTGAGCTTTTGTAAGGGTCTGTCGTCCATCATCCGGCCATTGTCCATCCACAATTCACATTTTCGACTTCTCCAAAACCGTCAGCCAGATTCACTTCAAACTTGGTGGGGTTATGCCTTGGGTGGGTTTCTACCAAGTTTGTCCAAAGGGTCATGCTCCATTGATTTTTGAATTTTTTTATGAATCTTTTTGTTCTTTTTTCAGGCAAATCTTAAAAATTCTTGTGCTCCTAAACCATGCCGTGCTTTGATATCTGGCAGGGACACTCCCGGGGACTCCTAGTTCTTAGTTTGTTCACAGGGTGGCGCTGTGATTTTTTCTGTTTTTTAGCTCAGCTGATAATTTTAAGGATTTTCAATTCAGGTACTTATTGGTCAATGCAGCTTTCCTACTGATTGCTATATAAGTTAATGGGCATTCTAATGCTATTTCACAGGACAACTGACACAAAATTTACTGTTTACTTGATAACTTGAGATCTGTTTTGAGTTAGTACCGTGATGCTGCACACGTTAATGTTTCTGTATTAAGGTCATGCTTAGACAGTACATAAATGACCTTGACCTCGTTTCTGGGGTCACAGTGCAACATACATGAGTTTTACTCTTCATTATAACTTGAGAACCACTTGAACCTTGATGTTGCACATCTTAGTGTTCTTCTATAAAGGTCAGACTTACTCAGAACATGGGTGACCTTGATCCTTTCCCAAGTTCATAGAGCAGCGAGTGTGATGAATGTCAAGATCTGCTGAGCATGGGCTGTTCACACAGGCCTCTTGTTTTTGAGTTTTGTGTGTTCTAGCCACTTTAGACTTCTCCAGAACCGTCACTCAGATTAAGCTGAAACATAGTGGATATGTTCCTTGTAGAAGGGTTAAACAAAGTTGTTCACTATGTGGGAATGCTGCGGATTCCTGATTTTGAACGATTTTTTTCAATTCAGGTGCTTATCAGTCAATGCAACTTTCCTATTGATTACTATGGAAATCAATGAGCATTCTAATGCTTATTCACATTTTCAACTTCTTCTCTCCAAAACCATCATCCAGATTTACTTCAAACTTGGTGGCAATGTACCTTGGGTGGGTGTCTACCAAGTTTGTTCCAATGGTCATGTTCCAATGAATTTGGATTTTTTTATGATTTTTTTTCAAAAATCTCTACAAGTTTTAATCGGAAAGTTTAACATGGGAATTTCTTGTAATGGTCATAACTTTAATAATGTTGACCAGATTTACTTCAAACTTGGTGGGGATGTGCCTTGGGTGGATCTCTACCAAGAGTGTTCAAATGGTCAGGCTCTATTGATTTTTTGATTTTTCATGATTTTTTTTGTTCTTTTTTGGGGCAAACCTTCAAAATTCTTCTCCTCTGAAACAGTTCACCCAAATGCTTTGATATCGTACAAAGACACTCCCAGGGACACCTAGTTCCCAATTAGTTCACCAGTTGGCGCTGCAGTTTTGTCAATTTTTCTATGAATTATGTCTCTCGGTGGAAGCCGGGGAACATATTGTTTTAGTGCCGGTTTCTTCCGCTTCTTCTGCTTCTTGTTGTTGTTGTTGTTGTTCAGGTTCTTCAACACTAGGTTTCCGTGTGATAAGCCTTGAAGGACTTGACAGAATTTGATGAAACTTGGTAGGATTATGTATCTAGGCAAAACCTAGGTTGGGATTCTATTTGGATAACCTTGAGCGAATTCTCAAAGTCACAGGGTCACTTATGTGAAATTGGTTTCCATGCAATAAGTCTTGAAGAACTTGATGGAATTCGATGAAACTGGGTAGGATTATGTATCTTGACAAGACCTAGGTTTGGATTGTATTTGGCTGAGCTTGACGTCATTTTCAAGGTCACACAGGCACTTATATGAAATTGGTTTCCTTGCAATAAGTCTTGAAGAACTTGATGGAATTTGATGAAACTTGGTGGGAATATATATCTAGGCAAGACCTAGGTTGGTATCATATTTGGGTGACCTTGACTAAATTCTCAAGGTCCCAGGGTCAGTTTTATGAAATAGGTTTCAGTGCTATAAGTCTTGAAGAACTTGATGGAATTTGATGAAACTTGGAAGGATAATGCATCAAAGTGAGATCCACAATTGGATCGTAGTTGGGTGACCTTGACCTAATTATCAGGGTCACAAATATGAAATTGGTTTCTGTGAGATAAGTCTTGAAGAACATGATGGAATTTTATGAAACTTGGTATGATAATGTATCAAGGTAAGACCTAGGTAAGCATTGTATTTGGGTGAACTTGACCGAATTCTCAAGCTCACAGGGTCATTAATGTGAAATTGGTTTTTGTGCTATGAGTCTTGAAGGACTGGAATGAATTTGATGAAACTCGGTAGGATTATATATCTGGGTAAGGCCTATGTTTGGTTATGATAATATATCAAGGTAAGACCTAAATACGCATTGTATTTGGGTGACCTTGACCGAATTTTCAAGGTTACAGGGTCATTTATGTGAAATTGGTTTCTCTGCAATAAGTCTTGAAGAACTTGATGAAAATTGCTTGAGTAATGTATCTAGGTGAGAGCTAAAATAGGATTGTAATTTTCAAGCAAACTTGGTCATTTGTAATTTGCTATCACCTGTAGCTTATTCAGAGACGTAAGTGTTCCACCGGGAGACATTTGATTTTCTGTTTGATAATCAGTCTGTTCTAGTTTTTTTTGTATGGTTTTGCTATTTTTCTCTTGTTCTCAGAACCGTCACTCAGATTAATCTGAAATGTGATGGATATGTTCTTGTGGAAGGGTGAAACAAAGTTGTTTACTAGGTGGCACTGCTTTGGATTCCAGATTTTTAAGGATTTTCAATTTGGGTAGTTATCGGTCAATGCAGCTTTCCTATCGATTACTATGGAAGTCAATGGGTATTCTAGTGCTAATTCACAGGACAACTGACACAAAATTTACTGTTTACTTTATAACTTGAGATCTATTTTGAGTTAGTACCGTAATGCTGCACATGTTAATGTTTCTGTATGAAGGTCATGCTTAGACAGTACATGAATGACCTTGACCTCGTTTCTGGGGTCACAGTGCAACATACATAAATTTTACTCTTCACTATCACTTGAAAACTACTTGAACCTTGATGTTGCACATCTTAGTGTTCTTCTATAAAGGTCAGACTTACTCAGAACATGGGTGACCTTGATCCTTTCGTAAGTTCACAGAGCTGCAAGTGTGATGAATGTCTAGGTCAGCTGAGCATGGGCTGTTCACACAGCCTTCTTGTTTATGATTTTTTGCTGTTTTTGACTTCTCCAGAACCGTCACTCAGATTAAGCTGAAACTTGGTGTATATGTTCCTTGTTGAAGGGTCAAAGAAAGTCGTTCACTAGGTGGCACTGCTGTGGATTCCTGATTTTTAAAAATTTTTTTTCAATTTGGGTACTTGTCTGTCAATGCAGCTGTTCTATTGATTGCTATGTAGGTCAATGGACATTCTAATACTAATTCACATTTATGACTTATTCTCCAAAACCATCATCCAGATTAACAAACTTGGTGGCAATGTTCCTTGGGTGGGTCTCTAGCAGATCTTTTTTTTCATTTTTAATGAATTTCTTTGTTCTTTTTTCGGGCAAATCACAAGGGTATATGTACATGTCAGCTGAGTACAGGACTGTCACAGTCCTCTTGACTTATGATTTTCTGTATGTGTTTTTGCCTTTTTAGGTGGGGCTCCGTAAGGAGACCCCCTCTCATGTACATTGTACATAGTAGACCTAAAAAGTTCAATATTTGAAAACCAGGAACTATTCCTGTCGTGTTAATAGTCCTGATTTGTGACAAGACTTTATTCTTAACATTTGATATCGGCAAAATAAACAAGACTGATACCTGAAGGGTTTAATAAGAGAAAATACTCTGTCACCACTGGTCACAATTGCTGAAAATGCCTAACTGTTAGCTGAAAAAGCCTAACTGTGAGAATATGTCATCCGGCGAACGTATGTATTCTGGTGCAAACAAGAAACAGATTTTAAAAAGGTGCAAGTTATTTTCTTCCATTTGTGCTCTTAATGGTAACACTGGTATTACTGCTCATTGCTGATGTAAAATGTAGATATTCTTTATCGATCTATGCACATTATCAGGACCTTTCTGTTAAAAGAAGTTCCTTATCTTGCTTGTATTCGTGGGTGAATGTGACCTCAATTCTGTGAACACCGAACTTTTGTCAGCTCAATGAGGCTCTCCGTAGGTTTTTGCATATCCAGACAGTTACCAGTCTGAACACGTCCAAAGATGCATCAGACGGAAAAAATCCATTGAGCATTTGTTACAGTGATCTAAAAAGTCCACAAGAAAATGTAATCAAGTTATCACTTCCCCTTACAAGTCTTGTGGAAGTACGCTGTTTTGGCGCAATAACAATATGTAAGTGCTTTAAAGTTGCATTCCGCGATATTTCATACACGTACCTATCCACGTAATTCATCACTAATCATGCGTCGAAGGACCGTTGTGCCTTCGTTTTGGTCAATAAACATGATATTTTGGCGGCAAGAAAGAGTTTTTACATTCGACCATGCAAGTGTTCTTTGTAACGGCATTCGGCCATGCACAACGGTTCTAGGGCAATTCCTCGCTGATGAGAGATATATTTAGAACCAGTTGGCTCTCGCCGGTCACGTGGCGTGCGCTATATTGCGAGAGCAAAGCACAATTGCATGCAATCTCCACGTGCTTGCAGAGCCGTCTGCGGAGACAGAGTGAAACTGTGAAATACCACTATTTTTTTGGTCGTCAACGAGAATAGAATTTTTCATGTCATTAACTGTGCTTGATCATATTTTAATCATGCATGTTCGTATCGCAAGACTCAATGATAAATGGACGAGTTTGTACGCTCATCGGTACCTATGTTGTTTGTTCAAGCCTACGGCCTTCGCATCGTTCGAACTTGAAGACGACGGCATGCAGTCTTACATAATGTTCCGGTGTCAATGACAATGTTTGACACATTTATTGACGAAAAACAGCAAATAAAGCTTTTATGTATGGTGTTCATTTTGACGCTTAACTTGTGCATGTTTTTATAAATTCAAGTCGCGATCGTTTGCTATGGATTGTGTTTGTGTTCAGTTGGTATATATTTTGATAGACATATTTGTTTGCGTTAGATTACATAAGTGTGGAAAACGAGCAAATGAGAACACACATGGTCGCAAACAATAACACATGATTGTCATCTTCACCGTTCACTGCAAATACAGATTCAACTTGGAACATATTGACCTCAAATCTCAGGAAACTAAATTTTTATGCAGTGAAACAAACGTCGTTTCCAATTTCAAGATTTGTCTATAATTTGGTACCAGCAGTTCTAGGATGCAGGTACCTCCGTTCCATTGGTTATCAATGTTACAGCAAAGATGGTAGAAAAAGCCGTCCTTGAGGGTCGGTAAGGGGTTTCTCGTACTGGCGTACTGTTTTTTTTTTTTGTTTTTTGTTTTTTTAATTTATTTACCGTACTGGAAGCCGTCTTGTTTTACGTACTTCGTACTATCCAAAATTTTGAAAGATTTTTATTTTCCGTACTGCGTACTCTAGAAGAATAATTACCTGTACCAGCGTACCGAACCCCCCCCCCCCTTCTCCTTGGTTACAGTGAGCAAAACACTATCTTCATGCTTATCTGGAGAGAGAGAGAGAGAGAGAGAGAGAGAGAGAGAGAGAGAATTCGTCGTGTTTCCTACCAAAAATTTTGTTTTAGGATGTTTGTTTTATTGACGATGCACTGCATTCGTAACAAATCAAAATCTGTATTTCGTTTTTTCTCTCTTTCTCTTCTAAGATCTTGTCAATATTATCGTCTGAATAATTTTCCTCGCGGTGTTCCTACCAACTCTACACTATAGTAGATTGTTCCAATGCAATTAAGCAATCATATATTTCGAGTTTGCATCATGGTATGATACATTTGAAATCCTCAGTATTTTTTTTTTCATCGCAAATTACCAAAATAAAAATGCGAGATAAAAAACAAACAAAACAAACAAACAAAACAAAAGAAAAACAAAAAAAACAACAAAACAAAACAAAACAAAACAAAAACAAAACAAACAAAAAACAAAACAAACAAAAAACAAAAAAAAACAAGAAAAAAAACAAAAACAAAACAAAACAAACAAACAAACAACAACAACAAAACAAACAAACAAAACACACACACACACACAAAACCCACAGCAGATCTAGAAAGGACCAGATGAAATTCTGAATTACTTGACTAAAATGTTTTGTTTGGAAAAAATTGTTGATACCTTAAGTTTATGTACATCAACTTTTGTTCTGCATATGACTTACAAGAAAGAACGATAGATAATTCTGTGCTGGAAGCATGTGCAGAAAAATGGGATGTTATTTAGTTGGACTTGTGTGTGCGTGTTTTCGGAGAATGTTTACGGTTGCGACCGATAATAGCAGATAGATATGGCTGAAGCAGTGACCGAAAGAGCGAGAGAATGAGGCTTCTTTGTATAATAAATTTTATGTTTCGAAACGTACAGTTCCTCATCAAATTTTCATGTCGCATGTGCCATTATACCGAACACAGTGTGACACCCGAGGACCCGTTCAGACCGTTGTGCAGTATACCGTTCTGTCAATGGTGACAACGTTCAAAGGTTGTTCTAATCCATTGCAAATGCATTTGGCTAGTGTGGTACACAGCAATGTGAAATTACAAGTACAATTCTTTCTAATTTTTCAAAATAAATTCGTTATATTGTCGTCGAGAAATGTTGGTAAAATTCTCTGTCGGACGAGGCTCTGAACAACGTATTGCAACTTCCCACACAAGTGGCATGCAGACAAATGTCTTAAGAAAGAAACTCACACATTATACCTTGCACAATCTTATAGAAATACAGAACTGATAAAGTCAAGTTCATGAGAAAATTTTATGGTGCCCCTAGGAAAATTGATGACGAATAGAATAACATAAATCTTTGACATCGTAGACAATAACAGCTTGATAAGTAGCGGAGGTCGCGGGCACGTCTTCCTCGCAATATGTGCAGTCAAGAGCTGCCGATGCAGACAAAATTTTATCTCGAAGTTAGCGGGAAACGTAGATAATATGCCCATTTGTTTGTTGTTTTTTCTCTCTCTTTGTCTCTGAAGTTGCCGTCGTCTTTACTGATCTTAATTAACGGCACTTTTGTCCCATGAATTTTTTTACCTAGCCACTCTTCTCCCCCCCCCCCCCCCCCCCCAAAAAAAAAAAAAAGAAAAAGAAAAGAAAACTTCATCAAGCTGGAGCGGTTATAATATAATAATGATATTCGGATTCAATCTCAATCGATTACAAACACGACTGATCAAGTATCCATGACGACTTGAATATAACGACTTCGAAGAAATGGGCGGCTCCTGTGATCTTTGATTTTTTTTTTTCGGGCACGTGCGACAATTGGGCACAGCTCTGAACGTCAGACCTGTTCAGAATGAATGTAGCGACATCATCATCACTTGCTCGCCCAAGGCTGACCTTGTCCTTCTTTTACAACCCGCTATCGCTCCATATTTTCAACACCGATGGAAACTGCGTGTGTCTGTCTTATTTTGTCACGCGCGGCTGGGGCACGTTTCTTTTCGCTGTGAGTAGCGTAATTTAAATTTTCTTGGTCGCACAAGCAGACGAAAAGCCGGCTCAGACAGAAAACATAAGATGTACGCATGCGCGAGATCTGTATGTAAATGACCCAAATGACGTTGTCCAGGAATTCCCTGCCGCACTCTGTTTGAATATTCAAGTTCCATCGGTGGAACCAGAAGAAGACTTGAGGATTACTCGGTAGTTTCACAAGTAATTGTGTGTTTTTACCTCAGCTGACTTGTCAGTCAGCTGAGGTTTTGTGAGGGTCCATCGTCCGTCCGTCCGTCGTCCACAATTCACATTTTCCACTTCTTCTCAAAAACCGTCTGCCAGATCCACGTCAAACTTGATGCAGGTGTGCCTTGGGTAGGTCTCTACCAAGTTTGTTCAAATGGTCACGGTCTAGTGATTTTTGGATTTTTTATGAATTTTTTTTGTCCTTTTTTGGGTAAATCTTAAAAAATCTTCTTCTCCGAAACCACTCACTCAATTGCTTTGATATCACACAGGAACACTCTCTGGGACACTTAGTTCTTAATTTGTTCACCAGGTGGCACTGCAATTTTTTTCCTAATTTTTATGAATTTTTGTGTGTTCTAGCTATTTTCGACTTCTTCTCCAGAACCATCACTCAGATTAAGCTGAAACATGGTGGATATGTTCCTTGTAGAAGACTCAAACAAAGTTGTTCACTATGTGGGAATGCTGCAGATTCCTGATTTTATATGATTTTTTCAATTCGGGTACTTATCGGTCAATGCAGCTTTCCTATTGATTACTATGGAAGTCAATGGGCATTCTAATGCTAATTCACATTTTCGCCTTCTTCTCCAAAACTGTCATCCAGATTAACTTCAAACTTGGTGGCAATGTACCTTGGGTGGGTCTCTACCAAGTTTGTTCAAATGGTCACGGTCTAGTGATTTTTGGATTTTTTATGAATTTTTTTGTTCATTTTTGGGTGAAATCTTAAAAAATATTCTTCTCTGAAACCGCTCACCCAATTGCTTTGATATCACACAGGAACACTCCCTGGGACTTGTAGTTCTTCATTTGTTCACCAGGTGGTGCTGCAGTTTTTTCTATTTTTTTTATGAATTTTTGTGTGATATAGCTATTTTCAACTTCTTCTCCAGAGCTGTCTCTCAGATTAAGCTGAAACATGGCGGATATGTTCCTTGTAGAAGGGTCAAACAAAATTGTTCACTATGTGGGAATGCTGTGGATTCCTGATTTTTAAGGATTTTTTAGGTGGGGCTCCGTAAGGAGACCCCCTCTCATGTACAATGTACATAGTAGACCTAAAAAGTTCAATATTTGAAAACCAGGAACTATTCCTGTCGTGTTAATAGTCCTCATTTGTGACAAGACTTTATTCTTAACATTTGATATCGGCAAAATAAACAAGACTGATATCTGAAGGGTTAAATAAGAGAAAATACTCTGTCACCACTGGTCACAATTGCTGAAAATGCCTAACTGTTAGCTGAAAAAGCCTAACTGTGAGAATATGCCATACGGCGAACGTATGTATTCTGGTGCAAACAAGAAACAGATTTTAAAAACGTGTAGGTTATTTTCTTTCATTTGTGCTCTTAATGGTAACACTGGTATTACTGCTCATTGCTGATGTAAAATGTAGATATTCTTTATCGATCTATGCACATTATCAGGACCTTTCTGTTTAAAGAAGTTCCGTATCTTGCTTGTATTCGTGCCTGAATGTGACGTAAAATCTTTAAACACCGAACTTTTGTCAGCTCAATGAGGCTCTCCGTAGGTTTTTGCATATCCAGACAGTTACCAGTCTGAACACGTCCAAAGATGCATCAGACGGAAAAAATCCATTGAGCATTCGTTACAGTGATCTTAAAAAGTCCACGAGAAAATGTAATCAAGTTATCACTTCCCCTTACAAGTCTTGTGCAAGTACGCTGTTTTGGCGCAATAACAATGTGTAAATTGTATTTGTAAGTGCTTTAAAGTTGCATTCCGCGATATTTCATACACGTACCTATCCACGTAATTCATCACTAATCATGCGTCGAAGGACCGTTGTGCCTTCGTTTTGGTCAATAAACATGATATTTTGGCGGCAAGAAAGAGTTTTTACATTCGACCATGCAAGTGTTGTTTGTAACGGCATTCGGCCATGCACAACGGCTCTAGGGCAATTCCTCGCTGATGAGAGATATATTTAGAACCAGTTGGCTCTCGCCGGTCACGTGGCGTGCGCTATATTGCGAGAGCAAAGCACAATTGCATGCAATCTCCACGTGCTTGCAGAGCCGTCTGCGGAGACAGAGTGAAACTGTGAAGTACCACTATTTTTTTGGCCGTCAACGAGAATAGAATTTTTCATGTCATTAACTGTGCTTGATCATATTTTAATCATGCATGTTCGTATCGCAAGACTCAATGATAAATGGACGAGTTTGTACGCTCATCGGTACCTATGTTGTTTGTTCAAGCCTACGGCCTTCGCATCGTTCGAACTTGAAGACGACGGCATGCAGTCTTACATAATGTTCCGGTGTCAATGACAATGTTTGACACATTTATTGACGAAAAACAGCAAATAAAGCTTTTATATATGTGTTCATTTTGACGCTAAACTTGTGCATGTTTTTATAAATTCAAGTCGCGATCGTTTGCTATGGACTGTGTTTGTGTTCAATTGGTATATATTTTGATAGACATATTTGTTTGCGTTAGATTACATAAGTGTGGAAAACGAGCAAATGAGAACACACATGGTCGCAAACAATAACACATGATTGTCATCTTCACCGTTCACTGCAAATACAGATTCAACTTGGAACATATTGACCTCAAATCTCAGGAAACTAAATTTTTATGCAGTGAAACAAACGTCGTTTCCAATTTCAAGATTTGTCTATAATTTGGTACCAGCAGTTCTAGGATGCAGGTACCTCCGTTCCATTGGTTATTAATGTTACAGCAAAGATGGTAGAAAAAGCCGTCCTTGAGGGTCGGTAAGGGGTTTCTCGTACTGGCGTACTGTTTTTTTTTTTGTTTTTTTTTTGTTTTTTGTTTTTTTCATTTATTTACCGTACTGGCGTACTGGAAGCCGTCTTGTTTTACGTACTTCGTACTATCCAAAATTTTGAAAGATTTTTATTTTCCGTACTGCCTACTCTAGAAGAATAATTACCTGTACCAGCGTACCGAACCCCCCCCCCCTCCTTGGTTGCAGTGAGCAAAACACTATCTTCATGCTTATCTGCAGAGAGAGAGAGAGAGAGAGAGAGAGAGAGAGAGAGAGAGAGAGAGAGAGAGAGAGAGAGAGAGAGAGAGAGAGAGAGAGAGAGAGAGAGAGAGAGAGAGAGAGAGAGAGAGAGAGAGAGAGAGAGAGAGAGAGAGAGAGAGAGAGAGAGAGAGAGAGAGAGAGAGAGTTTTCACCAGGATTCGTCGTGTTTCCTACCCAAAATTTTGTTTTAGGATGTTTGTTTTATTGACGATGCACTGCATTCGTAACAAATCAAAATCTGTATTTCATTTTTTCTCTCATTCTCTTCTTAGATCTTGTCAATATTATCGTCTGAATAATTTTCCTCGCGGTGTTCCTACCAACTCTACACTATAGTAGATTGTTCCAATGCAATTAAGCAATCATATATTTCGAGTTTGCATCATGGTATGATACATTTGAAATCCTCAGTATTTTTTTTTTCATCGCAAATTACCAAAATAAAAATGCGAGATAAAAAACAAACAAAACAAAACAAAAAAAAAACAAACAAAAAAAACAACAAAACAAAACAAACAAAAAAACAAAACAAAAAACAAGAAAAAAAACCCAAAAACAAAACAAACAAACAACAACAAAAAAAAACAGACAAAACACACACACACACACAAAAACCCACAGCAGATCTAGAAAGGACCAGAAGAAATTCTGAATTACTTGACTAAAATGATTTGTTTGGAAAAAATTGTTGATACCTTAAGTTTATGTACATCAACTTTTGTTCTGCATAGACCTATGACTTACAAGAACGAACGATAGATAATTCTGTTCTGGAAGCATGTGCAAAAAAATGGGATGTTATTTAGTTGGACTTGTGTGTGCGTGTTTGCGGAGAATGTATACGGTCGCGACTGATAATAGCAGATAGATATGGCTGAAGCAGTGACCGAAAGAGGGAGAGAATGAGGCTTCTTTGTATAATAAATTTTATGTTTCGAAACGTACAGTTCCTCATCAAATTTTCATGTCGCATGTGCCATTATACCGAACACAGTGTGACACCCGAGGACCCGTTCAGACCGTTGTGCAGTATACCGTTCTGTCAATGGTGACAACGTTCAAAGGTTGTTCTAATCCATTGCAAATGCATTTGGCTAGTGTGGTACACAGCAATGTGAAATTACAAGTACAATTCTTTCTAATTTTTCAAAATAAATTCGTTATATTGTCGTCGAGAAATGTTGGTAAAATTCTCTGTCGGACGAGGCTCTGAACAACGTATTGCAACTTCCCACACAAGGCATGCAGACAAATGTCTTAAGAAAGAAACTCACACATTATACCTTTGCACAATCTTATAGAAATACAGAACTGATAAAGTCAAGTTCATGAGAAAATTTTATGGTGCCCCTAGGATAATTGATGACGAATAGAATAACATAAATCTTTGACATCGTAGACAATAACAGCTTGATAAGTAGCGGAGGTCGCGGGCACGTCTTCCTCGCAATAATGTGCTGTCAAGAGCTGCCGATGCAGACAAAATTTTATCTCGAAGTTAGCGGGAAACGTAGATAATATGCCCATTTGTTTGTTGTTTTTTCTCTCTCTTTGTCTCTGAAGTTGCCGTCGTCTTTACTGATCTTAATTAACGGCACTTTTGTCCCATGAATTTGATTACCTAGCCACTCTCCCCCCTTCCCCCCCAAAGAAAAAAAAAGAAAAAGAAAAGAAAACTTCATCAAGCTGGAGCGGTTATAATATGATGATGATATTCGGATTCAATCTCGATTGATTACAAACACGACTGATCAAGTATCCATGACGACTTGAATATAACGACTTCAAAGAAATGGGCGGCTCCTGTGATCTTTGATTTTTTTTTTTCCGGCACGTGCGACAATTGGGCACTGCTCTGAACGTCAGACCTGTTCAGAATGAATGTAGCGACATCATCATCACTTGCACGCCCAAGGCTGACCTTGTCCTTCTTTTACAACCCGCTATCGCTCCATATTTTCAACACCGATGGAAACTGTGTGTGTCTGTCTTAATTTGTCACGCGCGGCTGGGGCACGTTTCTTTTCGTTGTGAGTGGCGTAATTTTCTTGGTCGCACAAGCAGACGAAAAGCAGGCTCAGACGGAAAACATAAGATGTACGCATGCGCGAGATCTGTATGTAAATGACCCAAATGACGTTGTCCAGGAATTCCCTACCGCACTCTGAATATTCAAGTTCCATCGGTGGAACCAGAAGAAGACGTGAGGATTACTCGGTAGTTTCACAAGTAAGTGTGTGTTTTTCATATTTCGTTGTTTTATATTGTGTATTTTACACGAGCGAAGATGTGTTTGTATAAAATTTGACAGGTTCCCTGCCACTTGCGGTGTCATCGCATCAATGTCGTATCCACGTAGTCATTCTCATTGCCATGTTGACCGGCATCACATGAACATTATGGCAATGTCGCTCATCTCGAGCACATGCTTTTGAATATCAATGCATTGCTCACAAATTAAACTTGATGTGTGTTTTGAAGTCTTATACTGAGTTGTTATTGTATGTCACTTGGTCTGCTTTATTGATTGCGTTCAATTGATTGTGGGATTCTGAGATGAATCAAGATCTAGGTCATGGATCCGAGCGAGAAGTGGATGTTTGTAAACATTGCCATGCTGAGACTGTCGACATTTTCAGTTCACGTTTTGAATGACCTATCACTCAGTGCTGTACTCACTCAACCTTGCGCTCGATAAGGCCACTTTGTTTGATGCTAAAACTGTTTTTTCTTCGATTGATATACTGTATAGGGAAACTGTGTGCCAGGACAGTCACGGAGAGATGGCAAAAGTTGTGTTTTAATGGGAGGGAAATTATGAACTATTATTAAAGCAAAGCAAAACTTATATAATTTAAAAGTTGGTTTGATTCATTTACATGTTGAGCTTTATATTTGTCACATCGTAATCATTCATAACTTGCCTTTTTTGAACGATCTGAATAGAGGTTGAAATGTATATATGTATATGTATGTATGTATGTATGTATATATATATATATATATATATATATGCATATTTTAAGTGTGATTAAAACCCCATCTTCTGCTGGGATTTTGGTGTGATTTTTACCTCAGCTGCCTTGTCAGTCAGATGAGGTTTTTTGAGCGTCCATCGTCCGTCCGTCGTCCCCAATTCACATTTTCGACTTCTTCTCAAAAACCGTCAGCCAGATTCACTTCAAACTTGGTGGAGATGTGCCTTGGGTGGGTCTCTACCAAGTTTGTTCAAATGGTCACGGTCCAGTGATTTTTGGATTTTTAATGAATTTTTTTGTCCTTTTTTGGGTAAATCTGAAAAAATCTTCTTCTCCGAAACCACTCACTCAATTGCTTTGATATCACACAGGAACACTCTCTGGGACACTTAGTTCTTAATTTGTTCACCAGGTGGAACTGCAATTTTTTCCTAATTTTTTATGAATTTTTGTGTGTTATAGCTATTTTCGACTTCTTCTCCAGAACCATCACTCAGATTAAGCTGAAACTTGGTGGATATGTTCCTTGTAGAAGGGTCAAACAAAGTTGTTCACTATGTGGGAATGCTGCGGATTCCTGATTTTTAATGATTTTTTCAATTCTGGTACTTGTCGGTCAATGCAGCTTTCCTATTGATTACTATGGAAGTCAATGGGCATTCTAATGCTAATTCACATTTTCGACTTCTTCTCCAAAACCGTCATCCATATTAACTTCAAACTTGGTGGCAATGTACCTTGGGTGGGTTTCTACCAATTATGTTCACGTGGTCATACTCCAGTGATTTTTGGATTTTTAATGATTTTTTTTTTTTTTTTGGACAAATCTTAAAAAATCTTCCCCGAAACTGCTTACTTAAATGCTTTGATGTCACACAGGAAGACATCTAGGGACTCCTTGTTGTTAATTTGTTCACCAGGTGGCGCTGCAGTTTTTTTCTAATTTTTTTATGAATTTTTGTGTGCTATAGTTATTTTCGACTTCTTCTCCAGAACCGTCGCTCAGATTAAGCTTACACTTGGTGGATATGTTCCTAATGGAAGGGCCAAACAAAGTTGTTCACTGTGTGGGAATGCTGCGGATTCCTGATTTTTAATGATTTTTTCAAGTCAGCTCCTTTGGGGTAAATGCACCTTTCCTATTGATTACCATGTAAGTCAATGGGCATTCTAATGCTAATTTACATTTTGGACTTCTTCTCCAAATCCATCATCCAGATTAACTTCAAACTTGGTGGCAATGTACCTTGGGTGGGTGTCTACCAGGTTTGTTCCAATGGTCATGTTCCAATGAATTTGGATTTTTTTGTGATTTTTTTTTCAAAAATCACTACAAAAGTTTTAATAGGAAAACTTAACATAGGAATTTCTTGTAATGGTCATAACTTTAATAATATTGACCAGATTTACTTCAAACTTGGTGGGGATGTGCCTTGGGTGGATCTTTACCAAGTGTATTCAAATGGTCAAGCTCTATTGATTTTTGGATTTTTTATGAATTTTGTTGTTTTTTGGGGGGGGGGGGCAAACCTTCAAAATTCTTCTCTGAAACCGCTCACCCAATTGCTTTGATATCGTACATGGACACTCCCGGGAACACCTAGTTCCCAATTTGTTCACCAGGTGGCGCTGCAATTTTTTTAATGAATTTTTTGTATGGATTTGCTATTTTTCACTTGTTTTCAGAACCATCCCTCAGATTAAGCTGAAATGTGATGGATATGTTGTTGTGGAAGGGTCAAACAGTTATTTTCTTGGTGGCACTGCTTTGGATTCCTGATTTTTAAGGATTTTCAATTCGGGCACTTATCGTTCAATGCAGCTTTCCTATTGATTACTATGTAAGTCAATGGGCATTCTAATGCTAATTCACATGACAACTGACACGAAATTTACTGTTTACTTGATATCTTGAGATCTGTTTTGGGTTAGCTACACATGTTAATTATTGTGTATGAAGGTCATGCTGAGACAGTACATGAACGACCTTGACCTCGTTTGTGGGATCACAGTGCAACATACATGAATTTTACTCTTCATTATATCTTGAGAATTACTTGAACTATGATGTTGCACGTGTGGGTGTTCTTCTATAAAGGTCAGACTTACTCAGAACATGGTGTCCTTGATCCTTTCCAAAGTTCATAGAGCTGCAAGTGTGATGAATGTCAAGATCAGCTGAGGCACGGGCTGTTCACACAGCCCTCTTGTTTAAGGTCCATCTTCCTGCATACCCTTGGAATGGAAAATGACAACCTGTATGTATCAGATGTACAGGGTGGCCTTTTACAGATCAAGGGTAGAAACTAAATCAGAGGAGAAGCACTTCCAGTGATGAGGGGGCTAACAATTCTGTTTCTATTTTGCACCACCTGATTAAAGTGTACTGGAGCTCAAATGAAATAATACAGTGAAAACTCAAAGTGACACTCAGTTATCTGACATATTCATTATAATGACACAAATTTGAAGGGACTGAAGTTGTTGTTCCTTTATTTTTTGACTCATTAATCTGAAATATTCAGATATCTGACTCATTTTCTTGGAAAAAAATAGTGTCATTCTTACAAGTTTTCATTGTGCCTGCTATGTGTTGACCCTGACAAACATTAAAAATGTAGCAATCAATAAAGCAGACTTAGTGACATACAATAACAACTCAGTATAAGACTTCAAAACACACATCAAGTTTAATTTGTGAGGAATGCGCCGATATTCAAAAGCATGTGCTGATGGTGAATGACATCACCATAATGTTCATGTGATGGTCAACATGGCAATGACCGTGTAGATACCACATTGATGCGATGACACCGCAAGTGGCAGAGAACCTGTCAAATTTTATACAAACACATCTTCGCTCGTGTAATATGTACAAGGTAAAACAACGAAATATGAAAAACACACACTCATTGTGAAACTACTGAGTAATCCTGAGGTATTCTTCTAGTTCCACCTCTTCGCAGTGGCTTCAGCAGCAGGTCTTTTCATACGTCACTGTGGCTGCTTTACATATGTCATAACACATTATGCGTGTGCATAAACGATCTCCAAAATACGCTCACTCCCACCCTAGAAATAAATTTTTGTTTGATCATACACAAACCTACATGTATTGAAATGTTAACAAAATATTCATATTAAGCCCGGTAAATTAAGGTCTTACAGATATTACTATAATAGCCATGAATATTTACTCGCAAATGTACCCAAATTTCATATACATGTATATGTATATTATACATGTAAACATATGTTCATGCCCTAATGAAAACAAAGGAAAAACAACAAAAAGCCCCACCTCCAGGCTTTAAGCCTTGTTCAATTGTGGTACTTGTCGGTCAATGCAGCTTTCCTATTGATTACTATGGAAGTCAATGGGCATTCTAATGCTAATTCACTTTTTCGCCTTCTTCTCCAAAACCGTCATCCAGATTAACTTCAAACTTGGTGGCAATATATGTTGGGTAGGTTTCTACCAATTTTGTTCAAATGTAAAAGCTCCAGTGATTTTTTTATTTTTAATGAATTTTTTGGTTCTTTTTTTTGGACAAATCTTAAAAAACCTTGTAAGTCAATCGGCATTCTAATGCTAATTCACAGGACAACTGACACAAAATTTACTGTTTACTTGATAACTTGAGATCTGTTTTGAGTTAGCTAAACATGTTAATTATTCTGTATGAAGGTCATGCTGAGACAGTACATAAATGACCTTGACCTTGTTTGTATGGTCACAGTGCAACGTACATCAATTTTACTCTTCATTATAACTTGAGAACTACTTGAACTTCGATGTTGCACATGTAAGTGTTCTTCTATAAAGTTCAGACTTACTCAGTGCATGGTGTCCTTGATCCTTTCCCAAGTTCATAGAGCTGCAAGTGTGATGAATGTCAAGATCAGCTGAGGCACGGGCTGTTCACACAGCCCTCTTGTTCATATTTCGTTGTTTTATATTGTGTATTTTACACGAGCGAAGATGTGTTTGTATAAAATTTGACAGGTTCCCTGCCACTTGCGGTGTCATCGCATCAATGTGGTATCCACGTGGTCATTGCCATGTTGACCATCACATGAACATTATGGCAATGTCACTCAGCACGAGCACATGCTTATGAATATCAATGCATTGCTCACAAATTAAACTTAATGTGTGTTTTGAAGTCTTATACTGAGTTGTTATTGTATGTCACTTGGTCTGCTTAATGATTGCGTTCAATTGATTGTGGGATTCTGAGATGAATCAAGATCTAGGTCATGGATCCGAGCGAGAAGTGGATGTTTGTAAACATTGCCATGCTGAGACTGTCGACATTTTCAGTTCACGTTTTGAATGACCTATCCCTCAGTGCTGTACTCACTCAACCTTGCGCTCGATAAGGCTACTTTGTTTGATGCTAAAACTGTTTTTTCTTCGATTGATATACTGTATAGGGAAACTGTGTGCCAGAACAGTCACGGAGAGATGGGAAAAGTTGTGTTTTAATGGGAGGGAAAATGGCGTCAGTGAAAACTATTATTACAGCAAAGCAAAACTTATATAATTTAAAAGTTGGTTTGATTCATTTACATGTTGAGCTTTATATTTGTCACATCGTAATCATACATAACTTGCCTTTTTTGAACGATCTGAATAGAGGTTGAAATGTATGTATGTATGTATATATATGTATGTATGTGTATATATATATATATATATATATATATATATATATATATATATATACTATATATATACGTATATATATTATATACTATATATACTATATATATACATATATATATATATATATATATATATATATTATATATATATATATATTATATTATATATATATATATATATATATATATATGCATATTTTAAGTGTGATTAAAAACCCATCTTCTGCTGGGATTTTGGTGTGATTTTTACCTCAGCTGACTTATCAGTCAGCTGAGGTTTTTTGAGGGTCCATCGTCCGTCCGTCGTCCACAATTCACATTTTCGACTTCTTCTCAAAAACCGTCAGCCAGATTCACTTCAAACTTGGTGGAGATGTGCCTTGGGTGCGTTTCTACCAAGTTTGTTCGAATGGTCACGGTCCAGTGATTTTTGGATTTTTTATGAATTTTTTTTGTCCTTTTTTGGGTAAATCTTAAAAAATCTTCTTCTCCGAAACCACTCACTCAATTGCTTTGATATCACACAGGAACACTCTCTGGGACACTTAGTTCTTAATTTGTTCACCAGGTGGAACTGCAATTTTTTTCCTAATTTTTTATGAATTTTTGTGTGTTCTAGCTATTTTCGACTTCTTCTCCAGAACCATCACTCAGATTAAGCTGAAACTTGGTGAATATGTTCCTTGTAGAAGGGTCAAACAAAGTTGTTCACTATGTGGGAATGCTGCGGATTCCTGATTTTTAATGATTTTTTCAATTCTGGTACTTGTCGGTCAATGCAGCTTTCCTATTGATTACTATGGAAGTCAATGGGCATTCTAATGCTAATTCACATTTTTGACTTCTTCTCCAAAACCGTCATCCAGATCAACTTCAAACTTGGTGGCAATGTACCTTGGGTGGATTTCTACCAATTATGTTCACGTGGTCATGCTCCAGTGATTTTTGGATTTTTAATGATTTTTTTTTTTTTTTTTTTTTTTTTTTTGGACAAATCTTAAAAAATCTTCTTCCCTGAAACTGCTTACCTTAATGCTTTGACGTCACACAGGAAGACATCTAGGGACTCCTTGTTGTTAATTTGTTCACCAGGTGGCGCTGCAGTTTTTTTCTAATTTTTTGTGAATTTTTGTGTGCTATAGTTATTTTCGACTTCTTCTCCAGAACCGTCGCTCAGATTAAGCTTACACTTGGTGGATATGTTCCTAATGGAAGGGCCAAACAAAGTTGTTCACTGTGTGGGAATGCTGCGGATTCCTGATTTTTAAGGATTTTTTCAAGTCAGCTCCTTTGGGGTAAATGCACCTTTCCTATTGATTATCATGTAAGTCAATGGTCATTCTAATGCTAATTTACATTTTGGACTTCTTCTCCAAATCCATCATCCAGATTAACTTCAAACTTGGTGGCAATGTACCTTGGGTGGGTGTCTACCAGGTTTGTTCAATGGTCATGTTGCAATGAATTTGGATTTTTTGTGATTTTTTTTCAAAAATCACTACAAAAGTTTTAATAGGAAAACTTAACATAGGAATTTCTTGTAATGGTCATAACTTTAATAATATTGACCAGATTTACTTCAAACTTGGTGGGGATGTGCCTTGGGTGGATCTTTACCAAGTGTGTTCAAATGGTCAAGCTCTATTGATTTTTGGATTTTTTATGAATTTTGTTGTTTTTGGGGGGGGGGGGCAAACCTTCAAAATTCTTCTCGGAAACCGCTCACCCAATTGCTTTGATATCGTTCATGGACACTCCCGGGAACACCTAGTTCCCAATATGTTCACCAGGTGGCGCTGCAATTTTTTTAAATTAATTTTTTGTATGGATTTGCTATTTTTCACTTGTTCTCAGAATCATCCCTCAGATTAAGCTGAAATGTGATGGATATGTTGTTGTGGAAGGGTCAAACAGTTGTTTACTAGGTGGCACTGCTTTGGATTCCTGATTTTTAAGGATTTTCAATTCGGGTACTTATCGTTCCATGCAGCTTTCCTATTGATTACTATGTAAGTCAATGGGCATTCTAATGCTAATTCACAGGACAACTGACACGAAATTTACTGTTTACTTGATGTCTTGAGATCTGTTTTGAGTTAGCTACACATGTTAATTATTGTGTATGAAGGTCATGCTGAGACAGTACATGAATGACCTTGACCTCGTTTGTGGGGTCACAGTGCAACATACATGAATTTTACTCTTCATTATAACTTGAGAATTACTTGAACTTTGATGCTGCACGTGTGCGTGTTCTTCTATAAAGGTCAGACTTACTCAGAACATGGTGTCCTTGATCCTTTCCCAAGTTCATAGAGCTGCAAGTGTGATGAATGTCAAGATCAGCTGAGGCACGGGCTGTTCACACAGCCCTCTTGTTTAAGGTCCATCTTCCTGCATACCCTTGGAATGGAAAATGACAACCTGTATGTATTAAATGTACAGGGTGGCCTTTTACAGATCAAGGGTAGAAACTAAACCAGAGGAGAAGCACTTCCAGTGATGAGGGGGCTAACAATTCTGTTTCTATTTTGCACCACCTGATTAAAGTGTACTGGAGCTCAAATGAAATAATACAGTGAAAACTCAAAGTGACACTCAGTTATCTGACATATTCATTATAATGACACAAATTTGAAGGGACTGAAGTTGTTGTTCCTTTGTTTTTTGACTCATTAATCTGAAATATTCAGATATCTGACTCATTTTCTTGGAAAAAAATAGTGTCATTCTTACAAGTTTTCATTGTGCCTGCTATGTGTTGACCCTGACAAACATTAAAAATGTAGCAATCAATAAAGCAGACTTAGTGACATACAATAACAACTCAGTATAAGACTTCAAAACACACATCAAGTTTAATTTGTGAGGAATGCGCCGATATTCAAAAGCATGTGCTGATGGTGAATGACATCGCCATAATGTTCATGTGATGGTCAACATGGCAATGACCGCGTAGATACCACATTGATGCGATGACACCGCAAGTGGCAGGGAACCTGTCAAATTTTATACAAACACATCTTCGCTCGTGTAATATGTACAAGGTAAAACAACGAAATATGAAAAACACGCACTTACTTGTGAAACTACTGAGTAATCCTCAGGTATTCTTCTAGTTCCACCTCTTCGCAGTGGCTTCAGCAACAGGTCTTTTCATACGTCACTGTGGCTGCTTTACATATGTCGTAACACATTATGCGTGCGCATAAACGATCTCCAAAATACGCTCACTCCCACCCTAGAAATAAATTTTTGTTTGATCATACACAAACCTACATGTATTGAAATGTTAACAAAATATTCATATTAAGCCCGGTAAATTAAGGTCTTACAGATATTACTATCATAGCCATGAATATTAACTCGCAAATGTACCCAAATTTCATATACATGTATATGTATATTATACATGTAAACATATGTTCATGCCCTAATGAAAACAAAGGAAAAACAACAAAAAGCCCCACCTCCAGGCTTTAAGCCTTGTTTTTACTTTTAACTAGAACCTCCACTCAGATTAAGCTGAAACTTTGGGGGATGTGTTCCTTTTAAAAAAGTGAAACAAAGTTGTCCGCCAGTTGGCACTGCTGTGGATTCCTGATTTTTAACGATTTTTTCAATTCGGGTACTTGTCGGTAAATGTACCTTTCCTATTGATTACCATGTAAGTCCGTGGGCATTCTAATGCTAATATACACTTTTGACCTCTTCTCCGAAACCATCAGTCAGATTGACCTGAAACTTGGTGGCAATGTACCTTGTGTGGGTCTTTACCAAGTTTGTTTAAATGGTCATGCTCTAGTGATTTTTGGATTCTTTTATGAATTTTTTTTTGGCAGGTCTATTATATTTTTGATGACAGAGTCACCCTTCAGACTTTATTGCCTTTTTAATTTCTCTCACCAGGTGTCGACAGCCGAACAAATCTGTCTGTGTGCATGCTCTTACAGATATTCAAGATTTAAAATTTCCAATGCTCTTAATTTACAGAATTGAATTTTGTGCAGCCTTCATTACCAATTCATCATATGCGTACTCGTCCACAACATAGGAGTCGAAGTTTGAATGGCATATGTATCTATTATAGCTTTGAAGTTATTCAAGATTTAAAATTTCCTTTGGTGCTACGTAGCATAATTTAAATTGCTACAACTTTTATTTTTAATTCATTAGGTGCCCAATGGTCGACAACCCCTTAGTAGAAATTTGAATGACATCTCTGTCTATTATAGCTTGAAGATATTCAAGATTGAAAATTTCGAATACTGCTAATTAGCATAGTTTAAATTGCTACAACTTTTGTTTTAAATTCATTAGATGCGCACTGGCCAATAACCCAAAGTAGAAGTTGGAATGACATCTCTGTCTATTATACTTTTGAAGATATTCAAGTTTTAAAATTTCAAATGCCCCTAATTTGCATAATTTTAGACATTTTCATACCTCAGTTTTAAACGTTCAAACCACTTGTATAGAGATACAATCATGCCAAGTTTGGAGTTTCTATGTATCATAATGTCCGAGAAAAGTGTCGGACAAATTTGCTGGTAAAGAAGAAAGAACTAGAAAAAAAGATTTGTTTTAAAGCAAATCTGTCTGTCTGCCTCAACAAATTTTGTAAATATTAAATGCGACAACTTTTATTCTTTGGTACTTTACATCACATTAAGCTTATGGCTGGATGCAAATTTCAAAGTCCAAATGACCTTGACCTTTGACCTTTACAGGTCACATGTAAAGTGCACAGTGTTACAATACCCAAAATGTAAGCCCAACATGAACTAAATCGGATGAAAATTGATCAAGGAATGACAAGAAGAAACTTTCAAAGGGCGAAATGACCTTGACCTTTGCTCTTTTGAGGTTACATGTTCTTATAAAAACGCGTAGTGTTGCAATACCTAACATTTGAGTCCAACATGATTAGAATTGTATGGAAATTGGCCAGGTTATGACTAGATGAAACTTTCAAAGGTCCAAATGACCTTGACCGTTAGAGGTCACATGTTAGTTTCAAAAATGTTGCATTGTTGCAATAGGTACAGTTTGAGCTCAACATGATCAAAATTGGATAAAAATTGACTAAGTTATGCCTAGAAGAAAGCCACCACCGAAAGTGGCCTTTGACCTGGAGATGACCTCTACCTGAAGTAAACCTTGACCTCAAAAATGACACTTTGGCTTAAAATTGAACTTTGACCTTGACATTTGAGATGACCTTTACCTTGCTATGATCGAACTCCTGTATACTCGGAACCACATCTACTAGTACATAAGATATGAAAGATTTAAAACTTTGATTAGCCCTCATTTGCATAATTTTGAAAAGCATGACCTCTCATTATAAAAAGGCCAGACTTCATCCATAGAAGTATAATTGTGCCAAGTTTGGAGTTGTCAAGGTCAAAGGTCAATTTTAGGCCAAAATGTCATTTTTGAGGTCAAAGTTAACTTCAGGTAGAGGTCATGTAAAGGTCCAAGGCCACTTTCGATGGTGATTTTCTTCTAGCCATTACTCGCTCAATTTTGATCCAATATTGATCATGTTGGGCTCAAATTGTAGCTATGGTAACACTACACATTTTTGTAATTGACATATGACTTCTAAAGTTCAAAGGTTAGGGTCATTTGGACCTTTGAATGTTTCGTCTAGCCATAACTCGGCCAATTTCCATCCAATTCTAATCATGTTGCACTCAAATTGTAGGTATTGCAACACTGCACATTTTCATAAGAACATGTAACCTCAAAAGGGCAAAGGTCAAGGTCATCTGGCCCTTTGAAAGTGTCATCTTGCCATAACTTGGTCAATTTTACTCCGATTTGGTTCATGTTGGGCTTAACTTGTGGATATTGTAACACTGTGCAATTTACATATGACCTGTACAGGTCAATGTTATTTGGACTTTAAAATTTGCATCCAGCCATAAGCTTAATGTCATGTGAAGTGCCAAAGGATAAACGTTGTCGCATTTAATATTAACAACTTTTGACGGCACACAGACAGATTTGCTTTGAGTAAATCTTCTTTTCTAGTTCTACTTTGGTTTTGTATGTTAAATGTTAAGACTATGCTACTTTACATGATACTCCGAGGAAGACCTCATTATATTGTAACACTATGGTGTCATGAACAACTGGTATCGGCTCATTCTGGTCTTAGAGCAAGTAACACACTAGCTCTTAGGTTGATCTCAATGCTCTTGTTCATAACTTTAATGGATTGTACAGGGTCTGTGCAGGATGGATTTTCAACACATTGTGGTCATCATGGGTTGTAGCGCCGAACAACATAGAGCTGCCATTGGTCTTTTCAAACTCGACGAAGTTCATATCCTGGCTGAGGCGGAAAACTTGGATGTAGTTACACTTTCTGAAACTTGGCTTGATAGTAGTTCCCCTGATGAATTATTGTCATTAGACGGATTTCAACCACCACTTTGTGAAGATCGTGCATCTGGTTCCGGTGGTGGAGTTGCGGTTTATGTCAGAAACCATTTACCCTTTTCCTGACGTTCTGAACTCGAATCCCCCAAAGTGAAGGTATCTGGATTGAAATCACCGTGACAAATGGCAAAGTAGGCTACTCTTTGGCGTATATTATCCCCCCCCCCCCAATCTGCAGAAAGCAGAGACTTATTCATGGATAATGTAGCTATCTCTATTTCAACTGCACTTGAACTCGATCCCCACATTTTGATTCTGACTGGCGACTTCAATGATCGATGTAATTCCTTGGATTCCACTCACACGGACAGCGAACTTTGCCAGCGCCTACTCGACCTTGTTGCACACAATAACTTGTACCAGCTGATATCAGGACCTACACGTGTTTGTGAATACTCAGAAACTTTACTTGATCTTATGATTACCGACTCCCCTGGCTTTATTCTGAATTCTGGCATACTCCCACGTATCTCCACCTCTGATCTGCTGTAATCTATTGCTCCTTCTCCATCCTAAGCCGTAGAGATCGACGTTTTAAACGTACTGTATGGGACTACAAGCGTGCCAACTTTGATGACCTAAACGGAGCCCTCCAATATTCACCTTGGGACACTGGTTTCGCGGTCTCTGACTCCACCCATGACATTGTATCCTATTGGTCTGACCTTTTCATAGATACTTGTAAAGAATTTATCCCATCCCGTGAAATAACTATCAGACCTAAAGACAAACTGGATTAATAAGAACATCAAGAGACTCATCAGGCAACGCAACCGTGCATGGAAAAGATACAAGCGGCTCACGCTTCAACCCCGTCCCTGTACCCTTCCCTTAGCTGACAAAACTGAACGCTTCTTCCAATTTAATTAATATAAACGCAACTAAACTGTAAACGCATATAAGAAGTCAATCCGTCTGTATTTTGAAAAAAAAATCGTTCTGATCTTGATTCAAAAGAGATAAATCCTAAAAAGTGGTAGACTCTCAGTAAATCAATACTTGGTAACAAACTCCAGCAATCAATTCCCCCACTCATTGACAATGGCAAGGTTATATCTAATCACGTTGAAAAGTGCAAAATATTGAATACCTATTTTGCGAACCAGTGTAAGCTCCCACCCCAAGATAACCCCTTACCCATTACCCCTTACCCGTATCCGACTTTGCTTTCAGAACCGACGCTCGCCTGCATATGTTTCAGTTCGAACCTGCACAGGTTGAAAAGATCTTGCAATCCCTAAAACACTAGTTCTGGACCTGATAATATAGGAAATGCTCTACTAAAGAACACTGCCTCTGGAATCGCCCATTCTCTTACAAAAATATTTAATCACCCTCTAAAAAACCCTCCCACTTTCCGCAACCGTGGAAAAAATCTAATGTTTGCCCAGTCTATAAGAAAAAGAACAAACAGTCCAAGGAAAATTATCGACCAATCTCTCTGTTGTGTAACGTCTCATTCTCTATGAGTTACTCATCAAATATAACTTAGTTACCCCTAAACGTTCTTTAAAGCAAACGACTCTACCATCAGCCAGCTCATATGCATTCTCTGTGATATTTACAATGGACTTGAACTTGGCAAGGAAGCCCGTATGGTATTTCTTGATATATCTAAGGTGTTTGACCGTGTCTCGCATGAGGGTCTCCTATTCAAATTGAAACAACTTGGCTTCACAAACCCTGTTGTGGACTTCCTTAATTTATAGTTATCTGTCAAACCACTTCCAAGGCACGACTCTTTGCAGTCAAACTTCCACTTGGCTCGCAGTGGAAGCTGGCGTACCACAAGGCTCCATACTAGGACCTCTATTGTTCCTGGTCTTCATAAATGACATTACTGACGATATAGCCTGTGAAATCAAACTGTTCGCTGACGACAACAGTGTATTGGAAGCCCTACACATTCCTACTATTTCTGCTGAAAGACTTAACACAGACCTTCATAAGATGTACTCCTGGGGCAAACTTTGGCGCGTCACCTTTTACGTGATTAAATCAATAGCTGTTCTCTTCTCTTCTAAAGTTGAAAAACCCACTCACCCATCCCTTATCCTTGGAAACACACCCATACCTGAAGCAAATGAACACACACACCTTGGCATTACACTTTCTGAAAAGCTTTCCTGCTACTCCCATGTCACACGCATCTCCAATAAATCTAGTCAACATTTGGCCCTGTTACGGCGTCTTAAATTTAAACTATCTCGCAATGCCCTAACCCGTATACATTACTATGATCCATCCCATACTTGAATACGGATATGTCTTCTTTGACAATTGCACGGAAGGTTTATCAGCATCTCTTGAAGCCGTTCAGTATGAAGCAGCCCGTATCTGTACCGGGGCCATGACCACCCCCACACCCCCCACCCCACACACACACCCCACACACCCGTCATTTGCTTCTAACTGAACTCGGTTGGCAAAGTCTTTGCACCAGACGCAAATATTACAAACTGGTCCTCTTTTATAAGATGATCCATAAAATGACCCCTAATTACCTTTCAGACCTAGTACCTCGCAATACGGGACTTACCTCTAATATTAGGCTGCATAAGAGGCTCAACACTAGACAGGTTAAATTTACAACTAAACGATATAGAGACTCCTTTCTTCCATCCAGTTTTCTTCTTTGGAACAACTTACCACTTGATATCAGAGAGTCTGGGTCGCTTGATATCATCAAAATAAATTAAAATCGACTTTATTATCTGTTGACCCCATACCCTCCTACTTTTCATACGGTAAGCGCTTTCCAAATATCTGTCACACTCAGTTGCGCCTTGGTTTTTCTCGGCTTTACTCCCATCCCTAAAAATTAACATAGTCCAATCACCTGCCAGCTCATGCTCCAACCAAATTGAAGACATTTATCACTTTTCCCAGACCTGTCCTAAAATTCTAAGTGCTTAGGTAAGCTTTACTTGATACGGTGTGTCACATCCTAGCACCTGGTGTATATCCAGATGTCTTCGTTCACTTAGCTAGTGACATACTCATACAATACTTCAAACAAGGCAACCCAGAACTCAGTGATGATGTTAATTACCAAATATTTGAAGCTGTGCAGACCTACATCGTGAAGGCGAGACACTTTGAATTTTAAGCCACCTTTAGTGTATTATGTTGATATGTTAGTCCTATGCTTATTGTAAATTCATTGTGCGTCATGCTTGTTGTGGAGAGCCTCCAGATTAGTTCTTTGTAACTATTTAGGCAATCCATGTGAAATAAATATGTTTGAAAATAATTGGGTATTATATAAAAATGCTTCAAGTACAATAAAACTTAACCTTATTCGGCCAAGCCGTAATAGTCCACCGTCAATTTATTGTCTTCAAAACCCCTTTGAAGGTCGATTTCTCTCTTTGATGAAAGGGACAAGAGAGGTAACTTTACACGGTCAAAAGTCAAACTGCACAACAACGAATTCTTAATAAGAGTTGTATACAGGCCACCTGACTCACCGGTGTCATTTTGGGATAATTTACAGTCCAACCTCGACCAAGTAAAAGCAATCGGTATTCATAATATTTTCATAACTGGGGACTTTAACGCTGATTTTACAACAGCTCCAGGTAAAAAACTTGACTATTTTTGTACAACCAATTTTCTTTGTCCCGCATATTCGCAAACCCAGTCGTATAACCAGTAACAGCTCCAGCTGTCTGGACCAAATCTTTTCTAACATCCCAAGATACATTTCACCAGCCAAGTGTATTACCACCGATCGCAGCATAGTCTCGGCTAACATTTTATTTCGGCGGAAAATGGAGCCTTTTTATAAGAAATTAATACGGCAATATGAGAATGGAGATTTTGATCGCTGTCGCCTTCATTTAAGTAACATTGAGTGCATGGTATATTTTCTTTCTATCTGATGACTTAAACCAGTGTTGTATTGCATAAGCTGAAGGTTTTTTGCATGTCGCTAAAGAGTGCATCCCACATAAAGAGGTCCTAATGATCTCTCATGGTATTCTTCTTCACTGCGCTGTGAAAAGCGTTAAGTTATGTGTGCATATTATAAAGCTAACAAGTTAATGAGTATTGCAGAGCAATACATAGTCCCCCGCTCGTCGTCCATGAGGTTGAATGGACTACTATATAGGGGTGTGACCTAGATGAAAAAAAAAATTAAAAGTATGGCACATTCTTAGATTAAGCTTCACATTTGTGTAAAATTTCATTAATCTAAGTAAAAGGACAAAAAAGTTATGGCTCGGACAAGATTTTGAATGGATTTCACAGTGACCTAGATATTTGACCTAGTGACCTACTTTTGCCATGTGACACAACAACTCCCAAGGTAGTATTAAAATAATAAATTTGGTAGCTGTAGGTATTATAGTAAGGGAAATATGGCATGGACAAGGTTTTACATGGAGTTTACACTGTGACCTAGATATTTGACCTGGTGACCTAGTTTTGCGTCGTGACACACTTTTAGGTCACAATACATTATCAGTAAACTTTTATAACAAGAAGTCAAAATTTTTTAAGAATTACAGTAAGGACATGAAAAACTGTACATTTATGTATTACTGTGACCCAAATATTTGACGGACAGACGGACACACGGACGGTGCCCATTACCATATCCCCTCTAAGGTCTACCCACCATAAAAAAAATCAAAGGGCTGGCATCAATAATTTAGAAGATATGGCCCGGACAACATTTGTATTGTATCTTGAGCTTGCTTAATGAACTTCGTTAATTAATTAATTAATGGAAGTAATTAGCCACAGAAAACAATGCGTATGCACACCTACTACCTAAGGTCTACACACCATAAAAAATTCAAAGGGCTAGCATTAATAGTTTAGAAGATATGGCCCGGACAAAATTTGTCTTGCTTAACGAACTTTGTTAAATAATTAATTAATGCAAGTAATTAGCCACACAAAACAATGCCTATGCACACCTACTACCTATGGTCTATCCACCACAAAAAATTCATAGGGCTAGCATTAATAGTTTAGAAGATATGGCCCGGACAAAATTTGTCTTGCTTAACGAACTTTGTTAAATAATTAATTAATGCAAGTAATTAGCCACACAAAACAATGCCTATGCACAGCTACTACCTAAGGTCTACCCACCATAAAAAAATTGAAGAGGTAGCATTAATATAGGGAAGATATGTGCCGAACAAAATTTGTTTCTGCATATTTACATATCGGTCATTTCATGACTCTAAGTAAAAGGACAAAAAAGTTATGGCCCGGACAAGATTTTTCGTACATATGTATTCTGTGACCCAGATATTTGACCTAGTGACCTACTTTTGGCACACCATACACCTCTATCCTAGGAAGTACAAACACATTAAATTTGGTTGCTGTGGGTGTTATGGTGTTGGAAGTATGGCCCGGAGAAGCTTCGGAAGGACGGACGGACGGACGAGGTGCAAACCTATAGTCCCCCACCAAGTGGGCGGGGGACTAAAAACTGTAATGATGGAGTACAGAGCCACAATCTGTGGGCTGCCTACAACCGTTTACACAATCAATACCACGAGAATTTACGTACAGCTGAGCAACTGCACAACAGTAAACTTAGCAGTTCTTTAAAGAATCCTCAAAAGAAAACTAAAACGTGGTGAAGACTGTCAAATATTTTTTGCACAGGAATCACCTTCAAAACATCCCATCTTTATCATGTGATGGGAGGCACATAACCGACAATGCATTTCAAGCTGAAGTATTTAACTTTTTTTCTTACTCAGAGCAATCTTGATTTTTCTACGGTCAACACTCCCACAGGCCTTCACCTTCCCCTACATACTATTGGAGATTTAAATATTTGTGAAAATGAAGTGCTGGGTATACTTTAGAGTCTTAATACAACCAAGGCAACCGGCCCAGATGGAGTAAGTACTAAACTTTTGAAAGAAGCAGCACCAATTATTTACAAGCCGCTTACAAAATTAAATAACATGTCCTTAAGCCAAAAACAGTTTCCATCAATTTGGAAAGAGGCCCCATGTCACACCACTGCACAAACAGGTGGTGATGCTTTTTGCAATAATTATCGGCCTATATCCCTCTTGAAGTACTAGTAAAATTATGGAAAGAGTTGTGTTCAAACAAGTGTTTAACTTTTTTCGGGACAAAATGGTTATATCTGCCCACCAATCCGGATTTATACATGGAGATTCCACGGTCAATCAGTTACTTTCCCTTTACCATGAACTATGTTTGGCAGTCGATCAACAAAAAGAAGTCAGAATCGTGTTTCTATAACGGTCAACCGTTTAATTGGAGTACTATTACCGCTGGCGCCCCCCTAGGATCAGTTTTAGGTCCTCTGCTGTTTTTATGCAGGGGCACAGGCCCTGCGTATTTATAAGGCGAAAATCCAACCTGTTGTTTACATGTTACGTAACCGATACACCACAGTACACTGAATTATGTGTGAAGATCGAATAAAATGTTCATTCGGCATGTTTCATGTAAGTTGTGTCGTGTGTTTTTTTTAAAAAGCTTTATTTTACTGTTGAGGGGTCGTATCAAGAGTCACGAAAGTTTTGTAAATGACCGCGAAAGAAATAGTATAGGTGCCTTTGTTTGTGTTGATGGTTTAAATAAATTTGTGCCATGTGGGGAGGTTAATAGTCAACCATACAGCGCTAGAATTTAGTGTCCATGTTCTTAATAACCATCCCTAATAAAAAACGGGACAAAATATTCAAGTTGCTGTAAAAATATATAAAGTTTGAGGTACATCGAGCGGAGCTGTTTTGTACGAAACGGAGCTGGAGTCCTGTGACAGCGGTCGTCACGGGGCTATCGCATGTCACAGTGCTGCCACTGCCTTATTACAAAAAAAGTATCCAATTTAACTTTAAAAAAAAGTATAAAAAAGTATAAATCTGAAGCAAGTCACGGGCATTGCAGCAAAATTATGCTGTAACAAGAGAGCTGTGTGAACAGCCCATGCTCAGCTGACCTGGAGATTCATCACACTTGTGGGTCTGTGAACTTGGGATCGGATCAAGGTCACCCATGCACTGAGTAAGTCTGACTTATATGGAAGAACACTGACATGTGCAACACCAAAGTCCCAGTTCAAGAGTAAAATAAATGTATGTTGCATTGTGACCTCAGAAATGAGATCAAGGTCACTCATGTACTGTCTAAGCGTGACCTTCATAGAGAAAATTAACATGTGCAACATCAAGGTCCTAGCTTACTCAAAATAGATCTTAAGTTATCAAATGAACAGTAAATTTCATATCAGTTGTCCAGTGACCTTGCGTCACTCATGTACTTTCTGTGCCCCTCAAAGAGGGTATCCTATGACACTGTAAAATATGAAAGTAGATAATAGCTCTCAAGTTATCATCTGAAGAGTTAAATAAACCTGTGAGCCTGTGACCTTGACAATGAAGTCGGGGCCACACATGTACTGTGTAACTCCGGCTGTCATGCCTTCAACTCTTCCTCTGCAATTTGGATCAATTGGCCAAGTGGTTTTTGAGATGAATTTTTTAAAGATTTTTGGCCAACAAAATGAACCAAAAACTCATAAAAATCCAAAAGTCACTGGAGCATGACCATTGAACGAACTTAGCAGAGACCCACCCAGGATACATCCCCACTAAGTTTGAAGTGAATCTGATGAGCGGTTTTGGAGAAAAAGTCAAAAATGTGAATTACCCTTGCAATCCCCATTCACTTACATAGTAATTAATAGCACTGTATGCATTAACCGACAAGTACCCGCATTGAAAAATTCATTGAAAATCAAGGATTCATAGTGTGAAGTTCTCACACGAAGATTGTCACTTTGACAACTTGACAAGTTTATTAATTCCATGGTCCATATATAATGTATCAATTTCAATTCCTGTTCGTTCCCAAGGCACAATATTGCCTTGGTGACGAAACTCACAGCCAACCACTTTTGACTGTATAATTTCAACATGGCAGATTTTTACTACCACTACTTAATAATCTATATAAATTGTATATAGAATAGACTTTGCATGCTTCACATGTTTGTTACATGCATGATTTGCATATAATTAGGAAATGTTCATTGGCCAAAAGTTCTGACATGTTAAAGCTGACCTTCCCTTGTACCTTTTGATTGCTGCATCATTTAGGTTGACCTATTTTCCGGTGAAGATTACTGTGCTAGACTCTAGGATAGACAACACTATCACTGATCTTTCAAATGATGACACTGTGTTCTTACCGAGATCACATCATCATTAAACAACAGCGAACTTCGCCTGTTGAAACTCAAGATACACACAGATGGTCCAAGCATAAGCAGTCAGTTCTGAATGTCACAATGCATAAGATTTTACACTTGTTCTTGGACACCTAAAATCACAGTAAAAATTATGCATCACTAGAAAATTAAAAAGAATTTTCAAAAAAATTTGTACAATAACTTGTGAACATCTTTGTTTGGCCATTCTAAAAGGAACATTTCCACCAAGTTCCAGCATAATCTGAGTGACGGTTTTGGAGAAGTCGAAAATAGCAAAAAAAAATATTTAAAAAAATCACTGCGCCACCTGTTGAGCAAATTAAGGTCTAAGGGTCCCCAGAAGTCCTCCTAGGCAATTTCGAAGCAATTGGCCAAGCGATTTTGGAGATGATTTTTCTTAAGATTTGCCCCCCCCCCCATAAAAAAAAAATGAAACACAAAAAAAGATAGAAAAAAATTTTTAAAAAGGGACCGTCACCATTTGTACAAACTTGGTAGGGACCCAGGTACATTCGCATCAAGTTTGAGGTAAATCTAGCCACTGACTTTGGAGAAGAAGTCGAAAATGTGAATTGTGGACAGCAACAGACAGACGATGGATGCCTAACTGCCCAACCACCACATAAGCTCAGCTGACTGACAAGTCAGCTGAGTTAAACATCACCCATAATTGCTTGTAATGAACAAAGAACAGACTTGCCTGCTGAGTTGTACCATTTCAAGAGCATTTTTGGCTGTGTCTGATGGAAACCAGGACCTTGGCTATGCATCAGTTATCTCTGTACCATGGTCCAGATCCTCATGATGACTGACACCAAAACATGCAAGGTTTCCATTAACCCCAAATGCGAATATATTACCCTTTCATATCATGAAATACCCCCTCAGCAAAATTTAAAGGGTCCCAACTCCCTATATTTTCTTTGTGAACTTTGCAAAGGATACTATTAGCAAAAAATTTGACTCTCTTTCAGGTTGGGACTCTTTGAAAAAAATCCTAACAGAAGCACTGACATGGACCCGTGGTTGTCACTCAATGGGAAGATGGTTCATGATTCTTGTTAACCAGACACTCAGAAAGGCTGTGAGAATGCTTAACACTACCCGCAATATCTAATTGAATTCCAATCAAAAGTTCAAAATTTTCTCCAAAAAAAGTATAAAAACAGTATTTCAGGCAAAAAATGTATAAATAAAGTATAAAAAAAGTAAAACAGTGAAAATAAAGCATCATACTTTTAAAAAAAAGTATAAAGTGGCAGTACTGAATTGTCAACAAGGTCAGGGTCAACCATTAAGCAAAGGAAGAACTGGACTTGCACGTGTTGACCAGTGTTTTATGTTTAGACGCATCACTGGGCACACGAAGGAAAAGAGTGGACTGGCGACAACAATAAGTGGATTTTAATCACGAGGATGTGATACAAAGTGTGGAGCGGTAATTTTGTTTAATAAAAGCTTAATTAGCGTAGGCTACAAATGTTACAAATTGGCAGAATACTTCATCACAACGATGTCATCATGAACATGTCATCATACACGCAATGGCGGAAAAGCCAGATTGATTTTGGAACATTCATCACTATACAGTTTTTCGGGTCTTTTCGATTAAAATTTTATGGCCGCTGTTTCAAGAAGTAAACAAGATGATCGACTTAATCTGTTGTGTTATGCTTGGTGCAGCGGGACTGCGAGGCCGACGTGGTGAGGAACTGAGAGAAACCACGCTTCCACTGTCTGTGCGGTGAAGAGAAACTGCACAAATCAGAGTACAGTAGTCCCGCTTTTGAGCGACCACCCCCCGTGCAGACCAAAAGCGGTCGTATAATGCCGGTGGTCTCTCATTGGAGGAGCCCCACACTCGTGAGCTTAACACTAACAGCTCAAATCTTGGGCGGCCTTTCCCTGGTGGTAGCGAGGTACGCAAATTTCTGCAACCACCAGTTCATAATGATCGATTACATATGCTTTGGAAAAAAATAAAAATTTACTAAATTTAACCAATACAACCCTTAGAATCTTTATTTCAATAAAGAACGCTTGTCTGGGTGGTGAGACTAGTGAAAGATGTGTTTCGCAACTTGAAAATATTTGCCGGTCACGAGTCTTTCCATTAGGGACCGACCATTTGATACTTGGGGGGGGGGGGGGGGGGGAGCTATGCATTTTGTATCAACCTACTTTTTTTTTTAATGCACACAAGATGTACATAATTTTTTCCCTCTGACCTCAACGTACATTTTTTTTTTGGTGAAAAAGTTAGTGGGATGGTCATGTTCTTGAACTGTTTTAGGGTTAACATTTACAGTACAATCGATGAAGACGAAATAAACACAACATTTGGTATTTTGGAAAATTAACATTGTATATTGAAGGCATAAAGGAGACATTAATTTGCGCATTTTATGTTTACCAGTGAACTATGGTACTATCAGCTATCACAGGTTTGCTGAACATAGTACGGAGGTAAACCTGACTTTGCCAGCCATACCACATAGGGCGAAGCCCAAATGTGCTATGGCTGTCTAAGGCCAAGTAAAACTCCGTACTACGTGAGGCTAGCCTGTGATAACGATTTTATCATATTTTTAGTAATAATTATGTTGCTCGCCTGCTAAACCGTGATATAAACCATATCACCTGTTTGATTTTCGTGCTGCACAAACTTCTCTGCTAGCACGCGAAAGCAAGGCTCGCTCCCTAAAACGATATCGATATAAACGGTACTACCTGTTTGATGAAAATACCATGTGTTTGCTGCATGAGTGTGTTAATTATATATTTTGGAATAATAAACCAATCAATTCTGCTTATTATTACTAAAAATATGATAATACAGCATCTTGTCTAGTCAACATGATCAACTCAGACTCAGACTCAGACTCATAGTTTTATTTGACTGATTACAAAATCATATAGGCAGATAATACCAATACAAAATTGTAAACTAATATATGACTTACATATAGGAATGGAAGAAGGTATTTCATGACAAATAGTCCGGATGAACCCCGCTAAGGATATTCAATCCGTTATCGCGGGGACCACCTTTGGGTATGTTTACATGAAGTGTGAATATATTTATATAGTCGTTAACATTATACAAAAACTGAAGTACAAATGAAAGTCAATCAAATATTAACCATAATATTTCACAAAGAAACTGAAGTGCAAAATGTAAGTCAATCAATTATAATTCCAGACAAAACAATTTGCTATGTTGCAGATTTCAGAGTACTTATTGATAAGGAAATTTTGTATATAATTGGAGAAACCATAGTATGAATGGGTTGTGACTTTTTGCTTTAATATTTTGTGGCAACTCTTTTAGAATTTCAGGGATGTAATAACAAATACAGTTCTTGGTGGAGGCTTTTAAAGGGAGGGGATGACGAGGAATGTGTCGATGTCAGGTGTTATGCGTATGGGTAATTGGTAAGGGAGCAAACATATTATCAAAGTATCTAGGCAACTGATTTTGGTTATATCTATGGTAGAATTTCAGTGCTTTTAGATATAATAGATCCTGGACCTTTGGTAAGTTAAATTGTTTAAAAATGGGTTCCGTATGTGCATAGTAGGTTGAAGAACTTACAAGGCAGATTGCTTTCTTTGTAATGTTACAACTCGATCACATGAATGGCCCCAAGCAAGAATAGAATAGTTAAGGTGTGGCAGGAACAAAGTTATAAATGAGCAAGAGACCTGAAGTGGGTAAATAATTGTGAAGTCTTTTTAGCGTACCTATTATACGAGAGAGTTTACTTGATATTTTATTAATATGGGCTTTCCAGTTAAGATTTTCATGTATCATGAGTCCCAGGAAGTCAAATTCAGTTTTTCTTTCTATGGGAATGTTATTAATTGATAGATTAATGTTTAAATTAAGCTTACGGTGTGGAAAATGAAAGATCGTGTATCTGGTTTTGGAAACATTTAAGGATAGTTTATTTGCTACAAGCCAGCTGTGTACTTTGTCTAGCTCAAAATTAATATTTGTTGAGAGATTTTCATTATGAGATCCACTCTTGAAATGAAAGGAGCATAGAGAATTTATGAGGGTTGTGTCATCGGCATAGAGAATAGCAGTAAATTTTGAGGAGGCCAGATAAATATCATTTATATATATATAATGAAAAGAAGGGGACCTAAAATGGAACCCTGTGGTACGCCTGTAGCAATAGGTAATGATTCAGATTGCACACAATCGTACTCGACAAATTGAAGTCTATTAGTCAAGTAACTTTTAAACCAATTTAAAGCAGTGCCACGTATTCCATAGTAGTTTAATTTATGAAGAAGAGTGCCATGATCCAAGGTACCAAATGCCTTTGACAGGTCAAGATAGATGCCTATGGGTATTTTTCCCGAATGAAGCAGTTGGTAGGTTCTGTCTATGAATTCAAGTGTGGCTGTTTCTGTACAGGGTAACTGTTTGAAACCATGTTTACTGTTATGAAACAAATTATTTGAAGTGAAAAAATCATATAATTGACGATAGACAGCTTTTTCAAAGACTTTTGAGAGCGCGGGAAGGAGTGAGATTGGTCTATAATTATCAAAACTGGCATTATCCCAGGGGATAATACAACACAAACATGTATTCTTATTTGCGCCACCAAAATACTGTATGTTTCTTCTAATACATATATATATATATATATATATATATATATATATATATATATATATATATATATATATATATATATATATATATATATATATATATATATATATATATATATATATATATATATATATTTGAAACATGCTAATATATTAAGCAGTATTGTATTTATATCCAATGTACTGACTGTCTCAGATATACAAAGGTATACATAGTAATGCTAGAACAAGTTCTTTGTGTACTTTGGATTCTGCAAAAATAAAGTGACATTCTGAAAAAGTAGCGTTTCTTATTGTTATTTCTTCCTATCTACACTTATATGTATCCTGCAAACCACCAGCTAATTGTGGTCTGCACCCAATCGAGATGAACTAGTTCAGTAAATATAGTTAATAAATAAATACCCAATCTGGATGAACCAGATCAGAAAATATGGTATTAACTCATTCCACCCTGAAGGAAAAGTATAGACACGTGTTTTACATGGATTTTGAATCTGGCAAAGCCTATATTAATCCCTCTCCAAGGCAGAGATGTTGGCATATACTTTTCTACCTTTTATTGGTGGAGGAAACCGAAGATCTCGGGGAAAACCCCCGTTCACGATCGGAGAAGTAGTTAACTCCAACTACATGCTGCCAAGGCCGGGATTTGAACACAGGTCGGAGAGGTGGAAGGCAAGAGCGTGGCCGCCCTGCCAACCGTGAACCCCTGAAGGAAGATTGAGTCAACAGCTTTCTTTGGCATGCCCTGGGCGCATTGCGCCCAGACCACGCCAAGGAAAGCTGTTGACTCAGTCGTCGTCCAAATGTGGCACTGAAAGGGTTAATTGCAGTTATTTATGTCTTGGCCACCCATGGGTGCTCTAGAGCCCAAGAATTGAACAGGTTTTTGTTACTGTTATTGACGGAAGTTTTCGGTCCCAAATTTATAGGAATTACAAGATTACCGAGCCAAATTCATATTAAATATTGTATTTTCCTACCATTCTCGTAAATGCTTGCAACCAATTGACCATTTTGATTTGTTCAAGCACCTGGATGTATCAAACAGATGGCTTGATAATAGCAACCTGATCTAAGTCATTCACATACAATTTTGATTTTCATTCATACTATGCATATGTGCATTACATGAAGACTAATTTATGCAAGTTACTGCAATAAAGTGCTAAAAACTTATCTACAAAATCTCTTATATTTTGTTGAGTTGATTGAGTGCATGATATAGTCACCTTTGGCAGAGTCTACTCTAACAGAATAGAGGCACTTGTTGTGAAATGTGAATTAAACCCCTACTCATAGGAACTTTGTTTTCCTTTTTGAGAAGCTTTCAACTGGCATCCACCATGTTTTTTTCAGCTCTGATGATCGTATGACCTCTCATCCCTATGGGGAGGCTTGTCACATGATAAAAGACTATTGTAGACTGATGGAAGTCGATGGAAGTCTACAGGCACTTGGTTTGAAAGTAATGTACATACATTCCCCATGCAATAGTATCCAATGGAAGAAATTCAAGATCGATAATTTTATCGTGTCTTTCCAAACCAGGATAGTACTATTAAAATGCTAAAATTACCATCATTGCCTTCAATTAATTAAGAACTATTTAACAATTGATGCTTCACATTTCTTTTGCTGGGGACAGGGTATTGATACCTGAGTGGCCGTGTGAAATTAAAACTTTAACAGCATTGTGAAAATCCTTCTCTTGTATTAATATTTAGATATTTTATGATATTTACTCTAAGTCTTAAATGAGTGGAGTGATGACTGCAGGGCTCTCCTTAATAATTTGATATTCTGCATTTACATGTATAGAATTGCCATATCCATACTGGGTTACAGAATAATCTGCACAATGTATATAGCCTGATAAGCAATGGAACAAGATCACTCTTCTGCCTCATTCAAATTTGCATTTCGCAACAAATGGTGGGCTCCCAAGTTCTCAAGGAAAGCTATTGACCCACTAATACACGGAATTTAATGAGAAAATAAACAATTTTTTTTCTTGGTTAGCCAAAACGAGAATAGGAACGTGGATGTATCAAATATTTCGAGAATCATACATGTACGTAGGCCCTATATAAAAAATCTAAATGCCACTATTGATACTATCTTTTTATTAAAGCAGTATTTTTTTAGAGAGGAATGACGTACTTTATTTTTTCCAGGTGATACTACGAAGGACATTATTTTTTTCAGCAATGTTGGGACGTACATATTTTTTTTAAATAAAATGCATAGCCCTCCCCTAAGTATCAAATGGTCGGTCCCTTACGGTCAATGGGCCTGATGCATCACCCCGTACGGAGCTTTCGCTTGCGAAGTAATGAGCTTAAAGTTAACTGTCGTAAAACTGATGGTATAACTCACTTCCTTAACTTTATTCTACACGTTTCATGGAGCCTAACTCACCGTAGTTCATAAGTTATGGATCAAAATAAGACTCGGCATTTTCCCACTGCCACCACGTGTCGTTTTGGGCACCATGTTTACCTCAATCTGAACCGTGGAAAAACTAGATCGCCCACTTCGTCAGTGTCGGTCGCTGAGTCATGCAGGCAAGCACGTGCTTGATCGGGGTTTTGATCCAGGGAAAGTTATCATCGTTCATTTTATAAATATTCTATAATAAAACGTCGTTCAATTAGAAATGAGAACAATAAATAATATTTCTGTAGCTTTGCTCTTATCTGCAACGGTTAGGTTAGGTTTCGCAGGCAAAAATCGATGACCACGTGGGTTGTTGATCTCCGGGAAAATGACGAAGATTATTCCGGACCTTTCCGGCAACCTTCGTCCGGCATATGGATTTGAAGCATTTCAGGGTGGCTGATGTGAGCGATCATGAGTGCAAGGGATCAAGTTCCCACCACAAGGAAATTTCTGCCGATCATTATGAGGTTTAGTTCAGAAAACAATCCATAATATCCCAGCATACAGAGAAACAAATATAGTGGTCGAAATCCTCTTTGATCCGCTATGGAGAGGCCCGATACATGCGGAGTATGCCACATTCACCGTCATTTAAAATTGTAAATAAATGGACAGATCCCACGCTCGTAAAAATTTGAAATAGGGAGGAATAGATACAGATTGATCAAATTAAAAACTTGTTTAAGGAAATTTACTGTAGAAAGAAATCCTCTATTGTTTGCACTAACTAAATTCGACAAAAATCATGTAAATTTTATAATAATGGGGGAGTTGCGTGCATGTATTTTGTTAGCCAATTTGGGGCTAGTGGCTGGATATGGCTCTAATTTGTGGGGCGCAGGAATACCCCCTCTGGATCACGGGTCACAGTTAATTCTAAGGCCTTTTCACAGATCACAGTGAATTCATAAACCCATATCAGTCACAGTTATGTCGATCATCAAAATCTTAATAACATTTCTCGAGAAAATGATAATATCAATCACAGATATTGGAAAAGTACAAATTACTAAAATCACATTTCACATATACTGATTTTGATAAATAATTTATAACAAGGAACTACCCTGATCACAAAGTTTTTTACTCAGTAAGTTAAGTTTTTTTACTCAGTCACAAATCACGGTTAAGTAAACAGGCCCAATAACGAAAAAAGCACCGCCCCCACCATTTGGCATGGTCGCTGGTCGCGTTTAACAGGTGGTCGTTCATAAGAGGTAAATTATTAAAGGAAAACAAGTGACCGAATGTGGTCCTTCAAACCAGGTGGTTATTTATAGGAGGGTCGTTCAAGACAGGGAGAGACCCATATATGGGTTAGGGCGATGGTCATGGATGCTATCGGTATATTTCAGTCAATTTGTGCATACAGTGTTGGCAAATTCCGCGCAAGAAACAGTGTTCTTCATTCAAATTCAAATGAAAAATAAATTTCAAATTAGAAATTGGTCTCCTTGCAATCATGGGTCGTCGAGGCCTCGATTTTTTCTACATTTTTTTTCTTATGATTTTTTGTGTGTTTTTCCTATTTTTGTCTCCTCCAGAACCGTCAATCAGATTAAGCGGAAACTTGGTGGATATGTTCCTTATGGAAGGGTCAAAGTTTGTCACTAGGTGGCACTGCTGTGGATTCCTGATTTTTACCGATTTTTTTTTTTTTTCAATTCAGGTTCTTGTTAAATGCATCTTTTCTATTGCTTACTATGCAAGTCAATGGGCATTTTAATGGTAATTCACATTTTTCCTTCTCTGAAGAAACTGTTTGTCACATTTACTTCAAACTTGGTGGCAATGTACCTTGGGTGGGTCTCTACCAACTTTGTTCAAATGGTCACGCTCCAGTGATTTTTGGATTTTTTATGATTTTCAAAAATCGTTAAAAAAGTTTTATTAGGAAAGTTTAACATGGGAATTTCTTGTAATGGGTATAACTTAAATGATTTGACCAGATTTGTGCTAAACTTGGTATGGATGTACGTTTTTATAAGTGTCTACCTATTTCGTGCAAATGGTCATACTCTAGTGATGTTTGGACCTTGACTTCATTCCCAAGGTCACATGACAACTGACACCAAAAAATTTACTGTTCAGTTGATAACTTGAGATCTGTTTTGTCCACATCAACAGCTTGCATGTGTTTCTTTGATACAAGCATACATGCAAATAACAGGTACAAAAGACAGCACAATTCAATGTACCTTGATGTTGCACATGTTAATGTTCCTCTATGAAGGTCATCATGTGGATTCCTGATTTTATTTTTTTTTTTTTTTTTTTTATTTTTAAATTCAGGTTCTTGTTAAATGCACCTTTTCTATTGCTTACTATGCAAGTCAATGGGCATTCTAATCGTAATTCACATTTTGGACTTCTCTGAAGAAACTGTCAGTCACATTTACTTCAAACTTGGTGGCAATGTTCCTCGGGTGGGTCATCTACCAAGTTTGTTCAAATGGTTACGCTCCAGTGATTTTTGGATTTTTTGTGATTTTTTTTAATCTTTAAAAAGTTTATCATGGGAATTTCTTGTAATGGGTATAACTTAAATAATTTTGGCCAGATTTGTGCCAAACTTGGTAGGGATGTACGTTTTATAAATGTCTACCTATTTTGTGCAAATGGTTATATGTTTTTTAATTCCGGTGCTTATCGGTAAATGTACCTATTCTGTTGCTTACTATGCAAGTCAATGGGAATTCTAATGCATTCTAATGGTAGTTCACATTTTGGACTTGCCTCGAGAAACGGTTTGTCAGATTTACTTCAAACTTGGTGGCAATGTACCTTGGGTGGGTCTCCACCAAGTTTGCTTAAATGGTCACGCTCCCGTGACTTTGGGATTTTTATGATTTTTTTTCAAAAATCGTTTAAAAAGTTTTAATAGGAAAGTTTAACATGGGAATTTCTTGTAATGGTTATAAGTTAAATAATTTTGGCTAGATTTGTGCTAAACTTGGTATGGATATACGTTTTATAAGTGTCTACCTATTTTGTGCAAATGTTCATACTCTAGTGATGTTTGGACCTTGACCTCATTCCCCCAAGGTCACAGGACAACTGACACAAAATTACCTGTTCACTTGATAACTTGAGATCTGTTTTGAGTTAAGACCTTGATGTTGCACATGTTAATGTTTCTCTATGAAAGTCATGCTTAGACAGTACATGAGTAACCTTGACCTGGAGTCACAGTGCAACATACATGAATTTTACTCTTCACTATAACTTGAGAACTACTTGAACTGGGACCTTGATGTTGCACATGTTAGTGATCTTCTGTAAAGGTCAGACTTACTCTGTACATGGGGGGCCTTGACCCTGTTCCAAGTTCACAGAGCTGCAAGTATGATGAATGTCTAGGTCAGGTGAGCATGGGCTGGCACATAGCCCTCTTGTTTATGATTTTTGGGGTTCTTTTTGGGGGCAAATATTAAAAGCTCTTCTCAGAAACTGCTCACCCGATTGCTTTGATATCACACAGGAACAATCCTAGGTATTCCAGGTTCTGAATTTGTTCACCAGGTGGTGCTACGATTTTTCTCTGATTCTTTTTGTGTGTGTCTTTTGCCATTTTTAACTACTACGTTTCTGACATAAAGCTGAAACTTTGTGGATATGTCCCTTGTGGAATGGCCAAACAAAATTATTCACGAAGAGGCAATGTTAGATTCCTGATTTTTAATGTTTTTTTTTTTTTTGTTTTTTTTTTTTTTCAATTCGGTACTTGTCAGTAAATGCACCTTCCTATTGCTTACTCAAGTCAATGGGCATTCTAATGCTAATTCAAAATTTTGACTTCTTCTGCGAAACCTTTCAGATTGACTTCAAACTTGGTGGCAATGTACTTTGGGTGGGTCTCTAGCAGATTTGTTCAAATCGAGTTTTGGAGTTTTTATGAATTTTTCTGTTCTTTTTTGGGACAAATCTTAAAAAATCTTCTCCTCTGAAACTGCTCACTCGATTGCCTGTATGTCACAGAGGAGCACTCCTAGGGACCCTTGGTTCTGTTTTTGTTCACCAAGTAGCGCTACGATTATTTTCTATTTTCTATTTTTGTTTTTGCTTTTTGTGTTTTATTGCTCTTTTTGGCTTCTTTTACAGAACCGTCACTCATATTAAGCTGAATGTTGGTGCATATGTTCTTTGTGGAAGGGTCAAACAAAACAGTTCACTAGGTGGCAATGCTGTGGATTACTGAGTTTTCACGATATTTTTAATTCGGGTACTTACCGGTAAATGCACCTTTCCTGTTGATTACTGTGTAAGTCAACGGGTATTCTAATGCTGATTCACATTTTGACCTCTTTATGCGAAACCGACATTCAGATTCACTTGAAACTTGGTGGCAATATTCCTTGGTTGGGGTCTCTAGCAGATTTGTTTAAATGGACACACTCCATTGATTTTTGGATTTTTTTTTATGAATTTCTTTGTTCTTTTTGGGGACAATTCTTAAAAAATGGCAAGGGTATATGTTCATGTCAGCTGAGCACAGGACTGTCACAGTCCTCTTGGTTTATAAACTAGGTAAAGCAGAAGCAAGGAACTGGTTATTATTTTTATAAATTATATTCAACAAAATGTTTTTGTTACACCTGAACAGTCTTTCCTTCAATTTGTTCAACAGCCCTACAGGCCTGCATATGCTTTGCCCCTACATTTAGGCCACCAGGCCATGTTAATTTATATTACCGACATAGTGAACGTTGTAAATTCTAATGTTAAACTTTTTGCCGACGACACATCCCTCTTCCTCACATTTGATGATCCAACCCATGCTGCAACTATCAAATCTTTAATCAAGATTTTGCCTCTTTGGACGCTTGGTCCAAAGAGTGGCTAATTTCTTTTAACGCCTTAAAAACTGATACTATGCTTATTTCTCTTAAAAAAACAAATACCAGGTCACCCGCCGCTTGTATTCCAATGTCATCAACTAGAGAACGTATCTGAACATAAACATTTAGGTATTACCCTGTGATCTGATTTTAAATGGAATGCCCATATCAAACACATTGCCACCAAAGCCTCAAAGCAAACTGAATATCATGAAGACTCTACAATATCGCCTAGATCGCCACACACTTGAAGTTATTAAAGTGTGTGTGTCAACACACACTTTTCTGTTTTTCTAGGAATTAAAGTGTGTGTGTCAGCACACACTTTTCTGTTTTTCTAGGAATTCTTTATTAAAGTGTGTGTGTCAACGCACACTTTTCTGTTTTTCTAGGAATTCTTTATTTCTTTCTTCTTTCTTTCTTTCTTTCTTTCTTTCTTTCTTTCTTTCTTTCTTTCTTTCTTTCTTTCTTTACAGGCAAATTTGTCCGACATTTCATTTGAAAAGTATTATATGTAGAAACTTCAAACTTGGCACAATTATACTTCTATGAATAAAGTCTGGCCTTTTTATAATGAGAGGTCATGCTTTTCAAAATTATGCAAATGAGGGCTAATTAAAGTTTTAAATCTTCAATATCTTATATACTATAGTAAATGTGGTTCCGAGTGTATAGGAGTTCGATCATAGCAAGGTAAAAGTCATCTCAAATGTCAAGGTCAAATGTCATGTCAACGTCAAAGGTCATGTCAAGGTCAAAGGTCAATTTTAAGCCAAAATGTCATTTTTGAGGTCAAGGTTCACTTCAGGTAGAGCTCATCTCAAGGTCAAAGGTCATTTCGAGGTCAAAGGCCACTTTCGATGGTGGCTTTCTTCTGGCCATAACTTGGTCAATTTTTATCCGATTTTGATCATGTTGGGCTCAAATTGTAGCTATTGTAACCCTGCACATTTTTGAAATTTACATGTGACCTCTAAAGTTCAAAGGTCAAGGTCATGTGGACCTTTGAAAGTTTCATCCAGTCATAACGCGGCCAATCTCCATCCAATTCTAATCATGTTGGACTCAAGTTGTAGGAATTGGTACACTGGACATTTTTTGTAAAAACAAAATTTGTAGCAATTTAAATTATGTTAATTAGCAGCATTTGAAATTTTAAAACTCGAATATCTTCAAAATTATCATAGATAGAGATGTGATCTTAATTTCTACTGGGGGGTTGTTGACCATTGTGCATGTAATGAATCTAAAACAAAAGTTGTTGCAATTTAAATTATGCTACGTAGCAGGATTTGAAATTTTCAATCTTCAGTATCTACAACACTATAATAGATAAAGATGTCATTCCAACTTCTACTAGGGGGTTGTTGACCATTGCTCACCTGATGAATTAAAAATATAAGTTGTAGCAATTTAAATTATGCTAAATAGCACCATTAGAAATTTTAAATCTTGAATAACTTCAAAGCTATAATAGATAGAGATGCCATTCCAACTTCTACTCCTGTTTTATGGAATAGTTGCACATTACCATACCAATATGCTTTGAAGACGCACACACTGATTTGCTTTGCAGCAAATCATCTTTCCTAGCGTCTTTCTTTCTTTCTTCTTTCTTTCTTTCTTTCTTTACAGGCAAATTTGTCCGACATTTCATTTGAAAAGTATAACACGTAGAAACTCCAAACTTGGCACAATTATCTTCTACAGATAAAGTCTGGCCTTTTTATAATGAGAGGTCATGCTTTTCAAAATTATGCAAATGAGGGCTAATTAAAGTTTTAAATCTTCAATATGTTACATACTATACAGTGCATTACAACTTGAGCTCAGGGGGCCGTCTCATTAGTTGTGACCACAGTGCTGGTAGGCCAAACAGCCTGTCACTGACCTCTTTGCCCTGCCACTCAACCCGGCTGCTATAATTAGTGGTGTTTGTAAACAGGTCCACATGGGTGATGCTGTAAACATTTATATGGGTTTTATTTTCACTTTTGTAGCGTCAAATAATTGGATTTTTTACAAAATAATCCGGCTAAAGGGACACCATTTTACTGTGGAGCTGGCCCTGCTATGTGTGTGCCACCCCACCAAATACACATGACCAGTGACAGTGAATGATTGGTATCAAATGGCCAGCTTATTCCAAAGTCCTGGCAAGTGTGACTCATTCAGGACAGAATTCTTCATTTACTGTCAGTAAAATTTGTATCAAAGGGATATACTGAGTATTCTTATCTTTTAAATTAGGGGGTTCTGATTTAAAATTTCTGACAATCATAATAGAATATAATATCTGCTCATGATTTGTGATATTCTGACTTTTTTTATTTGTTTCAAAAAATTTATTAGCAATGCAAATTTTAAAGAATTAGCAAAGAGCATATCCTTTGGGTTCATCACTGAATGAGTTAATTTTGTCATATAAACATTGGCTGCATTGATTGAATGGCTATGTCTGTTTGGTAATTTAATTTTAAGTTAATGTTTTCTTTCTGGACACCAGTCAGTTCAGCGGCTCTTAAAGAAAACATTTTGGGCTACATTATTTATATACAATTACACAGTCCAGGAAATGCTCAAGATCCCTGTTCATGCATTCTTTCATTAAAGTGTGTGTGTGTCAACACACACTTTTCTTTCTTTCTTTCTTTCTTTCTTTCTTTCTTTCTTTCTTTCTTTCTTTCTTTCTTTCTTTCTTTCTTTCTGTCTGTCTGTCTGTGTTTCTTTCTTTCTTTCTCCCTCCCTCCCTCCCTCCCTTCTTTCTTTCTTTCTTTCTTTCTTTCTTTCTTTCTGAATTTGAAATTTTCAATCTTGAATATCTTCAACAGTATAATAGAGATGTCATTCCAACTTCTACTAGGGGGTTGTTGACCATTGGCATCTAATCACCTAATGAATTAAAAATAAAAGTTGTAGCAATTTAAATTATGTAAAAAAGCACCATTAGAAATTTTAAATCTTGAATAACTTCAAAGCTATAATAGATAGAGATGCCATTCCAACTTCTACTCCTGTTTTATGGAATAGTTGTACATTGCCATACCAACATGCTTTGAAGACACACACACTGATTTGCTATGCAGCAAATCATCTTTCCTAGTTCTTTCTTTCTTTCTTTACAGGCAAATTTGTCCGACCTTTGATTTGAAAAGTATTATATGTAGAAACTCCAAACTTAACACAATTATACTTCTATGGATAAAGTCTGGCCTTTTGATAATGAGAGGTCATGCTTATAAAAATTATGCAAATGAGGGCTAATTAAAATTTTAAATCTTCAATATCTTATATACTCTAGTCGATGTGGTTCCGAGTGTATAGGAGTTCGATCATAGCAAGGTAAAGGTCATCTCAAATGTAAAGGTCATGTCAAGGTCAAAGGTCAGTTTTAAGCCCAAATGTCATTTTTGAGGTCAAGGATCACTTCAGGTAGAGGTCATCTCAAGGTCAAAGGTCATTTCTAGGTCAGAGGCCACTTTCGGTGGCTGTTTTCTTCTACCCATAACTTGGTCGATTTTTATCCAATTTTGATCATGTTGGACTCAAATTGTAGCTATTGTGACCTTGCACATTTCTTAAATTTACATGTGACCTCTAAAGTTCAAAAGTTAAGGTCATTTGGACCTTTGAAAGTTTCATCCAGTCATACCTTGGCCAATCTCCATCCAATTCTAATCATGTTGGACTCAAATTGTAGGTATTGCTACACTGGACATTTTTATAAGAACATGTAAACTTAAAAGGGCAAAGGTCAAGGTCATTTGGCCCTTTGAAAGTTTCATCTTGCCATAACTTGGTCAATTTTACTCCGATTTGGTTCATGTTTGGCTTAAATTGTGGGTATTGCAACACTGCGCAATTTACATGTGACCTGTAAAGGTCATTTGGACTTTGAAATTTGCATCCGGCCATAAGCTTAATGGAATGTGAAGTACCGAAGGATAAAAGTTGTAGCAGTTAATATTTACAACCTTTGAAGGCACACAGACAGATTTGCTTTCAAGCAAATCTTCTTTTCCAATTCCTTTCTTTCTTCTTTCTTCTATACCAGCAAATGTGTCCGACACTTTTCTCGGACACTATTATACATAGAAACTCCAAACTGGGCATGATTGTACCTCCATACAAGGAGTTTGACTATTTATACACAGAAATGAAGATGTTTAAAATTATGCAAATTAGGGTCATTTGAAATTTTCAATCTTGAATATCTTCAACACTATAATAGATAGAGATGTCACTCCAACTTCTACTAGGGAGTTGTTGACCATTGTGCACATAATGAATTAAAAAATAAAAGTTGTAGCAATTTAAATTATGCTAAATAGCACCATTAGAAATTTTAAATCTTGAATAACTTCAAAGCTATAATAGATAGAGATCCCATTCCAACTTCTACTCCTGTGTTGTGGAATAGTTATATATTGCCATACCAATATGCTTTGAAGACACACACACACTGATTTGCTATGCAGCAAATCATCTTTCCTAGTTTACTTTTCATTTATTCGACCTATTTTAGAATACGGTAGCGTGGTTTGGGATGGCTGTGCACAGGCCGATGAAAGAATGTTAGAGGATCTGCAACAGGGGGCGACCCGCATCGTTACAGGATCTATGCGCACAACCCGAAATCTGCGAAATTATATATTCTATATGTTTACATACCTATACACATTAATTGTGACTTGTTTGGTGCTGTTAGCATTATTGTAGAAAAATGGAAGACGATCCAGTATCTTTCATAGCTACTCACTCATGTGTGTTTTGTCGGTGCTAAATCATGGAATAGGTGTAACTTATGCTGGCGGAAAATAAACGTAGACAGGATACCATGTTAGGCCAATCGTATCTGTTTGCTTTCATTTTTCCGGCAGGATATAATGATAGAAGAACTAGTATGTTTCTTATCGACCAACTTATGTGTGTTATGCCTGGTGCTAAGTTATAGAGTAGGTGTAACTTTAAATGAAAGATGAACCAATATCTCTCTTATTTACCCACGTGTGTGTTATACTTGGTGCCAAGTTATAGAATGTTGTAGAGTTGTGCTGTAGATTTTTTTTCTATTTAATATCCGGTGCTGTTACTTTGTATTTGAATATTAACATAGACTTGTTTCTGTATGTGTTCACGGACTGTCAACTTAATATACCCAGGTGCCGATGGATCACCAACTTGTAATTTTGGGAACCCATCGTATAACAATGAATTTGTGGGGGTTTTTTTTTTGTTTTTTTTGTTTTTTTGTTTTTATTGCTTTGTTCGTGCAAGTATTCATAGACTGCCAACATAATTCACTCAGTGTCTTATCTGGTATTAGTTTATATCTATATGTTTTCATAGACTTTTTCTGTAGTACATAATTCATAGATACCTATTGTAAACCCAATGTAATAATGTATGACGAATGAGTATACATAGACTCTCTTTCAGTGAATAAAAATTTTACTACTACCCCTAATGTAAAGTTATAGGAAGAGACTGGCTGAGAAACCCTTTCCAAACTAAGAGAGAGGTCGAAACTTATTATGATGTATAAAATTATCCACAGGCTAGCTCCAAATTATTTGTATTCTTCTCTCCCTAACGTCCCATCACCAAACGAACCGCCCCCCCCCCCCCCTTATAACACCAGGCGGCGGTCTGATATTGACAGACGGTCTGAAGTGCCTTTGTTCCATTCAAGATTAACGTTGTTTAATAAATCCTTCTTTCCTTTAGCCAGTAAATTGTGATATCTTCTGCCACTCGACGTGCGTAATTTACCGACTTTCAATCAATTTTAAATGATAATTTCTTGGCCCAAGAAATTGCCGCTGAAATATCCCGGACTTTTTAGTATAGATAAGAGGTACATATCTATTTTACGCTCCAGATTGCAAATGAGCCGCAGCCGAATGAGCATCTCCTCTAAATCACTACCCCTCGAGTGCTTCTTGCACTCGATGTGTGGTGGCGCAGCCGGTTGTGTGTTACGTTTGTCCTGTGCCTCCGTCCTCCTTCACCAGAGGGATTAATATAGGGCTTCTTCCCAATTGTATTCTACGAATAAACTATGTTTAAACCAAAGAAATTGAACAGGTCAACCATCAAAAGAAAAGGTGGCATGTCAACTTTTATATGCTTGTGGTGACAAAAGTAATCGGGATACAAAAAATCGCAGGGATAGTTTTTTCCGTAGATATTTTAGCTGCAGAATGCACATTTTTTTTATCGATTTATGTCCAGCACGTAATGACTTATTTTGATGTTTTTTACATCGACCATTGTCGACATACAAGTCAAGGTTTATTTAACAATTAAAGAAAGAAAACTCCGATGACAATGCGTACATCATCTTTGGATCATGACAAACACACATATATGGTTTGGGTGTAGTGCAGAAAATACTTTTGGAGATATAAGAGACTGAGGTGGCAAATAGTTTTGGTGTATTTCATGTCGATAATACAGCACTGGGGCAGGCTATTGCGAGTGTTACTCAATGCCATCAAATCACTGTTTGTTGTTTTTTTCTGTAAAACGCATGAAACCTCATCACCCGCGTGTTTTCTTACAGGTGGGTCTCAGATTCCTGAGGCAGATTGTCATACACATCTCGGCATCACTTTGAATCGGGACTACTCTTGGCGTGCTCATGTCACGCGGATTACCAATAAAGATGGCCAAAGAATTTCCTTACTTCGGAGATTTAAGTATGAACTAGAAAAGATGATTTGCTGCATAGCAAATCAGTGTGTGTGTGTGTGTGTGTGTGTGTGTGTGTGTGTGTGTGTGTGTGTGTGTTCAAAGGATATTGGAATGGCAATGTACAACTATTCCATAACACAGGAGTAGAAGTTGGAATGACATCTCTATCTATTATAGCTTTGAACTTATTCAAGATTTAAAATTTCGAATAGTCGTGATTAGCATAATTCAAATTGCTACCCCCATAGTGGTTTTGAAGATATATAAGTTTTAAAGTTTCAAATGCTGCTAATTAGCATAATTTAAATTGCTTTAACTTTTGTTTTAAATTCATTAGGTGCGCAATGGTCAATAACCCCCTAGTAGAAGTTGGAATGACATCTCTATCTATTATACTTTTAAAGATATTCAAGATTTAAAATTTCAAGTGCCTCTAATTTGCACAATCTTAAACATCTTCATTCCTCTGTATAAAAAGGTCCAACTCCTTGTATGGAGGTACAATCATGCCAAGCTTGGAGTTTGTATGTATAATAGTGTCAAGGAAAAGTGTCGGACAAATTCGCAGGTAAAGAAGAAAGAAAGAAAGAATTTCAGAAAAAAACAGTAAAAAGTATGTGTTGATACACGCATTTTAACTAGAAAAGATTTGCTTTACAGCAAATCTGTCTGGGTGCCTTCAAAATGAGAACACTTTGAACTGCTACACTTTGCAATTGTTCAACATAATCTATATTTTGTGTATTGGCCTAATTTGTATAAATAAAAATGCTACAACTTTGGTTCTTGGTTTATTGGATGTGGCTATGTTACAAACTTATAAACTGAAGTTTGAATGACACTACTATCTACAGCAGTTATGAAGCTGTTCAAGATTTTAATTTTGTGTATTGCATAATTTGCGTAAATTAAAAGCCTACCATTTTGATTCATGGTTCACTGGATGCACCAATGTCCCAAACCTACAAATTGAGGTTGCAGTTATACCTCTGTGTGTAATAGTTTTGAAGCTATTCAAGATTTAGATTTTGTGTGTTCGTCTAATTCGCATAAATTAAAATCCTACAACTTTGTTTCATGGTTCATTGGATGCACCTATGTAACACAAACAAAGAGTGAAGTTGAAATAGCACCTCTTTGATAGTTTTGAAGTTTTGAATTCTACAACTTTGGTTCATGGTTCATTTGATACGGCTATGGAACAAACCTACAAATTGAAGTTGAAATGGCACCTCTATGTATAATAGTTCTGAAGTTTTTCAAGATTTAAATTTTGTGTATTCAAAGTTGCAGAAATTAAAATTTTACACTTTTTTTCATTTGATGGGTCTATGTTACAAACCTTTAAATTGAAGTTAGGATGGTACCTCTTTCTATAATAGTTTGCAGTTACTCAATAAGATTTAATTCTGAATATTCACCTAATTTGCATGAATTGAAAGCCTACAACTTTGGTTCATAGTTCATTGGATGCGGCTTTGCACAAACCTATAATTTGAAGTTGGAACGTCTATCTATCATATATATATATATATATATATATATATATATAATATAACATCTATAACAGTTTTGGAGATTTTAACTTTTAATTTTTCAATGTCCCTAATTAGCATACTTTGAAATTCCAAAACTTTCATTTACTGTCCATTGTATTGGCACGAGTCACAAACCTAAACATGTACATTGAAAATTTGTGTCTATCTGCAATAGTTTGGAAGATATGGAGCTTTTGCAACTTGTATTGCCCCCCATTGGCATAATTTTAAACATCACGACTATTCCACCCCAGGTACATAATTTCATTGGTAGGCCAGTCACCATGGCAGGGTTGGTCGTTAATGGAATAATAGTGACAGAGAATGACTCCGGACAAATTTGGGTGCCATGGAAAGGAAGAAAGAAAGAAACTAGAAAGTGAAGATTTGCTTCACAGCAAATCTGTCTGAGTGCTTTCAAAATGAGAACAGTTTGAAATGCTACCCTTTGCCATTGTTCAACATAATCTAAATTTCGTGTATTAGCCTAATTTTTATATATTAAAATGCTCAGCTTTGGTTCTTGGTTCAAGGGATGTGGCCATGTCCCAGACTTATAAAGTGAAGTTTGAATGAAACTACTATCTATAATAGTTTTGAAGCTTTTAACATTTTAATTTTGTGCATTTGCCTAATTTGCGTGAATTATATAAGCCTAGGAGAACTTTGGTTTATTGTTCATTGGATGGGGCTATGCCACAAACCCATCAATTAAAGTGGGAATGGCACCTCTATAATAGTTTTGAAGCTATTAAAGATTTACATCTTGAATATTCACCTAACTTGCATAAATTAAAATCATACAACTTTGGTTCATGGTTAATTGTATGTGACTTTGCCACAAACCTATAAATTGAAGTTGGAATGGCATCTCTATGTACATTAGTTTTGGAGATATTCAACTTTGAAATTTTTCAATGCCCCTTATTAGCATAATTTGAAAGTCTACAACTATACTGTCCATTATAGTGTCAAGTGTCACAAAGGTGTATATGCACATAGGAATTTTGAGTCCATCTGCAATAGTTTGGAAGATATGGCACTATTAAAATTTTTGTTGCCTCTAAAATTTGCATAATTTTAAACATCATGACTGTTCCAAATGAGATGCACAATTTCACTGGTTATGTCAGTCACCTTGGCAAGTTTGGTGGTTTTTGGAAAAATATCTGAGAAAAACTCTGGACCAACTTGGTCGTAAAGAAAGAAAGAAAGACATTGGCATTTTATTTCTTTGGTAATTTATCTGAGATGAAAGACTACCTGTCCTATGTGACCACTTTTGTCTGGCATTAGGGGTGGTCTAAATTGCAGGTATCACTGTACATGTGAAACCTCTCTGCAGTGGGCACCCTCGCAACCAGGGAAAAGTGCCCACTTCTGAGAGGATCAGCCCTTCTGGGCAGTATTGATGAGTATATGTGCATGTACAGTGTACACATATTATAATTCAGAGGGGTGTGTATAGATGCAGTACAAAACTGTCTTTGTTCCTTTATTACATAAACAAATTTTACCAGATGCTGTCACAAAACTACATGTACATGTGCCTGTGAACTGAGACATGCACTTTACTGAGTGGGTATTGGCCATGAAGAACAGGCTTCATCTCACTGGTTGCAAGAAAACAAAGACATGAAAGTGTCCAGTGAGATGACACAAATCCACACACTGTTTCAAAATTCACCAAGTTGTGAAAACAGTCATTGAGGACTGTAAGTCCAGACTTTAATGGGTCAAGCAAACTGAGCTCTGTATCTAGTCTATTTTTAACAGAGGGTACACTCAGGCTTGTTCTGCCTAGAAGTCCAGTCCCTCTGATCCATTGGGACTGATAAGCCCAGCCTCAGGCGAAAACAGACCAGCCAGGACACTGGTCAGTCGCAGTCATTGTGCACTTACAGCTCTGTCCAGCGTTAGTGTTAAACATGGAGAAGATATGTTTCTTGCACAGAAAGAGATTCTCTGCATTTTATTGAGAACCTCATTACACAGTTTGTTGGGAGTTCCTCCACCTCCCATTTACCATAAGACCCAAACCTTTCAAACCATACACCTAGCAGGCATGGCTAGAAGGCTGCCTATGAGACACGTTCAAGTATCATGAATGTAAAATGATTGCCTAGCACCATGGAGGCTTGTAACATGCAGTACAGCAGAACCCTAGTCAAAATGTGGATTGGTGGGAAATACACTGAATTTAGCATACATTGAAATTTCCCCCAACTTTTGTTTGCATGCTTTTGGATTTGCCAGATGTCTTAAACCTATATGTGTAAGTTAGAACTTTGTGTCTATCTTTAATGTTTTTGAAGATACAAAGCTTTTAAAATTTTAATTGCCCATAATTTGCATAATTTTAAACATCATTACTATTCCAAGTGAGGTGCCTAATTTCACTGGTGGGTCAGTCATAATGGCAAGTTTGGTGGTTTTCGGAATAATATTGTCCGAGAAAAAGTCCATACAAATTTGGTCATAAAGAAGAAAGATAAAAGAATTCTTGGAAAAACAAAATGTCTGGGTTGGCAGCCAGACATAATGAACCCAAGGTAAAACAACATATCTGGGTTCGTACCCAGACATAAAGAGAGAATTTTAGGAAAAACAGAAAAGTGTGTGTTGACACACACACACCTTAATTATCACGCAAATCCCTAGTCAAAATGTGTTGTTCTATGATCCGTCCAATTCATGAGTATGGTGATATATTGTTCGACAACTGTGGCAAGGTGCTGTCTGATCGGATGGAGTTGATTCAGTATAACGGCTTTAGCGCCGCCAAAATTTGTACTGGTGCATTGAAACATACGTCACATGTTAATTTACTTCGTGAGTTCGGGTGGTCAACTCTTGCAGACAGACGTCAATACTTCAAGCTTGTCCTCTTTTACACAATGTACCACAATCTTACTCCTTCTTATCTCTCTGATCTGGTACCCTCTCCTCCTGTTGGTCGAGCTCTCCGACATTCAATATCGGCACGCTCCATTAGATATAGAACTTCGCGTCTGGGTAACTCTTTTCTCCCAGACGCTATCAATAGACCATGTCAGAAATGAGTTTCACCACCAGATGGCTCTGGGGTACTATACACCCTAGCCTGACAGAGTGCCCACTAGCTAAGCATGGCAGAGTATGGGAGGTGGACAGTCTTTGAGTTGAAACAGGAACTAATCAAGAGAGGAGCACCAACTAAAGGCAAAAAGTGTGATTTAGTAGAAGGTAAGTACTTGCTGATCAGTTTCATATATTATCTTACAGGAATTTATCCCAAGATTACAAGTTTAGTCACTTGACTCCAATGGGTTGAACCAGCAGTTTACATCACTGGTCATATATTGCTGTGTGTGTGTTGTCTCTTGGCCACACACAATTCTGTGACAAGTCAAATTATGAGACTGTGATTAAAAGTATAATTAATGTTCTATAAAGAGAGACTTTCATAGCCATACATACATTATTTTGAATGTGGAATACCCTGGTCAAAGTGTACATAAGCCACCAGTAGCCTGACCTGAGCCAAGCCTCTGGGGCCCAGCCAGTAGCTTGTATATTGGGTCACTCCAGGGGATTAGCAAGGTGTTAATGCTGCTGTTGTCTAGTTCATCTGGGGAGAGTGCTCTATTGGTGTGCTGTGTATACAAGACACTTGTTGGTAATGTGTTTGTCCAGAATAACAATGAGGTAAAAACACTGAATACTTAAAGGCAAAGATGAAAAACTGAACAAAAAAAGGAAAACTAACTTTGGGATGGGACATGCGCATTGGCGGTATGTTTTGTGTGCTTTCAGTTATGGTTTTGAATCCTTGGTCGGGCCATTGAGGAAGGGGTGTTTCTTTTTTCAGACTGAGTATAGGTTCAGAATGAAAATTGTTATTTCTGTCATATGCGTCAAGTCTGAAAAAAAGTGCAAGACTAAATATGTGTCCTGTCAACAGAACTGTATGAGGTAATGAAGGGCAGCCAAGCTGTTCAAATGTAAGGAAAAAGGTAAACTTTCAAACTGGAGGGGACATAAAGTTACTTTTCCTTTTCTTGTTTAGTTTTTCATCTTTGCCTTTGAGTATGCAGTGTTTTTACCTCATTGTTATTCTGGACAAACACATTACCAACAAGTGTCTTGTATACACAGCACACCAATAAAGCACTCTCCCCAGAGGAACTAGACAACAGCAGCATTAACACCTTGCTTATCCCCTGGAGTGACCCAATATACAAGCTACTGGCTGGGCCCCAGAGGCTTGGCTCAGGTCAGGCTACTGGTGGCCTATGTGCACTTTGACCAGGGTATTCCACATTCAAAATAATGTATGTATGGCTATGAAAGTCTCTCTTTATGGAACATTAATTATACTTTAAATCACAGTCTCATAATTTGACTTGTCACAGAATTGTGTGTGGCCAAGAGACAACACACACACAGCAATATATGACCAGTGATGTAAACTGCTGGTTCAACCCATTGGAGTCAAGTGACTAAACTTGTAATCTTGGGATAAATTCCTGTAAGATAATATATGAAACTGATCAGCAAGTACTTACCTTTCTACTAAATCACACTTTTTGCCTTTAATTGGTGCTCCTCTCTTGATTAGTTCCTGTTTCTACTCAAAGACTGTCCACCTCCCATACTCTGCCATGCCTAGCTAGTGGGCACTCAGTCAAGCTAGGGTGTATAGTACCCCAGAGCCATCTGGTGGTGAAATTTCTGACATGGTCACAGTGGAATAACCTCCCTTCTGACATTAGAGATTCACTTTCCTTACAAGTATTCAAATCTTAAAACTTCTCTCGTAGCCACATACAATGTTCCGTAGTTCTACCTCCATGGTGACAGATTTGCTGATATTTGTCACAAGCAATTACGCCCAGGATTCTCCAGATTAAATTTTGACCTCCACAATAATAACATCCTGCCCGACCCATCCTGTGCATGTTCTCATCCTACTGAAGACACCATGCACTTTCTTCTCTTCTGTCCCAACTACATCGTTCAAAGAGACAATTAAATTACTTAATACTGTTATTCCTTTGCTTGCTCCGGGGGTTAGCCCCCATCTTATAATCCATATTGATAGTGATAGGTTAGTTGAAATATTTCTCCAAGGCAGTAACGAGCTTTCCAGCTGCCTAAATATCCAGACCTGTCATGCACTTCAGCTGTACGTCATTGAAACCAGGTGCTTTAACGACTAAATGTTTCGGTTACTGTAATGATCATTGGTTCGGACTATGAAAATTTATTTGTATCACACTTTTTCCGCATTGGGCAAATATTGAACTTAACTTCATACTGGCTTAATTTGTAGCTTATATGTAACCACATTTTTATATTTGACTGAATTTTCGCTGATATTATACATTGGTAACAATTGCTTTGTCCTATGTGTCTTGTACATACATACTTTGTGTCTCCATGTTCTGGAGAACCCATGTATTGGTCATCTCGATGTACTATAGGGCTATCCAGATTAAATAAATACGTTTTAACTTAATATAGACTCAACAATTTTTCACAATTTTGATAATTTGTAAAAAAATCGGAAAATGACAACAACATCGTGTAGTGAACAAATCTTTTGAAAATCGAGGAATGGTACATTCCCACTACGTTTGAAGAGAAACTGACATAATTATATCCTTGGAGAAGTCGGGGAAAAAAGTACAAAAATTCTTAAAAGCTACAAATAAGGACCACCTGTTGAATAAATTTGGGTATCAGCATACCAAAATATGTTTCGAATCAATTTCAAACTGATTGACTCGGTTGCGTGGGAGAAGAAAGGTTTGTTTTTTGTTTGTTTGTTTGTTTCTTTGTTTGTTTTTTTTTTGAAGATTTTGCCAAGCAAAAAGATCATGATGATTATGTGCTCTGATGACGGGAATATGCTGTTTCTGCAAGTGCACCTTTTACTGCTCTAAACCTGTACTGTACTGATACTTTTTAAAAAGTGACCAAAAGCTTGATATTACAAAGAGAAAGCCAATTTGTCAGTTTGACCTTTGAAAAATCATTAAATGTCAAAATTAATCGCGCAAAAGGAACCCCAGGGGTACTTTCCTACTTGTGTTTAATAATGATCATGAGCCAATGCATGGTACCCCATTACCAAGATAATGACTCACACTCAGGCTCAGACATAGTTTTATTTGACTAATTACAAAATCATTTAAGCAGATAATACCAATACAAAATTGTAAACAAATATATGACTTACATATAGAAAGGGAAAAAGGTATTTCAAGACAAAAAGTCAGGATGAACCCCGCTAAGGACATTCAACACGTTATCGCGGGGACCACCTTTGGGTATGTTTACATGAAGTGTGAATATATTTATATAGTCGTTAACATTATACAAAAACTGAAGTACAAATGAAAGTCAATCAAATATTAACCATAATATTACACAAAGAACTGAAGTGCAAAATGTAAGTCAATCAATTATAATTCCAGACAAAACAATTTGCTATGTTGCAGATTTCAGAGTACTTATTGAAAAGGAATTTTTTTAATATAATTGGAGAAACCATAGTATGAATGGGTTGTGACTTTTCTTTAATATTTTGTGGCAACTCTTTTAGAATTCCGGGGATATAATAACGAATACAGTTCTTGGTGGAAGCTTTTAAACGGAGGGGATGACGAGGAATGTGTTGATGTCGGGTGTTATGCGTATGGGTAATTGGTAAGGGAGCAAACATATTATCAAAGCATCTAGGCAACTGATTTTGGTTATATCTATGGTAGAATTTAAGTGCCTTTAGATATAATAGATCCTGGACCTTTAGTACCTTAAATTGTTTAAAAATGGGTTCCGTATGTGCACAGTAAGTTTAAGAACTTACAAGGCGGATTGCTTTCTTTTATAATGTTACAACTCGATCACATGAATGGCCCCAAGCAAGAATAGAATAATTAGGATGTGGCAAGAACAAAGAGTTATAAATGAGCAAGAGACTTGAAGTGGGCAAATAATTGTGAAGTCTTTTTAGCGTACCTATTATACGAGAGAGTTTACTTGATATTTTATTAATGAGGGCTTTCCAGTTAAGATTTTCATGTATCATGAGTCCCAGGAAGTCAAATTCGGTTGTTCTTTCTACGGGAATGTTATTAATTATTAGATTAATGTTTGAACTAAGTTTACGTTGTGGAAAATGAAAGATCATATATCTGGTTCACTCAGCGTTAAATCGGCGCTTTAAGGGTTAAATATATTGGCATTGACAAATGTAGCTTTGTTTGGTGTACTGAAGTCAACTGTCACTTGGAAGTGATAGCTTTTGCAGAACTTTGATAAATATATTGGATATAATTGTGTTAGGTGCTCTGTTTGTACTTGTTCATTTTGTTCTTTCATGTTTGTACTTGATCATTTTCATTTTTCTTCTTTACTTTTTTACCCCTGTACTACGCAATCCTCCAGGTGGTGCCACCAAGAACGAAAAGAACCTAGATGTTTATCCGCACAATATCTAAAAAAGAAAGAAAAAAAATCAAGAGGCCAGCTTCTTGTGTTGTAGACGCTATGGTGTTTGCAAAAAAAAGTTTACAAATATACGGATAGATTGAATGACAGACGGACAGACGTGAGTGATCATATGAGCTCTGTGACCTATGGTCAGCAGAGCTAAAAATAGAAAAATCACAGTGCTACCTGGTGGCCAAAATGTGAACTCCATGACCCCGGGTAACCCTGTATACTAGTACAATATAAATGCAATTGGCCAGGTAGTTCTCGACAAATAATTTGCAATTTTTTCAACAAACAGTTTTTAAAGCATCCAAAAATGAAAGATTATTGCATCATCAACTCTTTCGCAAACTTGGAAGAGGACCATCTGGGGCACATCTTTGTGCAAAATCAAAACGTGCCATGCAACGATTTGTGAGGGAAAGTCCAAAATGTAAAAAGTCTGACCGACAGGACAGAAGGACCATGGATGCAATCAAATTTTACAAGCTCTGCTGACAGACAAGTCAGCAGAGCTAAAAATGACCCCCCCCCCTCAAAAAAGTCATAGGAAAAAAATTAACTAAAAATTGAATGCACCTTTTTTCTTTAAACTTTTTTTTTTTTTTTTTGCCGGTCCACTGTCCAAACTGCCTTCCCCGAGAATGACCCCAGCAAACATGGACACAGAATTACTTGACCCTTCAGTTTCACACCGCAGTGGCTCGCATAATCAGGACGAAACCATTTACGCCTACTACACATTTCCAGATTAGCGTATAGGCCTATTTCTCACAGTCAAGTGAAAAATAGGCTATACAGATAATATAAGCTGTGTTTCATGTCACAAGGTCTTCCTACATACACAACATATAAAAAAAATCATTATTTTATTAAAGATACACCTGTGTCTTTATGCTCGGCCTCCCTCCACTACTCCTACTCCTTCCCTTTCTCTTCCCAATGCGCAAAATGTGCTCTGTGTTATGACATGGAGGAATCCCACACATGGTGTGTCCGTCCATGCTCGTGCAAGAAGAAAAGGGCGTTTCGCAGTAAAATCAGACGGGTTTTTTTTAAAGCAGTACCGCTACACACAGGTAGGGCCTATATGTGGGAACTACTTGTGAAAGCAACTTCGGCAGCCTGAGAGATTGTTTCTATTTCATAAATGGCAGTTCGTATCTTGTATACTGATCAGACATGTATAGGGTAGCTATGTGAATGCTTGTGGATTATTAATGATCTTATTTCGACACGTTTGAGAATTATTATAGGCCCTACCAACCCTGGTAAACGACCCTGGGATCTCAGCTAGCCTGATAAAAGTCGCCATACCTAAAAAAATTGCAACCTATTTGTTAGTGGTAAAACCCATAGTTATTCATTATAAGACCTCCCAAAAATAATTGTTTGTTTCCCCTAACCGGACCAACCCATCTCTAAACCCCCTACCACCTCCTGCTTACTTCCGACCAAAAACAAGAAACAAACAAACAAAAACATCTACCTACCCAAAATTGTGGAATATTTAACAAAGAAAACATGCCGATCCACACAAATTATCGTTATTAGACTTATATATATATATATATATATATATATATATATATATATATATATATATATATATATATATATATATATATATATATATATATATATATATATATATATATATATATATATATATATATATATATTGCCCAAGTATAAACCTTGAAAAACACAGCTTTTGCTTTTGGTAACCATGGAAATGATCGACAACATGGGCAGAATCTTCACAATACTGGGGAGACCCCAGCCATAAAAATAAAGTTGCCGATCGAACTTCGATTCCCATGCACAATAGACCTAAAATCTTTATCTCAAGTCAGCTTGTGAAGTTCAACATTTAAAAACAAACTGCTGGTGTCATTTCATGTCCCCGTATTCTTGCTGTACATAGCCTGCAGCCCAAGGAGACAAAATCAATAATGCAGGATTTTAATTTATGGAAGAAGGCACACAGATAGGTCTGTATTTGCTTTGAAGAAAATCTTCCTTTCTAGTTAATAGTTGCTTCTTGCAACGTCATCGAAATTTCTTGTTCATTTCAAGTTGTGCAACTGAGAAGACAGAAACATGAACAAGCCTTCATTTGTGCTTTAATATTGGTCACAGGGGCGTACGGTTGACCAAGAAGAGACCCGGATGTTTAGAAAAACCGCAAAGTGGTAACGGTACAACGCTGTAGTCTAACCTGTTGTCAACATAAACAAATTGCGTTCTCGATAGACGCGCGCACCTGTCCATATGAAAGACACGTGCGTGTCGCGCTCTTTGATACACAAAGGCCGTCTCTTCCAGCAAAAATTTCAATATTTATGAGAAGTCGAGGATGGTTTAATGTATTATGTTAATGAGGCGACAGCGTAATACTCGAAGGAAAAATTGATTATTCGCAGAGCTGGGCGGGCAGACAGCTGGCATTGTGGCCAGTTCGTTTATTAGACGGCCGTGGCACGTTAGTCTCTTCACGGGCCGACAGTGGACATTCAAGGTAAGGTTTTCATTTACACTTTTGATCCGATCATCATGTCTCTATCTCTCATGACCAAGCACTTTGCATGACAGCCAGTGCAAATGTTAACCCGCATTAGAGATGGATCTGTTCGGTAAGATGACTCTTATGCGGGAATACCGGTGACTGCATGCGTTCACCAAGGCATATTTCCATGAATGAGAAATTACCGTAATGAGATGCAGCCAGGTCTTTTGTATTGCCTCCAGAGCCAGGTTGGTCGGCAATGTGTCATCGGATGCAGAATGAATCAGATGAGGGGTAAATAGCCCATGTAACGTCATATAATTGTCATTTGGGAAGCCGTTTGTGCAGAAAGCTGTTCACGAGTAAATGCTAGCCTTACTAACATACTCATCGCCGAACTGGATTTAACGTTAAATTGAAGTATTTATAATATAGGCCTACTCGCGTCTTTTCTCATCCAAAAATCTTTGGCTGACGGAATGAGTTTTTACATGCCACGTGCAAATCCGACACGTTTTCCAACTGAATAATAATAGTTCGTTTTTTCCTCCTCAGAAATATATTGGTACACTAGCAACAGAAGCGGGGCAAGATGGCAGAGAACGGAGTGATAAGCCCTGAAAACGACCACTTCCCGGCACCCGAAGATCGTGTCCGCAGTTCGCGGGCGATGTCTCGTAGCGGGAGGACATCACCGGCGCACAGCGCACATGGCAGTTACTTCAGATCAACCATACTTAACAGTAGTCAAGAGAAACGCGCCAAAAAAGTAAGATTCTATCGAAATGGCGATCGTTTCTTTAAAGGCATGCTTTACGCTGTTTCTCCGGAAAGGTTCAGGACTTTCGAGTCGTTGCTTGCAGAACTGACGAATAGTCCACTTTGTGACAATACTGTTCTCCCAAATGGAGTTCGCTGTATCTTCTCGATTGATGGCTCCAGAAAAATAACCAGCTTAGATCAACTAGAGGAAGAAGAAAGTTATGTGTGTGCATCAACCGGTGTTTTCAGAAAAATGGACTACCCCAAAAGTAACACACCTATCTGGAAAGTGAATGCCTCCCGGGGAGGCGACGGGAAAGAAGGGTGGATTCCTTTTACTTTGGCCAAGGACAGTGAAGACCTCATGGACACGGAACGAAAGTACATAAGACCGAAGTTGGTGACCATAGTGAGAAATGGAATAAAACCGAGAAAAGCGGTTCGAGTTCTTCTCAACAAAAAGACTGCACACTGCTTTGATCAGGTTTTATCCGACATTACCGATGCAATCAAACTGGACTCGGGGGCCGTCAAGAAAGTCTTCACATTAGATGGCAAACCGGTAAGAATCCTCCTCTCCTCTAAGAATCCAAGCCGTGAGTTAGTACATGCTGTTAATGTTTAAATATCATTTTGGGCGAGATACATTATACTACATTTTATCCTGTCATGATCAAGACATGATATATACCTGCTGTTCTGTTGTAATGGCACCTTTATTAAATAATCTGTTTCTCATGTCCCGACCCTACATTTTGCCCCCAACCCAACGATAAAAAAATGCGTTTTCATTTCTACCGACCCATATGTTGGGCGTCACAGACAAGGAGACACATACATACATAGTTCTAAGAATGTGGTTTGTACACCACACCAATTAGTAGTATGTACACATGCACTGCGAGCACACGTTATCAATGTCAAGGTTTGAAGAACTTCATAATGGTGGGTCCCTTGGAAGAACAGAGCTGCGTTCTGAAAGTGCTATCCAGGGTAAAGAAATTCTTAAATAATTCAATAAATAAATAAATAAATAAATAAATGAATGAATGAATGAATGAATGAATGAATGAATGAATGAATGAATAAATAAATAGATTGACATAAACCAGTGGAATATGGTATGGTACAGTCACACAACAAAATAAATACAAGTAAATTATAACATCAAAAAAGAACGAAATATCTCAACCTTACTTATATTTCATATTTGTATAATATATTTAAAAATACATAATTGTTGAGGAACAATTTTGATTTCTGGTGGCATTTTGCTTTGACTGATTGACCCTTACATTTTCAAATCTGGAAATGAGAAGCACGGAATTAAATTATGATTATTTGTATTGCCACACACTACCCACTTACCATCATTCTGCCTGCTTCTCTGGTTGTCTGCATTTGATGCTATTTTTCAGAGTGACATTGATCTTTGTGTGATAGAAAACTAATGGGACTTGCTGGTGATGAAAGCACCAACCCCCACCTTCCTACGTGATTTACTTCATCACAAAACAGTGATTTGATGGCATCCTTAACCCTCTCCTTTCAGCGATGTAATTTTGTCTGCATAATGAAATATTTTCGCTATGTGTAGTCAGGAAGGTATTAAGCCCCGAAGGCAAATTAAAAAATCACAATCTCAAGATGTCTGGTGAGCATAAGGTAGTAAGTCATTACTTTGTTCTTCATCATGGTACATACTAATTTTGTATAAACCTATATTGACCCTTTTCCGCTTATTTATGACTGTGTCAACAGCTTTCCTTGACATGGGACATGTTATCTTGATAATCTCAAATACATTTCTCATTCAAACATTCATTACAATTGAAATTGGTAAAACAAATATGGCAACTTTTACATGTACATGTACTTGCACATTGTGGCCATTGGGTGGCATGAAATCAAGGCCATGCGATTGCTAGCTTTGAAGAGCATGCAACACAAATTCACTGAAAGATTACATAAAATTGAAAAGGAGTCTTGTGCCTCATATCATATAGTAATGCAGTCAATTTTCAAGGGATTTGATTGTGGAGTCAGGTTGACAAAGGTGCACTTTTACAAGTGACTTTCTGGTCCAGACCAGATGAAGCCATAAACCAGGCACACCTGGATGGACCCTAACATGGGTAATGAAGACCACCCCCCGCAATATGGTGGGTTAAATCTGATGTGTTCTTTACCATGGCACCAATGAAATTATTGAAAATAGGTTGCATGTAGTGACTGGATCATGTATTTGATCTGTATGAGATCATAAAGCCAAAGTCAGAGGCATTTGTATATTCATGAACATTTGGTGTAGCTTCCACTTATTCACAAGTCTAAATAATGTGGGGGGCCGGGGGGGGGGGGGGGTGTAAGGGAGGGGCGGGATGAAAAACAACAACCAGCAAAAGACATGACATTATAACCCATTTGATCAATTCATAAACCCCCACTTTTCCCAGCTGTTGGGGGATTGCCTGGGATACTGCATATGTACTTATTTTCACATGTATAAATTTTCGTTTTTGCTTTCAGTTATCTAACTGAAGTTTTAATTTCACCATTTTGGACATAGATCTTATTGAACTGAAGTTAAGGTACCAATTTTTCTTGTGTTTTGATTTTCATAGTGTTGCGGCATTGGTAAAGCACGCAAAAATAAAAAGATAGCAAAATTTAGTGAATCTACGATATGTTATGCATTCTTCAAAGTGCCAATACAAGGTCTCAAGGGGCATCAAGAAATGATGATGCTTTAGTAAGGTGTGCCCAAGTCATTCTCATAATTTCTTATTTTGGTCAAGAGCATTGCATCAGACAGTGAATTCAGATGTAGCATATTGCCAACAGTTATGCCATACATGTTGCCAGGGCAACATTATTTTCCAAAATATTGAACATTAACAATAGCATACAAATGACTTTCTTTATTAGGGCAGACAACTCAGCAGTCATGGTGGGCAGATTTTTTTTTTCTTCTTTTTTTTAAGTATTGGCATGAACTTTGTTTTCCGAATGCATTGTGGAATAATTTGCAAATGGCCTAGTGGTAAGTGAATAAAAATATATTTGACAGCTGTATCTCAGATATGCATGATGTGTGGTGAGGTGGTGTCATTCTGTTGATTTGTGTTGTGGCTGAGTAAAGGCAGAGTTGACTTTTGGGCATTGTGACTCATGCTGCCCACTGCACAATAACACAGCAATTATGCAGACCCCCCCCCCACACACACACACACATCTTCATTAACATATTCAGTCCCCTTGCTCTCTGAATAGCCTCGATCCTAATCCCATGGCTGTAACAAAAGCAATAAATACATTGATATTATGACTGGGTGGGTACAGGACCAGATAAAACATGGTGGCAGATGACAGATGTAATATTTGCAGGAGTATAGATCTGTTCTGGTCTGCCAGTGATGTATTGTTGCTATGACAGGGCCAGAGAGAGGCAAGAGAGGGTTATTGTTGGTTATTTAACTCATTGCACACCATATATGCTGATTAAGGTGCAGGGTCAGTGGGTTTGCTCTTGTCTGGCAAGTCCTGATGCAGATGCTGCCTGACAATGGGAGCAGGACTTGCCACCTTATCACAGTAAATGGACTTACATGTGCACACACCCAAACTTGTGGTTTTTACATTTCCAGCATTTAACTGAAGATGTAATTCCAGTAGTTTGGACAAAGTTCTTTTTAAATCTGTTAAAATATTAATGGTTTTGTGCCATCATTTAGAGAGAGAGAGGGAGAGAGAGAGAGAGAGAGAGAGAGAGAGAGAGAGAGAGAGAGAGAGAGAGAGATAGAGAGAGAGAGAGAGAGAGAGAGAGAGAGAGAGAGAGAGAGAGAGAGAGAGAGAGAGAGAGAGAGAGAGCATATGGTTGTCATGTTTTACGTTCAAAGGTTTAATTTGAATATTGAAATGTGTCTATTACCCAGGTTCAAGTTCTATTTGTTTGATGTGCATATGATATACCACTGTACTAAACAGGGATCTAGGAAATGGAATGGCATATTGAATTTAATATCCTTATCTAGTACTATTTTCGACATTTTATCCTTTTATAATTCACTTGGAATAATTTTCAAGGCTGCAGCTTTTGGTCACTGTTTCTGAGATGAGTTCACAGCACTGGTCTTCAGATTGGGAGATGGAATGGTAACTCAATCTAAAACAGTAATAGTAACAGTCATCTTATTTAGATAAATTAAAGTTCTATAACTTTTGGTCATTGTTACTTGGATGTGCCTTTATCACAAGTTTATGAATTGATATTGGAATGGCACCTCTCTCTTTTTTATTCAGATGGGGATGTTGAAGATTTAAATTTTGTGTACATGTACTTCCTGCTGTATGCAACCACTGCCGCAAGCTGCCGTACTGCTTTTTGTGGTCACTAGCCTGGGACTTAGGAGTCAATTTCTTTGTAAAATTTACCTGTGGTGACAGGTCACCTGCTGTATTTGCATAAATTAATATACTACAACTTGGGTTCATGGTTAATTGGATGCAGCTATAGTGTGAATCACTTCATTGATAGATTCATAGATTGGCACCTGTATTTATGGTACTTTTGAAGATGTTCATAATTTAACTTTAGTTTATTCAACTAATTTGCATAAATTCAATTTTTATTGCCTCTAATTTGCATAATTTTCAACTTCTTGACAATTCAAGTTAGGTGCCAAAGTAAATAGAAGCAGTGTTCCCAATAATTTCCAAACATGTTAACTGCTTTTGCAGTGTCTGAAAAAGAATGCTGGACAGCAGAAATATATACATGTACATATACATGTATACATACAAAGAAACAGACAGAAAGAAAGAACTCCAGGGAAAACAGAACACACATAATTATTTGAAAAGAGAGTTGGTGTTCCATCAAACAATTGGACCAGTCAAGCTTGGCCACTGGTGCTTGTCATAAGTGATACACATCTGCAGCATGCAAAACCTAAGCCCTCTTTAAACTGACCCCATGTCTATTGGGACTACTTTTCTAAAGTCCCCAGCATGGTTGCAATAGGCAGGTTGCACTAACTGACCTTTATATGTTCATGGGAGTGCACTGTAAGGCAATTTTGGCAAACTTATATGTTCTATCATGTGTCTTTCAATGTTTTCTGTCCCTGACCGTCATATAATTGCCTTAAAAGTGCCAAGATGAAGATTTCCAGTGGGGGATGTCAAATGCTATGTACATCATTAGAGTACAGAAGTCAGCATGTCAAGTCCACTTGTACAGCAAACACTAGTGGCTGAAGAATACTGGCCTAAGATACATTTATACTCATCAGTTCAGTCAAACTGCTGGAAAGCTAATATGTGTACAAGAAATCTGTTTGTATTATCACAGGGAGAATTGTTGAGGTGATGAGAGTGTTTCTCTTTGTTGACCCACCAGACAAGATGTTGAAGTTGTATGAAGTTGTTTACTTGTTGAATGACAAAATTAAGGAATATACAATCAGTGTTGAATATGTAAAGCAATTTGGAATATCCAATGCGCAGTTCAGTCACTACATACCGGGTACATTGAGCAGGCAACCCATGCTACATGAATTTTTGCCTGTATGGCTATAACCATACAAGAGAAGGCAGGACCTTGACTCAGTCCATGTTTACTGTTTTGCCTCCTTCTTCCAACTCTTCACCTCTGTTGTATTTTCCCTGTCTCTGTGTTGGGTTACCACCTAATGGCCTGTGTTTCACACCATCAGTAATTAAGCAACTGTTAATGTCATTACTGCTCTTTTGAACTTCAAACTGTATAAAACATATTAGCAAATTTACTAGTTTGTGGTCTAACTTTGAGCAGTTTAACTTTTAATACAAGTTCAATAATAAATTATATAAAATTACAAACAATCAGGACTGCAAGATCCACTATAGCTGGGTGTAGGTCACCCTGTGACAATGCATTCAGACAGATAGATGGGTGCATGGATGGATGGATATATGGATGGATGGATGGATAGATAGATGGATGGATGGATAAATGGATGGATGGATAGATAGATGGATGGATGGATGGATAGATGGATGGATAGAGGATGGATGGATGGATGGATAGGGGATGGATAGATGGATCAATAGAGGATGGATGGATGGATAGATGGATGGATAGGGGATGGATGGATGGATGGATAGAGGATGGATGGATGGATGGATAGGGGATGGATTGATGGATGGATGGATGGGTGGATGGATGGATGGATGGATGGATGGATGGATGGATGGATGGATGGATGGATAGATAGATAGATAGATAGATAGATAGATAGATAGATAGATAGATAGATAGATAGATAGATAGATAGATTTTCGTCAAACATTACAAACAAAGAACATTAGTGGCAGGGACTGGTATGGTCAATGTGGAACAAGAGATCAAATATCTGTATAAAAAGTAAAACTTGACACATAAGACTAAAATATACACAATATACTCAATGCATGTAAACATTAGAAAGAGATCATTAATATAGAGAATGTGTTTTGTAAGTGGTGCTACTGGACATTTAGACTTGAGGCTAGCTCCTTACAAATGGAGCCATCTGGTGGGTAAACAAGTCAGGCCTCACTGATTGGTCATCGGTCGTCCACCAGAAGTGGTGTAACATATATAATTCACCTGCCTGAACATTCCCTACTGTCCACAACAAAACTCTCAAGTTATAAGTATAATTAGGTATGGCCTGTATTCTCGACCTATGTGACCAACTGTTCAGAAAAGCATATCAGTAGATGTATAGATAGACTATGTGCAGGCAAACGGTTTGCCATTTCAGAAGGAAAAAAATATGAATGCACAGTTCATGTAAGAAATGTTTAGGAGACAGAGGCTAAATAAGTTGTGCATAGGTCTCACCCTGAGCACAATGTTCATGTTAAAATAGAACTAAATTCCCGTCCATAGACACACTAAAAATACACTCAACTGATATATATGGCATTTCTGTTGCCAAATTCACCCATATTAACTTTTATTGACAAATCGTAGAATGTTCTACCATGTGTGAGTGTGAACAAACACTGAACACTGGAATCAAACGTGTAGCACTGTCATCCTGGAGGTGCTGTGGGAACACAAGGTGTGCCAGGAAAATTGTACCTTCTGCTTGAGTCGCACTGTATTGTGTGTGAACAGCGCTGCTTAAATATTAACCCATTAACCTCCAAGTCTCACAGGCAATCTATTTTTTTTCTATATTTTTTCAACCGAGACTTTACTTATTTTTTTTCTCGGTCACCTTTTTTTTTTTCAGTCCCATTGAATTTTGTGAGGGTGTGTGACAGTGAGAGGAACAAAGAGGATCTGAGAGTGCATTGTTCAGTGGTTTGTGTGTATGTCTCCTACCATGGCAGTCTGTGTCTGTGACATTGATGACATGTGGCTGTGTGCCTACAATGCTTGCTTAGGAGTTGTCAGTAGTACGGTGTAATAATTTCACCTGGCCTGTGTATATCTGTCCCATTGTAAATGCATCAAGCACTAAGTGGACAATACAGAGCCAGATCTGGTAAAAACCAGTCCTGGGTACAGTTAGTTAATCCATTGGAAGTTTAATTAGGCATGAACAAATAAGTGGGCAAACTCACCATATATATATATATATATATATATATATATATATATATATATATATATATATATATATATATATGTATATATGTATATATATATATATATATGTATATATATATATATATATATATATATATATATATATATATATATATATATATATATATATATATATATATATCAAATGACAAACTAGTGTGTGAAAAAGTGCAGCCATGTTTTACATTTAAACTGGAACATTTCAAGCCAAGACATACATACTGGACATGGTAAATGATATTGCCATGACTTATTGTGGGCAGGGTCTAGGTACATTGTCAGCTCAAATGGCAACTTTGGTTCTGTGATTAAGATTTGACTATTGTGTAAACCATAATGACTTAGGGTAGCTAACCTGATCAAACCTTCCACATAAAGCTTACAACACAATGGAGTACATATAGGCTAAGCTTGGAGTGCATTAAGGAGCTGGGGGGGGGGGGGAGGGGCTGGCAGTGACGCCCCAGTTACCTGTGCTGATTCAACTGTGGCATGTCCAAACCTCACTCCAATGAGATTGATTGTAGCACTTATAAAGAGCTTACATGGATCACGAGTTGTAACTAATGAACTTGAAGTGTAACTGATACGCTGAAAAACTAATCAACAAGAAAGTGGACAGCAACTTGTTACTGTGACCAGTGCTCAAATGTTGATGTCTGTGCTGGGGATGGGATACATTGGGACACAGAGTCACAAATCACACCAGTGTACTAAAAAATCCTCATACATGTATTATAGTAAGTCCATATTTTCTGAAAGCTATAACAAGCTGAGGATTCTGTATTTTGTAATATCAACAATGTGTGGGGACTTTGTGTTTGCACAATAATGCAAAAATGTCTTCTCAATTTGACACCAAAGTCACATCTACTTTCTTGTTTAATACTCAATCATTTTGAAAAACTATTTTGGAAATATTGTGTAAATATGCTTATCTGAAAAATGGGTCTCGCTTTTTTTCTTTTCTTTCTTTCATTTTTCTTTTGCAGCATTGATATTGTTGAATTACAAGCCTTTGCAACCGATGTCTTTTTCAATGTGCTCATCCAGACTTGAAATTTCTTGCAATCTAATTGCTATCAAATAACTTAAAAACAGGTCTCAGATTTTCATTCTTTTGGATACATTTGTTAGGAATGCAATTTAAATGCCAGGACGTATTCCAATACCAAAGGCCAAATGGAGAGAGTATAGTTGTGATTCAAAGTGTATGTGTGTTGCCTCTATTGGTGTTAAGAAAAAGGCCTTCAGAGCAAATGCCACCTTTAGTGGGATAGTTGGTGAAGGTCTTGCACCAGTAACCTAGGCCTAATGCATTTACATGTTAAAATAGCGACATTCGCTGGCTTATTTCTGCTATCTGAAACGTAAAACCACAACTTCCTTTGCATTCTACTTCAAGTTTATACCAGTAGCAGCAAGTTAAAACCAAGGAAATGGGGGGTCATGTGATTAGATTTTTTTTTTACAGGGGCATTTGTGTACCTTACCTCCATGATTGACCGTTCCGCGCCAAATATGTCTCCAAAAATACACAAAGTTATCAAATGATTCAAAATATTTCTAGAGTAGCAGTGCCTTTCTAAAACTCACAGTTGATAAGTATTTTCCTATCCAAAATGATGATGGGACCTAATTTGGGATGCTCTGCTCCTGTGATATTAACATCCAATAAACACAGCAACAGTCTTCAGTACTTGATCAAAAGTTGTGGATCAGTTGACCGGACCTTGAGGGGTTACTGGTCCAAGACCTGTAGCATTTGTTTCATGTAGCATCTGGCTAATTTAGAGTGTCCCTTATTGGTTGAGTATTCTGTTTAAACTTTCATTTTAAACTTCGCAGATTTTTGTGTTTTTACAGGTATTTTGGGCCAAAATGACATATTCTTTGGCCCTGTCTTTGCTTACTGCCCCCCCCCCCCCTTTGCATTTGGGTGGGGCTTCCCGGCTGTGCTGTGATTGGTTGAAAGGAGTTGTCACTGACAACTCATTGCTTATGGGGCAAGAAAGGAGACAAAAGCTTAGACTTCCAATGACACCAGTAGATCACTTGATGATGTATAGCTGAGACCTTCCTAAGGGGGGGCTTGGAAGATTAAGTGATATCAACAAGAAACTGTGCAGAACAACTGAGACATATAGAGTCTTTCCCCAAAATTCACTCTTTCATACTTCAGAAAATTTAAACATTGCACATGGAAGTTTAAAGTTTTTAGCTTATCATACAAAAATATCACAAAAAGCGAAATTTTTGGTCTTTAAGCGCATGTATCTTTAATAAGTGCATTGTGTGTGTGTCTGTGTGTGTTTCAGTCATTGCTTCCAAATCATAAAACTGTCCACTGTTTGATATTGGTTTCACAGTTTTGATGAGCTACAAACAATTTCAAAAGAAGCATGATAAAGCTAGAGTGGAAATTTGATTAATAATTTGACAGTATTTCAACAGCCAGTGGAGTACATCTGGAGAATTAAGCCAAATCAAAATGCCTCGATTAATTCATTTCAGACACAGATGGTAAAGGCCATGGTTGAGATGTTTGCAGGCTGGCCAAGCAAGGCCACAGACTTAGGTCAGGCATCCTGGTACCTGAAGGAAATTTCTGTTTCCATGGTCAATGAGGAAATTAAATGTATTATGAATATTGTTTATTTCAGATGTAAGTCCAGAACCACAATACGTTTAATAGATGTATATACAAAATATAAAGCCTTCATGTGCCTTAACCCTTTCCCCCTTGAATTAAGACTGAGTCAACAACTTTCCTTGGCAACTAGTGCCCAACCCATGCCAAGGAAAGCTGTTGATGTGGGGCATGTGATCTTGATAGGTCTCTACAATTCTCAGTCAAATTGTTTTTCATTGCAGTTGAAAGAAGTTGAAAACCCTGAAGCAGAGGACATTTGACCAGCAGCCTGTTTTTGGCCAGTCTAAGGGGAAAGGGTTAATCTACACATAAAGTACAATGTGGTAAAAAGAGGAACAGAGAAAAACAATAGATGAAATGCAGAGTCATGCACTGCTACTGAATTTACTACACATTATAAATCTTGATTTAAGTACAAAAGATTACGCCACCTGGTTCTTACTGAGAAAAATGAAAATCTCATGTAATTTCACAATCAATTAATACACATATCAGCAAAATGTATCACTGATCAGAGCAAGTAAGAGCTTATGTGTGACTTTCATTCCTGCTGTATCCTCATAAATGTGCAAATGACCTCTACTGCTATACTGCAGACTGCTGGGTCAACATATGGTGTATTTAAAGCCTCCAGTCTTAATTTCCCCATTTGTCAAACTGCAAGAGGAGAACAATAACCATTGACATGGTTTCATTGTGCATTTGGCGTATAAATTCATCAGCTCTGCGTATTGTATTTTAAATCTGCTGGGATATTGAATGGAATATTTAACTCTTTCATGCTAATGCGCACCAATCAGTGTATCTGCAGACTGCTGTTTGGAAGAGGCCATGAAAGTCTCATATTCTGTATAATGATGGCCTCTTTTGTTTTTAACATCATTATATAGCTAAATCTGAAAAATAAACTTCTAACCCGTTCAATCCTATCACTTTGTACTTTTGAGGCATTGTGCTTATTGCATGTAGTATTTTTTTTTTTTTTTTGCTTTTGAAATTGAAATCTGTGTGTTGCATTATATAGAAACAACTGCAATTTCTTAATTACATGTGTATTGCTGTATTACATAATTGGACAGGTATTCAAGTCAACATTGAAAATGAAATGTGTAGAGATTAATCGCTTTTGCTCTGTTTTAAACATATTTTTTCAGCAGTCAGAAAGCAGGGTGTCCCCTATGCTAACCATTCTTGCACAAGAGACAAACACAAGTCCAGGCATATATTGCTTATAACAATCAACTTGAATTACAAGATGCTGTCTGTGGAACTGTCATCCCCTCAGTAATGATAATTAAAATGCAGAGAAACTTTGTATAAACAAAATAAAAACTATTTGACAGGCAGATTACCTTCTGTTACAAAATAGGCCTGCTATTATTCAGACATGTACACGCAGAGTTTCCACCTGAACTTTTTTTAGCAGTAGGACACTGAATTAACTTGGGGGGGGGGGGTGTCTGGAGTCCTTCTCCACAAAATTTTGAAATCTGGAAATGGTTTGTGATGCATTTCAGCACATTTTGAGCTAAACATTTGCATTTTTATGCCCCCCTTCGAAGAAGGTCGGGCATATAGCGTTGCACATGTCGGTCGGTCGGTCGGTAGGCTGTGGTTTCCGCACAAAAACTCAAGAAGTTTTTGAGCTAGGACTTTGATACTGTACAGGTGTATCATTCTAGGGTAATGAGGGCAGGGGACATCTATGTTTTACAAACATATCTTGTTTTTTTTTTCATCCAAAATGATATCTTTTCATCACAATTCATGCACATTTAGCAACAAAATGTAAGCAATTCATTGTGTCACATTATATGAGCTTACATTATACATCTTTCTTTTTCACTCTCTTTTAGCTCAGCTGACATGTCAGTGAGCTGAGCTAATGTGATGTATGGTCTTAATTCAACATCTTTTGTCTGTCTGTCCATCCATGGATCAGCCCATCAGCATCCAAAATTCACATTTTCAACTTCTCCAAAACCACAAGCGAGATCCACTTCAAACTTGGTGGGTCTCCACCCTGGTTGCATGGGTTTACCAAGTTTGTTCAAATGACTATATCTCAGTGATTTTTGGATATTTTATAATTTTTTTTTTTTTGGTTCAATTTTTGGTAAAATGTTCATAAAGCATCTCCACAACTGCATGGTCAATTGCTTTAAAGTTGCATTCGCGGGAAGCTTAGACCTGCAATTTTTGGGGTTTTTTTTTTTTTTTGTATCTTAGTTTATTCTCTACCAAATTTTGTCCAAATGGTCACACTCCAATGATTTTTAGTTATGATTTTGTGTGCGTGTGTGTAAAATGATTAAAAAATCATGTTTTAAAAAACTGCTCAGCTAATTGCTTTGAAATTGCTTAGCCTGGACACTTCTGGGGACCCCAGAACTTAACTTGTTCAAAAGGTGTTGCTGTAATGCTTTCTTTCATTATGTCTGTATGCCAACACAGACATATTGTTTTTCTAGGAATTTTCTTTCTTTCTTTCTTTCTTTCTTTCTTTCTTTCTTTCTTCGCCAATTTCCATCCAATTCTAATCATGTTGGACTCAAATTGTAGGTATTGCAGCAGTGCACATTTTTATAAGAACATGTAACCTCAAATTGTAAAGGTCAAGGTCATTTGGCCCTTTGAAAGTTTCATCTTGCCATAACTTGGTCAATTATCATCTGATTTTGTTCATGTTGGGCTTAAATTGTGAGCATTGTAACACTGTGCAATTTACATGTGACCTCTAAAGGTCAAAGGTCAAGGTCATTTGACTTTGAAATTTGCACCAGCCATAAGCCTAATGTACTGTGAAGTATCAAAGGATAAAAGTTGTAGCATTTAATATTTACAACTTTTGAAAGCACACAGATTTGCTTTGAAGCAAATCTTCTTTTCTAGTTCTTTCTTTCTATCTATCTTTCTTTCTTTCTTTACAGGCAAATTTGTCGGACATTTCATTAAAAAGTATTACACGTAGACATTAAAAACTTAGCCAATATAAAATAAAGTGGAAAGACAGAAGAAAGGAGACTAAGAAAGTAACAAAGAATTCTGGCAAAAAAAAAAAAAAAACAACAAGAAAACATATGTCTGTGTTCACATACACATTAAAATATCATGTCAGACTTAATTGTACAGTAAAATTTTCCATCTTATAGGAGAGCTGACATTGCATGAACTGTCATGAATATTGGTTGTCAATTTAGCGCCAACAAATCTATCTAGATGCATTATTTCTTCATTCTGACCATATAATTAGTGATATATTGGAGCTTGTGATTGGACTGATACCCTTTGAACCATCGGTAACTGGTTATTGACACACACTGGATTCATGGGCTTAAATATCATTTGGTGTGGCAGCTTGAGGGTTAACTAATTTGCAGTTTGGCGAATTGCTTGATGCATCAATGTTTGGTCATATTAAGATGTCCATGTTGCAGTGAGCAGGCTAAGTGTTGGCCCACATTAACTTCACCTAGCAACTATAGGTTCTCCATCTTTTAGTGTCAACAGCATCTGGTTTGTGGGTGGTGGAGTCAGATGTCACAGACACCAGAATGTGATGGGTCCATTTTCATACTGGGTAACATCCACCCTTCCCCCCTATGATGGGTCAAAACCAGCTGGTGGTAGAATGTTATTTTGTAAATTTAAGAATTGAAGTAATGAAACATTGAATGAGGGTGGTAGGCCTATCAAGATAACATGCATAAAGAGTCAACAGGCTTAGGATGGCCCAGCCATGCCAGAAAAGCTGTAGACTCAGAATCTCAAAGTTGGTCATGATTCAAAGGTTAAAAGGTAAGAAATGTCAACAAAAACTGTCTCCCTTTGACCACATACTTATACTAACCTGTAGTGTTGTAATATTGGCTAATATCTGGACCTGTGGGGCCAATCTGGCCTGTCAGTTGTATTTTCATTTCTCAAGAATAGTGTAATGTTACAGACTTCCTCATCCAAGCTTCACCAATTAACTTGCTTTATTGGGTACTTTATTGAATTTGTGAAGTTGACAAAAGTAAGCATACAGGTGGCATTTTATAAACATGCCACGGTAGTATATGTGACAAGAGTTGCCAGTGGGTGGCTTAATAATTGTGTTGTCAAACTGACTGCCAACAAGGTACATTGAAGTAATTATGCTGCTTAACTCTGCCACTGCCAACTGCCACTAAAGTCAAACTGCTTATAACAGCTCTGAATCATAAGGGTGCTTGGTTCACGTTCCTTACAAAATGGCCTTTCATTCAAGTTACAGCATGTTATGCCTACAGTTACACGGAATATAATCGTCCAGGTCAACAGCTATCCTTGGCACACTTTTGGTGTAATGTGCTCTAAGCACAAGGAGGAAAGCTGTTGACTCAGTCCAAATGTGGCACTGAAAGAGTTGAAGCATCAACTTGTAAACTTGATCATGTCATGTTGAGCCAGATTAATAAAACAGCGTAGTGGTGATGAAACAGAAGCCTGTCAATAGCTATTGCCTGTGTAATGTGTAAAGTGCATAATGATAATGTTCTTGCTTGTATGGTGGTCCGCCTCTCATAAGGCCACCTGTATGACACCAGGAAAGTGGCCACATTAAACGGGTGGCCTTCTTGTAATGGACAACGCAACAGAAATATTTATCTGATCAGTCCATCAGGTAGGTCTAGTCGGGTCTGTTGTAAGACCAGGTGCTGTAGGTAAGTGTGGGATGGTTCATTATTTTATTATTCAATTTGGGTAGGCCTAATCATGAGTGTTAGGTGTAGTTTCATTATATTTATGTCATGTGGGCTACGTTTGTAAGTAGGCCTATTAACAAAGGAACATCATATTCGCTTTATTCTGTAATACATCAGCTTGGGATGTTTGTATTGGAAATGCAAACATGGTGCTGCCAGTTAGCAGAATGACTTGTCCGGGGATTAATGGCACCGAAACAAGTCTTGCGCTGGTTCCCCGCTGATGACCCGATTTTTTAAAGGCTAATATTGCCTAAAACTTTCTTCTAAATTTTAAATTTTATGAATATGATCTGCTCCTTTTATAAATTAATTTGCTATTATGCTTTAGAACAATACAGTTTTTCAGTGAATGGTTCGGAATAGGACTTTGCTCTTAGAATATCGGACTTGATAGGGTTCAAACTGTACATGGGCTTACAGAATTAGGTTTATTAAGTTTCTCTTTGTATTAAACAGGTGCACACCTAGGGTCTCCCAGTTCTTAATTTGGTGGCGCTGCAATTTTTATCTCAGCTGACTTGCTAATAAAGCTGTGGTTTTAGGGGGCTCAGTCATCCGTCTTAGAATTACTTCCAAATGGCATATGCTAAACCTCAACACAGGTCTAGTCAATTGCAACCTTCATTTTGTGGGACAGGCTCAGCTCAGCAGAGCATGGGCTGTTCATGCAGGCCTCTTGTCATTTTTTATACCTCCTATGAACTACCACCATCCCCCTACCCCTCCCGGTGGTCTTTAAATTTCTGACAAGTTTGGTCAGTGGAAGGAGGCTGCATCACTCATTGCATTGTCTCTTTTATTAATTTACATATTGGATACACTGCAAATATACTTGTTTTCATGTGTATAAATTTTGACAGTTTTTGGATTTCAAACATTTAACTGAAGTTTTAGTTTCATATATTATCATACATAGATCATATTAGACCAACATTAAAATACTACTTTAAGGGGGACAAGTTTTTGCCAACAATGAAACAAGTGCAAAACAAAATTACTGTGAAATAAGTGAATTTACAGTATAACGTTGAGAGAAAGGCTTTAATTTTCCTTTGCTGTGTCAAAAAAAAAAAAAAAAAAAGCGAGAGAGAGATTTTTGCTCAAAGGCAAAGGAATGTGACTAACTTGTAGCTTACTTTTTGAATTCTAAGGCTTCTAAAAATTCTTATTCAGACTGGCTATGTTGACCTGTGTGGAGTATATACGTCTAATTTGATATCACCAACTCTTCTTCAGGTACAATTTCTATGGGACACCACACAAAACAAATGACATCTGCAGTTAAAGATAAGATGGGGTTTTGTCCCAAGAGTAGGGCTGTAGTCCAGTGTAGATTTTTAAATACATGTACATGTAGTGGTGAAGTAGACTTCCTGGGTAAAGTATTGACCTCATATTGGTGATCTATATGTTCACTCTTCTTCATCTTTTTCATGGATCATCTTACAGCACCACATTTCCTTGTTGTTTTCAAAAATAAACCTCGATCTGTTAGATCATAACTTTCCTTACATAGACAGACCCTTCTTGCCATATGTGGGTTTGTGCCAGAGGTAAAAAAATTGTAACTCAGCTCAAGTCTGCAGTCAGGTGAAAAACACAATATTGACAGTATGGAAGCATTGGTTTGTCTACAAAAACTATAGCCACATATAAGACTGCAAGGTACAAAATAACTGGATTTGCATAGCCATTTGCTGATGAAAATCATGAAATTGCTGGTCAAAAACAAGAATGGCTAGCCAATTCTATAATTCATTTGAATGCAAGACAAGTCATTTTGCATAATCCAGGCATATCTATCATGTAGCATGGCATGTTCCTTGTGGGCACTGTGTCAGTGTGTGAATTAAGACATGTTATGTTCTACTGTGCCTGTTACCATGGTTTCAGTGTATCAGTTGTCATGCTAAACAGTTTCTGTCTCTGTTTTCTCTTGCAGGTGACCTGTTTGGCAGACTTCTTTGGGGAGGAAACTGTGTTCATAGCATATGGTCCAGAGAGATATGCCCTGGACGATTTTGATCTGGATGATAACGGTGAGTTTGTACTAGTTAGGATGGCCCTTCCTCCAGTTTTGACATGTTGCACTGGGTGGTAGTTTTCATTCAGCTGGTTGCACCATGAAGCTAGTTCATACACAGGACATGCATCCTTTTTAGCTCTGCTGACCTAAGGTCACAGAGCTTATGCAACCGCTCATGTCTGTCTGTCCGTCCGAAAACTTTTGCTCATCAGTGAGATACCATCCACAATTTTAAAGTTGAACCAGCATAACTTTCAAGACCTACAAGGTGTATGAAAATCTAGGTCCCTTTCAATATTGGTGGCGCCACCTACAGTATTATGTAATATATGGATCGAAATATGAAAACTATGTGGATGCTTTAGCATCTTTTAATTTTTAATGGGTCTTCATGAAATGTGGTGCGATTTTGGGGGAGGTCGAAGTCTAAATTGCCAATGATACTAGTGGCCCCAATAATAATTTGATGGAAAATATGAGCCAAAATATATTTTCTATATAAATTCCATATTTGCAAAAGTAATTGGATTAGACTTGCCAAATTTATATGATATATAGACCATGTCCAATGCTGGAATGTTATATAATATCAGTGACCTTGACATAGTTTTGTTTTGGCAGGGTGTAGCTTGGACATCAATGGCAATGAGAATTGAACCTTGAGGTCAAAATTGTACTTGTTTACATTGCACATGAAACTGTACTTGGTGACCTATTTTTTGGGGTCACCATGACCTAGTAATTATAGAGTCTGGCGGTTGTCAAAATTTGTTGTTTTGCTTCAATAACTCAAAAAGTCATAACCTTATTTGAACAAACAGACTATGTATGGAAAGCTGGGTGCAAGGTGCATATTTTAAACACATCAATTTTTTAATCCGAGCTGAAGGTCACGGTCAAATGGCCAATTTGAATATAGGGGTCATCTTGTGAATGCTCTGCACCCCACAATTTTCGAGTTAGGCCCATATAACATGTAGAACATATAAAGTGTACGGAAATCTTTCTCGACATCAATGTTGGTGGCCCCACCTATAGTATAATGTAATATACACGTCAAAATGTGAAAATCTTGTGACCAGTCCAGCATCCTTAATTTTTGATGGATCTTTATCAAATTTAGTGGGGTTGCAGAAGAGGTCAAAATCTTGGTTAGGTATAACACTAGTGGCACCACCTATAAGTCGACAGAAATTAAAAGTTAAAAAGTTTTGAAAGATACAAAATTCCGTATCTCGAAAAATAATTGAATTGGCCAAATTTATACAATATATATAGAGCAATTCCAATGCTAATATAATATGCAAGATCCGTGACCTTGACCTATTTTGGTAATGTGATCAGACTTTGGAAGAGGTGATTTTGTAATGGTAGGGTGTAGTTTGGACATCAGTGACAAAGAGAATTGGGACTCTAGATCCAAATTGCACTTGAGTATATTGTATATAAAACTCAACTTGTTGACCTACATTATTGGTCACCATGACCCAGTGATTGTGTGACCTTCACCTATTTTCCAAGGTCATTAAACCACTTAAGAAAGAGACATTGAATCCAATATTTTGATAAAGAATAAAGCGATGCCAAATGTACCACAAATGTGTATCATGTGGAAGTCTGATACATGTCCTGTATAATATGCTTAACCTTGATTAATTTTTGAAGTTTGTTGATTGAATATATTTCAGAAAATGATTTTTTAGTGATATTGGTCAGCAAAGCATTGGGCCCATGGGCCTTTTGTTTAACTCACAAATGCAACAAGTGTCACTTTTATAATTCTTGACATGCTTTACTGTCTTCATGATTAACCATGCGACAAAACAACTACATTAAGTTACAACACAGTGTACTTGAAAGCAGTTATCATGCAGTCAAGTATCAAATGCTTTCCTCTGGTATCTACAGCATTATTTTACATGAAAATCATACATTGAGAACATTGTTCTAGAGTACATATACATATGCAGCTGAATATTGTATTCCATTAAATAGTTTAGTAAAGCATGACCCACATTCACAAATTTTAACCCAACAATGAGAGCAAAGTTAAAAATAGCAAAAACGAGAGATTCAAGATGAGTTAATTATTACAGCATCAACATCCATCTTCCAATACCAGCATGAAGAAATAAATTTTACTCCTGACTTGAGACAGGCAGTCACCCATATTCACTTCAATTCAATTCATTTTTTTGACCAATATAATACAGTATAGTATAATTCATAACAAGTATATTGTATCAATATAAACTAACAATCAATCCGATAATTTATTTCTTCAAAAACAATGGATTTGGTCAGGAGACTCATATTAAAATTGTTAAAAAATCGCTAGCATACCAAATTAAATTTGTTTAATTATTATAAATTACCATGGTCACAACACAGAAATATATAGATATCACGAAGACACAGATACCTCTGCTGTACGTGACTGATAATAATAGGAACATTTAACATTTGAATAGACATATGTAAACTGAAAACATGTAGGCATCGCATATATAACAGCTAGGGATATTACAAATACACTCATATTTTTGTAAAAGATATTGTTTGATATATATTTTAAAACCTGAACAACTGTGTGTGTGTACTTTATTTTAACTATGTCTGGTATTTCATTGGTAGTCTGTACAATCTGGTGTCGAACACATTTTTCAGCAAATCTATTTCCAGCTCTTACCCTGAAAATTTCTTTCCTTCGGGTATCATGTTCATGTATGTCAGTTATTTTCATGATTGGCATGCTCAAGAAATATCTAGGGAATTCATTATTACAACATTTGAAATAAAATTTTAAGAATTGTCCTTTATATATTTCTTCAACTTTTTACAATTTTCTTTCTTTAAAGATAGGTTCTGTATGTGCATTATATTTACTATGATTAATGATACCTTTTTTGTACATTGAAAACTCTGTCAATCTTATGGCCCCAAGCAAGGAGACAATAATTAATTCGAGAAAGTACTAATGCAGTATAAATTGTTTGAAGAATGTCTTTATGTATGTAACCTGTTCATTACACCAATTGTCTGAGACATTTTAGAAGCTACAATTTCTTGATGTTGGTTCCATTTCAGATGTTTGTCAATAGTAAGGCCTAGCATAAAGGGCAAGTGGTGGTTTTAAACTGGCTCCCAACCTTTGAAATTGATTCTTCATTAACTGCAGACATTATCTTTTTCCAAAACATTTAGGCCTAACCACTTAAGCCCAAAATTTATCACTTGTGCCAAAGTTAAAAAAAAAAAACAAACAAACCATGGCAGGCCAGTCACTACTTTGGCTCTCCTGACTGTTCAGTTTGCTGAGTTGACATACATGCAAGCGTACATGCAAGCGTACATGCATATGGGATATTTTGATATTTGATGCCAGCTATTCATTGGAGTGGCGACATACATGTATAGTCTTTGTATTTCAGGCATGGAATGCCCATAATTCATGTGCATTTCAACTGAAGCATGAATGACTGCAAAACAGGTTAATTTCTGTGGGAACTAGAAAAGAAGATTTACGTCAAAGCAGATCAGTTTGTGTGGATTCAAAGCTTCAATATATTGAAATTCTACAATATTGACTTGGTCTCCATACTTGTAGGTGGTACACATGCCAGCACTGCATGCCACAGCTCAATGTTACTTTACTACTTCCTCTTGGTTGAAAAACAGGCTATTTCATTGGAAATAGTTTTCACGCTCGGCGTGTAAAGTGCGAGAGGGTATTGCCGTCCCCTACATCATCCGTCCGACTGAACAGTTTCATTAAGAAACATACATGTAGCAATAGGAAAGGAATCCGTAACAAGGCATTTGATAAATGGAAAGTTAAAATAATGGAAAAAGTGGATGAAACAATTAAATACCTGAGAAAAGGACCTCTTCAAAAGTGCAGACAGATTAAACAAGTGCTGCAGGATTCACATTGTAGTCAGGAATTGCAAGACTTGCATGACAAGTTTAATACAAAGAGAAACCATGTACCGTTTGAACACTATCAAGTCCGATATTCTAAGAGCAAAGTCCTATTCTGTACCATTCACTGAAAAACTGTATTGTTCTAAATCATAATAGCAAATCAATTTTTGTCATCACACCTGTTGACAAAACTAGCAATGACATTGCACTAACTTGTAAACCATACCATATTTACACAATACTGAGTGAGTTAAGTAATGAAAGTTATCAACAGGCAAGAACCTCTGATACTGTTATCAAGGACCAAGTGGATAAAAACAAGGACTTGAAATGCACTGTCTCAAATGAGGACAAGAAATTACCAATTATATGCAATTGTCAAAATGGATAAAAACCCTGTTAAATTCAGGTTCATCTTTCCAGCAAAGAAATGTGTTTCAAAGCAAGTTGCCAAACGACTCTCTAAAGTTCTCAAACTTGTCAAAAATTCACATACTAACTACTGCAAAAAAGTGAAAATGTACACGGGAGTGAATAGAATGTGGATTACAGATAACACAAGTGATATTCTACCAGACATTGACAAAATAAAAAATAAGAATGATGCCAAATCAATTCATACCTTTGATTTCTCAACATTGTATGCAAAGATCAACTTGACAGACCTAAACAACGTGTTAATTTCAATGTTGGATAAAGTGTTCAAAGGTGGCACATGTCAGTATATCAAAATATCTGGTGCTGAGGCTAAATTTGATAAAGGTATGAACAAAGGAATATCTTTCACAAAGCAAGAGTGTGCTCAAATGATAGAATACATTATCAACAAGGCATACTTTTGCTTTGGAACCAGAGTCTATCAACAAATAGCAGGCATACCAATCGGAACAGATCCAGCCCCATTATCGCCAACTTTTACATGTATTTACATTATTATGAATCAAAATGGATGGAGGAATTGGCAAAAACAAACTTTACTGCTGCAAGAAGATCATATTCTCATACCAGAAGATTTATAGATGACCTGTGCGCTTTAAGCAGTGGAGATGAAATAAAGGGAAATTAGTGAAACAATTATCTTAAAGAACTAACATTAAATCTGGAAAATGAAATTGATACAAAAGCTACTTTCCTTGATCTGGATATAGAAATAAAAAACAACCAGTATGTAACAAAAATATTTGACAAGAGAGACAAGTTCAAATTTGATATTATCTCCTACCCTTATCTGATAGGAAACATTCCAGAAAAAGAAGCACATGGAGTTTGTATCGGACAAGCGATATGTATTGCTAGAAACACCACACTTTTTAGCAATTTTGTCAATAGAGTCCGAACTTTGTTGCAAAAACTACAACACAAAGGTTATAAAAAACAAAATCTACACAAAACTCTGTTGAAATGTTTCCAGAGATAGGACCAAATACCTAATAAATACAACACTAACTCAAGAACATTTGTCAAATTGTGTCAAGATGGAGCTTGAAATGACAAAGTATAGTCCTGAAAGTGTTTAGAGTGGTAAGAGGGAAAGTACCTGGGGTAAAATATACTTAACCCACCTAGAAAATTTTCTCTAGTCTATCTTAAGTCAGAAAATCATGATCACACTCACTTTTTGCAGGATTTCTTTCTTTTCAATCTTCATCCAGTATAGTGGAAGAGGTGGCTTCCAGCTAATACCGTAGTACACTTTACCTCATAACACCTCTAGTCAACTTTTTGGTGATAAAAATTGTATTACCCCTTTATACCAATGTCAGTATGGTGGAATAGTGTATAAAGCTTTGAAGTTTCAAAGGAGACGTCTGTTCATCTTGTTGATGTTACCACAATATCTCAAAAAATATTCTCTGCAGCTGTACCAAATTTTTGTCACAGAAGGACCTTATGATGAACCAAGTTTCCATCAAAAACCAGGTTCCTCTGATTATTTTTAAACTTTCTATGAAACTTTTAATTTAAAAATTATTTGTTTGAAGCCATCTGAGTGACGTCAACCCTGACGACATTACCGTGATATATGAAAAAAATACCGACTGCAGCTTTACCAAATTTTTGTCAGAGATGTATTCTAGATGGACCATGTTCCTATTTAAAACCAGCTTCTTTTGATCATTTGTTACCTTTTTATGAAACTTTTAATGTACATGTATTTATCTGAAAGTGGTCTGAGTGGTGTCAACCATGGGGAGGACCTTTCCGTTTTCGGGTTGTCCATCCGTCCATCCTGATGTCTGTCCGGATGTGCACATTCTTGTTACCATGATATATACAGAATTTATTCATGTATTTTGCTTATATTTGGCAATTTGCTTACCCTACCTGGCAAGATGAACAGATTAGATTTTGGTGTTACCATGACCTAATTTGAGTAAATGGCAGACCCTTCAGTCAAAGCTTGCATTGAAGGTATATCTTGCAATGTCTACACGTGCAACAGGGGGACATATTGTTTTTGCGTCCGTTTCTTCTTCTTCTTCTTCTTCTTCTTCAACACATTGTCGCATGCAATGCGAATGCAATAACTCAAGAGAGATTTGCTTGTATATGACCTTGACCTATTTTTCAAGGTCACGTGGGCATTTCGTCTAAAATCAATGTGGATGTGATAACTCAAGAAATATTTGACTTGAGAAGTTGAAATTTTTTGTGATGTTCCTATGTAAAACCTTGTTCCTATATATGATCTTGCTTGGGATTGCAGATGGGTGACCGTGACATATTTTTCAAGGTCACATGGGGCATGTAATGAAAAATTGATGCGGACGCAACAACTCTGCAAGGATTTGACTTAGGAGGTTGAAATTTTGCATGATTATGTACCATAATATGAACTAGGTTGGGATTGTAGATGGATGACCTTGACCTATTTTCAAGGTCACATGGCTACTTTTTAAAAATCATTGCAGATGCACTCGAGAAAGATTTGTCTTGAAGAGGTTGACATTTTGTGTGATTATATTTCTTTGTAAAACTTTTGTAAGACCTTGCTTGTGACTGCAGATGTATGACCGTGACCTTTTTTCAAGGTCACATGTGGCCATTTGGCCTAAAATCAATGTGGACATGATAACTAAAGAGAAATTTGACTTGGGAAGTTAAAATTTTATGTGAAGATGTTCCCTTATATGATCTTGCATGGGATTGCAGATGGGTGACCTTGACATATTTTTCAAAGTCACATGGGCATGACATGTAAAATTGACATGGATGCAACAACTCTGCAAGGATTTGACTTAGGAGGTTGAAATTTTGCTGTTTATGTACCATAATACCAACTAGGTTGGGATTGTAGATGGGTGACCTTGACCTATTTTCAAGGTCACATGGCCACTTTTTAAAAATCATTGCAGATGCACTCGACAAAGATTTGTCTTAAAGAGGTTGACATTTTGTGTGATTATGTTTCTATGTAAGACTTTTGTAAGACCTTGCTTGTAACTGCAAATGTATGACCTTGACCTATTTTTCAAGGTCACATGGGCATTGCGTCAAAAATCAACATTTTGAAATGTCAATAAGGAGTGTAACTTCACCATATCTGTAGATCATTGGAATTGGTATGCCTATTTATGAAAATAAGGGTGACAATAGTAGGGGTGCAAAGGGAGCCATTTGATTTTCTGTCGGAAAATCAGCCTGTTCTAGTTTCTTGTTGTTTTATGAATTTTTGTGTGTTAAGGCTATTTTTTACTTCTTCTCTAGAACAGCTGACCACAATTGCTTAAAACTTTAGACAATGAAAGTTTACAATGAGAACATTGATATGTTAATTCTATTTTTATTTTTTTTTTACATTTTCTACGTTATTTTGGTTGCTTTGAGCTATATATAAAGATGGCTATGCTATTTTCGACTTCTGTTATGATATAGCAAACTTTGATAACACTATTCATGTATATAGGTATATATTCTACAGTACTTGTGTTGCAATACTATAGAAGCAGATTCCAGTCAGCAGAGCACAGGATCATCATGGTCCTCTTTTTATTGTTTGGGTAATCCTGAGATCTTGAGTTACAGAATTCTTTAGTCATGAGGCTCCCAGTCAGACCTTGTAAAATTCTGGACACTGGGACAGATTGTGATTCTGTTAGTCTTGGTTCCACTGTTAATTTTGTGGACATCCTGAGCGGTAATTATGAAATACATGTACAAGCACTGTGCATGCTCTATGCTTGTAGTCAGCGCATACTAATTGATGACGACAGATGGACCATGTAGATGAGACAGTGTCTGCCTGTTGCATACCTTTATGTAATGTTCTTGACCACGGTGCAGCCTGACACTCTGATGTAACATCAACAAATATAAATTCACTTCATTTTGCTTATTTCTCTTTTTGCTTGTTTCACTAATGGCACAAAACCCATAAATTAAAAAACAAAACAAAAAAACACCACGATAAAACAGTATTTTAACAGAGGCTTGATGGGAAATATGTCCAAAATAGTTAAATTAAGTTTTCAGTTCAATGCATATGACAGACAACAATAGCAGAAATTTTATAAATGTGAAAGTACATGCAGACAATGAGGCATCATGGTCAACAAACATTGTCTCAACTTTCTGAGGTGAAGAGTGCACGTTATTGAACAGTCTCCGTGTAAATTGTGTCATTGGCTTACAAAGTACAGACGATTTCACCCTTTGATGGGTATAGAGCAAGAGGCAGCTTTATTTGACATGTTATGGGCGCAACAGTGACTGGCCATACCAAGAACAGATATGAAAATGATAGCTTCTATGCGTCATTCTTCTGACACTCATCAGCAGACAGTATACTGCACAGGCGTATGAAAATATTCTGAGTGCGAGAGCACCGATGCTGCTTGTGTAGTAATACCACAAGGCCAGTATCCCACGACCAACGTTACTCATACCACTCCGTATACATGTGAATAAAGTACATATTCCTTACTTGAATATGGTAAAACCATACATGTATGTGTCCCTTATCTGTTATTCCCCATGTTGAATAAAGTTTCAGTGCGTTTCCAAGCGTACGATGCACAACAACACACTTACATTACTGTCGCCGACGCCTGTTTTGTCCAGATACTTTCGTTGTTTATTTTCCGTTTTCATGACCGGGAAGAGTGAAAATGGCGTCATAGCTGGTGTGCCGATGCAACCGCAATAAAGGCGTTGCACCTGGTAACCAACCTGGACACTTTGTGAAGCCACCACTAGGTACCCATGAAGAGTGAAGTGCGGTTGCATCGGTACACAAGCTATTACGTTGCCATTTTCACTCTTTCTGGTCATTATTTCAGCATCATTTGAGCTAGGGGAGCATCTTCAGAATACTGCACCAGATTTTGGAGCTTTAGAATTTACCTTTTTTGCCAAAAAACAGCGCTTTTCTTATGTGAGGGGTCCCCCCCCCATACCTCTTCCAGCTGCTACCCAATGTGGGACTCAGACCCACACATGATGGAAACCTTTCCCATAGCCCTCGTCTCTTACTGCCTGAGCCAGCAAGGACTGTTGGTGATCCCTGGCATTAATTCATGCCCAACATGAAAGCTCAAGTGATGATCGATTACAAGGAGCGCCATCTAGTGAGAACCAGAAATACTACCACACCAATACGACACATGAAGAAGACTACGGAGGCTACGGGTACTATACTAAAGTGGAAAATAACTAATCTACAGTACACAGATAGTAAATTTAACAAGTGACATAGCAACCTGCGATAGCTCCTCTGCAAATGTTTCTAAAAATACATGCTGTACTTTTCTTGTAGAATACTGATGCTGTATTCTGAAGAACATCCGAGTTAGGACATGTAATGTGATATTGCACAAAATGGTCCTCTACGTAAGGGTTAAATAGAGACTATATATGTATGGGTGACCTCAACTTAATTCCCAAGGTCACAGGGTCATTCCCTTTTAACAAGGACTATAATTTTGTTCAGAGTGTCATCCTGATGACCCTGCCAGATCAGCATGGTGACATATCCATGTATAGGTGATGGGCACCTAATTTCCAAGATTAGAATTAAGGCTGCATAGTATGTGCATGCAAGGTCGGCTGAGCACAGAATTTTCAGTCACCTTGTTTTTGTCAGTCTTGCATGCAAATCAGGGCTCAAAGTTAGGCAATACTTTTAGGGGCCAGCATCCACCATGTGTATTAGACTCCATACTAAAATTTAGTAGCCATTACCTAATGTTAGAAGCGAGGGCTATTTTTTGGTGGCCACTGGCTACCAAGCCCTGAAAATTGCAAAAATATTTTTAATATAATTACTTTAGTGAGTTACCAATCATCAATTTAAGTGTATAGTGTACATGATATAGTCGATATTATATAAAAATTCAGCTTCCCCCCTCCCCCCCAAAAAAGTTAAGAAAATATAAGAAAATGAAAAATTAAAATAGAATAAAAAAATAGATAGAGTAAATCAAATTAATGGAGCATTCTCTATGGCTATGTCCATGGGACCTGGCCTGCTGGTATATCAAGGAAATTTGTTTTGTCTTGGGTTATTTGAGTGTGGAATCATAAAACTATTCATGTAGGGAGAAATAGTCCCGTCCTTATTGTACAATAAATTTGCAAGGACTTTGTCAGCCTTACTTATTGCATAAAGTGAAATAATGCGCAAGAACCATAACGTATTCCATTGTCAGTGCATGTTATGCGTCCCAGTGTTCTGTCTTTGTGTATAAAGTTGTAATCTGTCGATAATTTACATGTATGGTGCTGTATCGATCAGTTATGTGCATTTGATGGCATGGATATTCTTCATACATGTATTAACCCTCCCCCCCTGAAATAAGACTGAGTCAACAGCCCCCTGTGGTTTGAGCCCTCAGTGCCCGACCCACGGCAGGGATCTTTATAGGTCTTGTCTACAATTCTCAGTCAAATTGAGTTTTCCATTACTGTTAAAATTGGTTGAAAACACTGAAGCAGACGTTTGACCACCCGCCAGTTTTTTGGCCAGTTTAAGGGGTGAAAGGGTTAAATGGAAAAATGGTTATTTGTTTTACGGGTGCTGGTGACACATAACACCAGGAAGGTGCAACAACGATGCGCTACTGTATTTTATTGGATTATTTTTTGGCCACATGCTGCCAATTTTTGCTTTGAAAATTTAATTTGCATGACTTGTGTGTATGGTCATCAGGAAGAGCTTGCCAAACATGATGCAGCATAACCTTGCAAGATCAGAATGTCTGTGAAAATGAAGAAGGATCATCACCCATCACTGCACTTGGCTTAAGTGGGGTGTTCTAAAATTAGGGCATGAATGACAAATAGGGAGTGAAAGGCCTCCATCTCAACTGCCACCAAATGATGGTTGAATAAGTGGATGTGAATTAAGACAGACAATGGTGTCTAATGGCTGCAAACTTTTGGGGCAATTTTGTTAACCTTCTAGATTATTGGTTCTTGTACATGTACAATGCGGCTGCTGGTCATGCTAATTAACTAACATATGGGGCAGGGATTGAATAAGTGGATGTGAAGACAAACAATTGTCTCTAATGGTCAGCTGCAAACTTTCTGCCCAATTTCATTAACCTTGATTACAGCATGGTTCTGTGATTCTATAGCTTGTCAGCTAACCCTGTGTTATTGTGTCAACAAGGATTTCTCCCTGCCTTGTCTACCAAATCTTTTGTGTACAATACAGTGCCAGGTGATTTATGGTATACATGTACATATACTGGTCTGTTGATTTACTTTGACAAAAAATACAGATAGTTTTGGCTAAAATGGGGAAGAAGTTATTATTCACAAATAATAAGGAATGAATTGATGGACTTTCCTTAATTGGGATATTATCATAAATAAGCCAAATATGTGTTGAAAATCTAAAATGAGTGAAAAAATAAAAAGTGGGAGACTCGTGCATATGCGGGAGACCTAATTTCAGTTTGATAGAAATGCTGTTTGTATTATGGGTTAATTGTGTGGGAGATTATATCTGAGATGTAGTGATTATCTTGCGTAAGATAGGACTGTAGTGGATGTGAAGTGCTCCATCCATGTGTAATTCCCCGCAAGGTGGTTTCTACAGTTTCTCCCGTTCTTGCTGCGGAATACTGTAGTCAGCAGACAATGGATTCCTTCAGAGCTAAGCACAATGAATGTCTTGTTGATCTGAATTCTGGTGATTGCAGATTCAGATTCTGTCTAAAAAGAGCTTTCATTCAAGTAAGAACCACTGAAGACACAACTAACTGGTTCCAGGCCTGTGTATATTGGGGGAGCCTCCTCTTGTACTATTCAAGTTCAGGGGTGAATTCCTTTTTGCCATATTCTCTTAGCCCAAATTTCCTGTGTTAACCAACCCTGGCTGGTGCCACGTGACAACCTGTCCTCAGTTGGAAGGCTGTTGGATTCAGAAACTTTTTGGGATCTCATGAATAGTGACAGCAATGTCGCGGAGATCCCTTGAATGTCTTTGCTCTCATATCACATTAATTGCATCACTTGACAAGAGGAAAGTTACGCATGCGTATGTAAGATGGGCACCTTGTCAGTTAGTCTATCCTCATTGCCTGACAAGGCCCATGCAGTGTGATCAAATCCAGTCACAAAATACATCCCCCAGTGCATCATGGCACTTGCCTTGTCATATATGCTTATTCATAGTGCAACACATGTCCAAAGAGTGGATGACTATCATGACCTGATTTAAAAAAAAAAAATTATTTTTTTATTTGTTATTTTTTTTTTTTTTTGATTCGTCATTCCATGGCAAAAAAGGTACCTTGGTACACATACATGTACCCTTACTTCTCTTGCCATAAACCTCAAACCAATTTCTGTTCACAAAATTTTTCAGCAAAAGAGCAGGCCACTAATACAACATATACTGGAGACAAAATGACCACGTCAGCACAGCATTATAGTTTTGACAGTGTCATGCTACTTTTTGACTTCCCAAATTGAAGATTCTGTTTAAAATTCTCAAAATGGCATTCCTTTAAGATATGAAGAAGGCAACAACTTACTCTGATTGAGATTGGAGACACAACCAGGAAGTCCATCCATACCATCTAGAGCTATAGTTGATGCAAGACTAAACTTTGTCATTTACCTGTAAAATGATTAATTTTTGATTAAGGTCAATGTAAAAGGAGTTCGGGAACATTCAAAAGACATACATGTACATGCTAAAGTAAATCCAAATAATGCTTTGTATTTTTCTCAGTATATAAGGAATTCTCATACCTTGAATACTGATAAAAATACAAACCTCTTCTCAGGTTTTAGGAATGGTAGCGTGATAACCTTAGCAATCTTTCAACAGGGGTTTTGCAAGATATATGCCACAACATTTAGCATAAAGTTTAATTCATCAGACATGTGTGGCAGACTTATGGTGTAGGTGTATGTGTACCCAGTAGTCTTTTGCAACGTTTATATTGATAATATATGTACACTTCAGGTTAAGCGTTCAGTCACAGCTACCTTGTTGCCATTCATGATTGTTGATATATTCACATTAACTTGTTTGACTAGGTCTTTCAATACATATGGGGCCAAGAAGGCGGTCCTAACTGAGAGTGCTTACTGGACTGGCAAGCCCATTCTTCTTACAGCAAGTGTCAGTTAATCAGCCAGCCAAGTGGAAACACTTCAATGTTCAGCTTTGTACATGCATGTTGCTGTTAAGGTTATGAACTGAACATGCAACCATTTTAGGTCAGGGATGTTCTTTTTCATAAACTCTATATATAGTGTATGCTGTACAGTGGATAAATCAAGCAGAATCTACCAAAATTAAAGTCAGGTGTCTTTGTGGGACAGCCACATGTATAAACATACAGGGCACAGAAATCAGTCACAGTTAATTAGAAATCCATCTCTACCAGGAAAACATTGTATTGACCATATGCAACCTGCTGACTCCCATTACAGTCAATTAACCCCTTCCCACTCAAAACCATCCAAAAGTGCCCAGATGAATATTGCCACCTGCGTTCATGTTTATACTTCAATTCCAGGTGAGCAATGTGAAGAACTGAGGATTAACTTAGCGGAGCAAATAACAAAACCAAGTCTAACTGTAAAGTTAAAATATTAATGAAACAAAGTTTGGCAGAAAATAGAAGATAGACAAGGCTGCATAATATGGCCTTGGAGACTCTAAACTGGTGAAGTGCATGTTTGAAAACCGGTTGGAGCCTGACGGCCCAGGCAGACTGCCATACATTACACAAGAAAAAGGAAAGGGATACCTTAAACAGAGGAAACTTGAGCAAGATGAAAACAGGCAAGCAGAAAATAAATGAAAATGAAAACTACAAAAATACGAGACTAAATTCTAAGGGCTTAGTAAAAGGCCTTTACATATGGAAGCCCCTGCTATTAACCCCTCCCCCCCCACACACACACAGACCCGTAATTCAAATTAAACTAAGGGTTGGATGGGGGCAAAACAATTTTTGGGGGGTGGAGGGGGAGTGGGGGGGGGGGGGAAGGGTTAGAGCAGATATGTATACACCAAGCAGGGAAATAGCTTAATGAACCTGCCACTGATGTCAAAAAGCGTGGGAGAAAGGTGTTGAAAACTAAGAAAGAAATGAAGCCTGGCAGAAGTGGGGAAAGAAAGTGGTCAAAGAAGGTGAACAGAGCAAGTAACATGTGTCTATGTGTACACAGCAAGGTCCCTAGGCACATAACACGTGTCTACAGGCACACAACAGGGTCCCTAGGCACATAACATGTCTACCTGTACATGGCAAGGTCCCTAGGCAAATAACATGTGTCTACAGGCACACAGCAAGGTCCCTCAGCACATAACACGTGTCTACATGTACACAGCAAGCTAGGTCCCTAGGCAGATGACATATGTCTATACAGGTACACAGCAAGGTCCCTAGGCACATAACATGTGTCTATATGTAGCAAGGTCTCTAGGCACATAACTCGTGTCTACAGGTGCACAGCCAGGTCCCCAGCAAGAAGTCATTTTGAAGAACAAAATTTAGCAGTTGCAACTCAGCTTTTTAAAGATCTGAAAAGAACTTATTTGAGGCAAATAATGAAACCAAGTTTGGCAGAAAATAAAAGACAGAAAGGGCTGAGTCCATGGCCTCAGGAATTCTTTACTCGAAAAGTCCAAGCCTCACCCAGGCCCAGCCAGACTGTCAACAGAAGGAACTGCCAGGGGAATTAAAAAAACAGAAACATCTTTGCAGAACATGTAGTTTACCCTACCGCGACTACATTAAAATCCTTCTCAGGATGGAGATCGGAAATATATGTGCCCTCATGATGACCTCAGTCTGCAATTTGACCCCTCAGCTCCTATCAAGGTATCAGGATTAAGCATCTGATGCTGAATCTGCCTGGGAATCAGTACTCTATCTGGTACTCTGGCATTGAAGGTGGTCTCACCACAAACTTAACACCAGGGGACCATTATGACAGTCATTTGACTGTGCTGATAATGTGTAATTTTACAAATAGGCTCATTATGCCTCATTGCATTGTGGTGTATGTATTTCATAAAGAACAATTTTCATTAATCTGAATTTAGTTGTCAATATAGTGGATGAATTTAACTGGATATATGTGGTTGCTGTGTGTCTGGTTCCCTCTTATTTTGTGGTGTTGTCATGGAGACCAGCAATAATATTAATATTGACAGATTCATATCTGATACTAATAAAACTGGAAATTTCTTATACATGCATGCACAAAGAGTGCTTGAAACTGGCACATAACAGAAAAAACAGCACCCTAGACTCATTGTGAAATATGAGATGCCCCTGAATGGTCCAAGTTCCAACTCTTAGGGCCTTCCTCAACACCAGGAGGACCACAATTATTTTATATAACTTCATGATTATGTGTATGAAAGAGGTGCTATTTTCTTGTGTTACACTTGAAGTAATTTTTTTTTTTTTTTGCTGGAGAGGCGCTACAACGTGATGACCGGTCAATGTGTTTATGTCACAGGTCTCAGTTTTGCATGACTTGCTATTTCAAGCATGTTCCTTGCTGTGGATTTTTGTCCATTGTTTAAAGTAGTGTGGTGTGAAAGTTATAAACCATGGGTTATTGTGAGATGAATTTACATATGTCACACAAGATATTTTGATAAATGAACATCGAAAGCTTTATGTGGTCGGAATATTATAGAGTGGGCGAAGAGAATATGAAAGTTTGAAAGTTCAAAGAGTCAACAGCAGCAAAAATGGGCGATGATCATTAGTTAGAGTCAGAGAGAAATAAGTCTTTTTTCAGAATGTTATATTAAATTTGACTTCTTTACAGAGCTGAATGAGGCTGACAGATGAAGGTCAGGTGGGTTTATGCTGGATGACTGGAAATAGTGTTGGACACTGACCCGGCTCATCTTCTTCACTGGAAGTATCTGTAAGGGTGGTCACATGGAACTCTTTCTAATAAATTGGACAGAGATGGCTTCTTCGGGTTTGCATGGAGCCACTATTTTTTGTTTTGTTTTTATATCGGTTTTGACCCGATTTTGAACAGTGTTAATAGCTTGAAGTAAATCCTGGAATGACAGGCCTGCCTGCTGATCAATTAAATGTGGCACCACTGCTGTGGTAGATCTCTTCTTGGCAACTGATGACATGGATCTGATATATTATGGTGTTTCTACCCCAAGCTTAATTACATTTCACAAGTTGTCACAATTACAGCCACCAGGTGTCTCTTCTTGATCCCCACAGACAGACCAGTACAGCGGTTCCTGTCTTGAGAGACCACTCCAACGAAAAACCACCTGCCTTTGACCCTTTCCCCCTTGAACCGGCCAAACCGGCTGGTGGTCAAATGTCGTCTGCTTCACTGTATTCCACTTATGTCAACAGTAGTGAAAAACCAATTTGACTGAGAATTGCAGATGAGACCTGTCAAGATCACATGCCCCAGGTCAACAGCTTTCGTTAATATGGGTTGGGCACTTAATGGGTTGGGCACTTAGTGCACTTAGTGCCCAACCCATGTCAAGGAAAGCTGTTGACTCAGTCTTAATTTAAGGGAGAAGCCATTTCAGCTAGGATACTTTCCTTAGTACTTTTCCTCTCACCTCCTATGAAAGACCATTTGTCTGGAGAGACCACGATTTGGTAATTGCAGGTGGTCTTTCAAACAGATTTCACTACTGAAATCTCCAATATAGCATTTAAAGTGGAAGTTCAAGCCAGAAGTGTATGATATGTGACTAAATATATATTTCATGGATAGATTTCTCGTTGACTTGAGTAGAGTATGTTGCTGACTTGAGTAGAGTATGTTGCTGGTAAATTCACCATGCAGCACTGTATCTCGTGGTATAGAGAAACACAATGCTGCATAGTATCAGTAATCATGCCTATGTCATGCCAATGGATATTAGTGTATACAGATGTCTTTGCAGTTTTGAAATGATTCACAGGCATAGACTGTAAAAAGTCTGGTGACTGGGTCATGATGCAGCACTGGTGTCCATGGAAACAGACACAACAATTATGTCATGGGATGGCTAGCAGTGACAATTAAGGTGCACACTGTGTTTCATCCATGTAAGCCTATCAGAGGGAATATTTTGTTTGCAATTCCATTTGCTTATGTTTTATGTATATGACGATAGGCCGTGATAGGTGCACATAACAAGGAACTTCCCTGTCTCCTAGCCTGAGACAGTTATAACAATGACAACAGATTAACAAAAATGCAAATACCAGCACCCCAACCAAGTTTGCCATCTTCCTGCTTAATACTTGATCTCTGTGTTTGCCATGCAAAAGCTTGTCCTTTACACATGCATGGGAGAGAGAAACCCTGCAGCTTGGAGAATCAGCTGAAGGACCAAATTATTATCTTGGACATAACTAGCATGTTGACATCACAGAGAAAAAAATCAACATTAATGTAAACAGCATTGCGGGATAGTATAGCTGTCAGAGCAGCTTGTTTATGTTATGCCACTGATGGTGTCAGCTTCATCAGGCACTATCATATTGGCAGCCTGCAGTACTTTGAGTGCAATCCTGCACTGGACAGATCGATGCAGGGCAGTAATTGGACCTATAGGTTCAAATTGCTATCAGGACAGATTATTGGTTTGTTGATTGGAGAAAACGTGTTATTGAGCCTACAATATATTACAATAAAGCGTCTTAGATTGTTAGTTCTGGTCAGCAACTGCAGCTAGAGATGGAAGGAAATGATTAATTGAAATGTTTTGTGAGCCTTTGGAAAAATCTCTCTGCTAAGTATTCAGGAAGTTTCAAAATGGGTTTAAAAGGAAGAAGTTGGTGAAATATTGTCTTTTTATTGAAAGGATCAGAAACTAACAATTTCTGGATTCTCCTTACCCCACCCACCCACCCACCCACCCAATAGCTTTCTGCTAATAATCATCCTTAGTTTTTATTCTGTCAGGTTTGGGTAGTAACCATGTTTCTTCACAAACTCATTCCATGTCTTATGAGAAAGTATTTTGTCATATATTTTTCAGAAATCAGAGTTGTAAGTCCTTACCGATCAGTTCGTTCAAAGGATCGAGTCACTCTCAAATCACCTAAGCCGCCTCGCAGACTTGTTTCTTCTTCAAAAGGTCTAAATGATGGTATGTGTATTGACTTGAATTGTAAACTGATGTAAGGAAACATGACTAGCTCCTTTATAGATGCTTTTAAGATATTACCACAGGCTGATATCATGAATAAAAGTAACTGTCTTGCTTTTTGCCATGAACTGAGCATATTGTCTCATTGATATTATGGAGGAGTCTGTACTGGATTGTTTGGTTGTTGAATATTTGATACTGTTGCCATCATGCACAGTTAGGACCATTTCCTAAAAATCCATGCATATTGGGCCAAGGTAACAATTGCCAGCTCAGGTATAGACCTTCAAGTGCTTGTCTCACTTTTAGAGGCCCATGGTCCTTCACTCATGTGGGCATGCAAAACAATCTGGTCAAATCATGATTTTTTTCAACATAAAAGTAAACAAACAAATGAACAAATGAAAAAGCAAGTTAGTAACACATTTTTTTTCTGTATTAAGTAAATCTACAGAGGAGTATGTCACCCAGGCAAGGTGAGTGTTAATGTTTAGATGTGTAATTTGTACTTTCAGGTCTTCATATCCCCAGACGTCGATCTGGTACTCCACCAGGATCTCCTATCTCAGGGCGCAAAGCTAAAAACAAGTCTGGTGTAAGTAAAGTTAAGTCACAGACTTTCATGCTGTCAGAAAAATAACTTCCAAATATTGACATGCTGGTAACATCTCTGTAAAACGTGGAACACAGACTGTGTTTTTCATGTAGAATATTTAATTCCCTGTGGGGTCTGCATATCACTGATAAATGAGATTTAAACGAATGAGGCATGTCATGACCGGCATCTGACTAAACACAGCGTGTTGATTGGCCTGCACATTGTGTCACAGCAACCATCAGGTTTACAACTGGCAAAATAAGTCGACTTATGAACTTAATTACTAATCATAACTGAATGCAAGAAATTTTGTTCTATGAAAATACAGCAACGATATCACCTATACCCTACTTTCATGGTTTTAATGTACTCAGGATTATAGACTTTTACAATCTTCAAGCATGCCGAAATCATCATGTATATTCATTACAAATTTCTGATAGTATATACATATACATCCCTCGCTGTCTGTCTGTCTGTCTGTCTGTCTGTCTGTGTCTATCTATCTATCTACCTATCTACCTATCTATCTATCTATCTATCTATCTATCTATCTATCTATCTATCTATCTATCTATCTATCTATCTATCTATCTATCAGAGCAGTTTTGATTATACATGTCAGGGTGATTTGGCTCGTCTGTAATTTGACAAAATATTGTGACCGGATGACTGAGTACTGCTCTCATCAATACGAAAATGAGTCATGAAAAATGGTTTTTAGCTCTGCTGACCATTGGTCACAGAGCTCAGAGCTTCTGGGATCACTCATATCTGTCCGTCCATTGGCATGTCCATCTCCAACCTTTTGCTTGTGAATGTAATACAGTCCACAATTTTTAAGTTTGCCCAATATAACTTCCAGGACTTGTCAAGGGTACGACAATCTAGGTCAAGTTTGATATTGGTGGTGACACCTGTAATATAACATAATATATGGGTTACAATGTGACAATGTTGAGAGTGCTCTTTTTTGCAATTTTTAATGAATTGTTACAAACCTTGGCAGGAATGGTCAGTCAAGCTAAAAGATGAAAATGCATTAAAATTTGGTGGTGCAACCTGCAATATTAAGAATGATATGGACCAAAATGTGTTGAAATCACATTAAAATCAATATATTGAGATAGAATAAAACTTATAATACTAAATATACCACAGATGTGTATCACATATAGAACTTTTATTTTGCATAGTATGAATGACCTTGACTTACTTTCTCAAAGTCATGGAGAGAATTTGTATCTGATTTCAAGAAATGATTTATTTGTTATAGTCATTGTGTGTACAGGTATCAGGGTCATTACATAAGTATTATAAAGACACAAGTGTATGACCTATGAAGACATATCATGGTGGTACCACTGTTCGTACTGACTGGAACCAGCATCATAGATCTCAAAAGTACATTAAATTCATTATTTTGTTTGTAAATTTAGATCACTTCTGCAGATGGAACTTCTAAATTTACACCAAATATACATTAAGCGAATGATTTGGGTGACATTGAGTTATTTTTTAGGTCACATATTGCATATCATAGGTGATCTTGACCTACTTTCTCAACGTCATGGAGGGAATTCATATCAGGAAATGATTTTATTGTGATGCCCATGACATAATAAATTGACATAAAAGTGCAAAACTTGCACAAAATATGCAGTAGGCCAATTGTCAAATTTTGTAATATGTTGTGTGACCTTGACCTATTTTCGAGTTTATTAAGCACTTAAGCAAAGGACAGTGAATTTAATATGTTGATAAAGAATAACTTTAAAGGGGAATAACACCAAATGTACCACAAATATGTGCTCAAGTGAAAGTTTGATGTTGCATCATTTGAATGAGCTTGACTTATTTCTCTGACTCATGGAGGGAATGCATTCAGGAAATGAATTTTAGGTGATGCCATCACCATCAGATGGTCATCAGACTATACTTCAGCACAGCATTATAGGCTCATGGGCCTAATGTTTTTTTTCCTGAAACTTGCTGAGATATATTTACACTTGCATATTTTCTGACTTTCATACATAATTACTATACTGACACCAAGTGATAATATTGTGTGGATCACATATCATGTTTACAAGCATGGCACTGTGGTCTCTGTTGTGGTAATATACTTTACTTCTTTAATGAGCATTAAACAAATAGCCCAAGGCAAAAGGCAGTGGCTAAACATAGAAGGTGGATGCTCATGGCCAGTGTTACTGTTAACCCCAAAATGGGGTATATTACCCTTTCAAGCCTTAAATACCGTCTGAGAACATTTTAAAAGGTCACAAGTCTTGTTTAGTACCACTTTTGTAAAATCCCACCAGTGCTTTCAGACCTGTATTCACTAGGGGGGTAACACTTCTCTACTAAGCTCTATCTTTGACTTAGTGGGGCTCTTGACCGCTGTGCCCAGTGGTGCTACTTAATTCATGGCCTGGGGGTGACTTCAGTGTCTGATACAATATCTCAGTTCTGAAGCCCACCACTATCAACAGCTGGTAATTTCAAGCCGTTATATTTACATTTTTGGGTAAAGCTCACACTGGAAAACTCCCATTTTATATTTTACATTACATTCGTTCGACAAATTAACCTTCCATTAAGACTAATCACTCATATATTTTAGATGCAACCTCGTCAAAATACATGTATCAAATCAGGACTAACCCACACTGGATGCCATTTTGAAAATTGTGGATTCCACACCCAATGGTTTGTAAATGAGTATAGTAGTATTTGGACGATCTTGGGGGGTGGTGGGGGGGAGGAGTATGCTATATGAAACGAAAAATATATATTTTTCAAATATTTCAGAGCATCAATAATATGACATATGCTGTGGCTGTGATTCACTTTGATATCCAAATCTACTGTATTTTTGTGCGACTGTTCCCCCAATGCACCATTTTCAAAATGGTGCATAGTTCACCAGCTTGAGAATCAAGGTATCGTGTCGCATTTGGATTTGTAACTAATGATGATACCTGCTTCAGACTCAACCAAGCAGGCAGATTAAAGTTAAGAAAGTAAGTCATGTTTTAAAAGTACTTTAATGACCATTTGCTAGGCTAACTCAGAGAATGGTCACCTGGGACCATGCAAGCAAAACAAAACGATAACGATCACCAAACAACCTGGGCTATTCTGTTTCACCGAACAACTGTGGCTATGCAGCTGGTGCTGTTTACCTGGCCCAAGTTTACCCTCTAGACAAGTTGAAATAAAATGCTGTGGTCGAGTTGACATAACTGCAAAATAACAGCACATGCATGGTGGCTGCTTCTTCAATAAATCTTCCAACTGGGGCTATGGCTATGCTGTTTCACTGAACAGCCATGGCTATGGCCTTGTGATGCAGCTAGGCTCTTTCCCTGGCCCAAGTTAACTCTCAACTCCAGACAAGTTGAAATAAAATACTGTGTTTGAGTTGACTTTACTGCAAAATAATGGCACACGACAGCCACTTTCTCGATAAAATCTTTCAGCCAGAGTCGATTAATTTTTATTAGGGAAGGGCGGCTTGAATTTTTCTTTTTTTCTTTTATGTTTCATAAAAATTATACAGGGTCAGGACTCAGGCCTTTCCAATTTTAGTGGGGTTGCTTAAGTTATTGGAACCACACATACATTTTTGTCAGGCACTTGGACATTTGTTGAAACATGTTTAAATTGGATGTTCTTTCCCCTTTTATACATTACCTCCTTTGAAGTCAGTTTAATTTGTTACCTGGGCACAGCCGAAGGCACTTGTTTACATATAAATTCGGTGAAAATCTAGTCTTCTCCCTTGAACTTCCCTTCTTGTGACCCCCTGAAAAAAACTCTGATGGCAGTGGCCATACATAAAAAGTACCACTATACTACAGGATCTTTTGTTTTGTCGACAGGGTCGTACAAAACTGACAAATGGGCATACTGGTGAGTACTCTTTATTTGTATCAAAATATATTTTCACTTTTTCACGTGCAAATAGCCCAAAGGCACCCAGATGTAGCTTGATGTCTGCCTTTATGTTTTACTTAAATTCCTTGAAAAACATTTTTGCCGAGATTTGTATGCAAGACCATTCTTAATAGCATGCCCTAGGTCAATAGCTTTCAATCGTGTGTAGGTTGGCCAAATGCGCCCAACTGGTGTCAAGGAAATCTATTGACTCGGCAGTACTCTGACCAGGAATCGGTTAAAGATGTTTAAAAAGCAATGTCTGAAAAGGAGAATGATCACTCAATTCTCTCTCATGCTAGTTTTTGTTGATTATGTGCAAACTATGTCTCCCCGTGCAACAGGGGGACATATTGTTTTTGCGTCTGTTTCTTTCGCTTGTTGTTGTTGTTGTTGTTGTTGTTGTTGTTCTTCTTCTTCTTCTTCTTCTTCTTCTTCTTCTTCTTCTTCTTCTTCTTCTTCTTCAACACATTGTTGTGTACATTGCAGATGCGATAACTCAAGAAAGATTTGACTTGGGAAGTTGAAATTTTTTGTGAAGATGTTCCTATATAAAACCTTGCTTTGGATTGCAGATGAGTGACTCTGACGTATTTTTCAACGTCACAAGGGCATGTCATGTAAAATTGACACAGACCCAATAACTCCGCAAGAATTTGACTTATGAGGTTGAAACTGTGCATGATTATGTACCATAATATGAACTAGGTTGGGATTGTAGATGGGTGACCGTGACCTATTTTCAAGGTCACATGATCACTTTTTAAAAATCATTGCAGATACACTCGTGAAAGATTTGACTTAAAGAGGTTGACTTTTTTTGTCATTATGTTTCTATGTAAGACTTTTGTAAGACCTTGCTTGTAACTTCAGATGTATGACCTTGATGTATTTTTCAAGGTCATACGGGCATTTCCTCTGAAATCAATGTGGACGTGATAACTCAAGGAAGATTTGACTTAAAATTTTATGTGAAGATGTTCCTATATATGATCTTGCTTGGGATTGCAGATGGGTGACCTTGACATATTTTTCAAGGTCACGTGGGCATGTCATCTAAAATTGATACGCATGCAATAACTCTGCAAGGATATGGCTTACATGTAGGAAGTTGAAATTTAGCATGTTTATGTACCATAATACCAACTAGGTTGGGATCGTAGATGGGTGACTTTGACCTATTTTCAAGGTCACATGGCCACTTTTTAAAAATCATTGCAGATGCACTCGAGAAAGATTTGTCTTAAAGAGGTTGACATTTTGTGTGATTATGTTTCTATGTAAGACTTTTGTAAGACCTTGCTTGTAATTGCAAATGTGTGACCTTGACCTATTTTTCAAGGTCACATGCGCATTTCATCAAAAATCAACATTTTGAAATGTCAATAAGGAGTGTAACTTCACCATATCTGTAGATCATTGGAATTGGTATGCCTATTTATGAAAATAAGGGTGACAATAGTAAGGGCGCATGGGGAGACATTTGATTTTCTGTTGGAAAATCAGCCTGTTCTAGTTTTCCAGTAGTTTTGAAGCAAACACTAGAAAGTTTACAAATATGTTAAGGGAATTAACATTTCCCTAAAAACAACAAAAAATATTCAAACAAAAGAACGCCCTTTGTCTGAAAACCTTTTAGACAAGACTTGTAAAAAATGACTTTGTGAAAAGTAAATTTATTTGAGCAAAATTGAATGAAGAAATCCATAAAAATTACATTGGTAACGTAACGACGTTATGCCTTGAATAACCAAAAAAAAAAAAAAAAAAAAAAACCACAGAAAACAGTAAATCTACTTTACCAAGGAACATACTACCCAGTTTGAGGTATTGTGATAGAGTCGAATTACTGTGTCAGGTAAATTTATTGTTATGGTTCAGCAGTTTAGAAAAGTAAAAATACTTTCATACTGAAATGGTTTGCTTTAATACAAAGTAAATTTGATTTTGAATTGCAAGTATGTTTCATTATGATCACCTTTTGTATCACTGGAGATGCAATTTGCACCAAATCATTTTGAGGCATTAGCTTTGGCAACAACTGACATGTGATGCTGATTGGTTATAATCATGCTTTTGCTGCCTACTGTGAATTTATTTCATTTCATCGTGTCTTTAATTTTGCTTATTTCGCTGATGTTTCAAAATTTCCAAAATAAGAACCCAGTAAGAAAGGTTTTGAACATAGCATGGATAGAAATTATAACAAAAATATGGAATTGAAAGTTTTTGTGAAAGGTCCAAAATGCAACACTCACCCACCCCAAATTAGAACCTGTGAAAATAAATAAATACATTTTAAATTTAATGGAAAATGTAATGTATAAGATTCTTCATGGAAGTAGCAATTTATTTATAAGCTCCTTAATGTTTATAATGGACAGGCAATACTACACCATATTGTAACAATTACAGTTTTTAACATTTTTTGTTCACATCTGTAGAAATGTTGAAAACTGGAAACCTAGGTTCTGTATACAAAAGAAAAAGAAGAAGACTAATTTCTTAATACTTACAACTGAAAGGGTGGCTGTTTCCTTCAATGCACTAACAGACTGCCCCGCAGCAGATGGGGCTGAACCCCTCATCCCTACTTTCATGTTGTAGTCCCATATTTTTGTACTTTCTTGGAGCCACTTATAACTGACTTGACTTATAATCTTCAAAGCAGGTTCTAACTTCAAGGCTTCATTTTGTCAGTACCATGGCTGCTTATTGGGGGATATGATACTTCACAGTGCACAAGTTTGGTTTAATGCTGTTAAAGTAGATTTACTTTAATTTGCACTGGAAGTATTTGCTCATATAGTGTACACGTAAATTAACTTCGTACCACCAGTTTTTGCAATGCTGTAAAACCTACTACAGTGTACAACACGCTGTTTTGATTGTGCAAAAGCCATGAACTCTTATGCTCGAAGACTTTGCGTTGATACTGCAAATCTAAATTTACTTTTATATCACAGGAGTATGTTTTAATTGTGCAAAAATCTGTTTGCATTTATACTGTAATTAGAGATTGGTATAATACTGCAAAGCAAATTTAGTTTTCACTTATTCCATATAATATACATGTACATTCCATTGCATTAAGTATCTTTAATAATGTACTCTGTCAAATTGTGAGATGAAAATCAAAGCACATAATTATACGTTTTTGTGGCAACTTATGAAAACAAAAAACAAAACAAAAACTAAAAAAACACAAACAAAAAAACAAAAACAAAACAAAACCAAAAAAAAAAAAAAAACAACAACAAAAAGAAAACAACAAAACAAACAAAAAACAATGAAAAAGCTAAAAAAAGAAAAAAAATGATGTACTAGTCTGTAAATTCACAAATTTCCCCAGTGGTACATACCTATTTGCTTGAATTCTGTAAAGATAAATGTACTTTTGTCTGTTAAACATTCTGTAAAAGTAAATGTACTTTGCCTGTTAAACATTCTGTTAAGGTAAATGTACTTTGCCTGTTAAATATTCTGTAAAGGTAAATGTACTTTGCCTGATAACATTCTGTAAAGGTAAATGTACTTTGTCTGTTAAACATTCTGTGAAGTTAAATGTACTTTTGCCTGTTAAACATTCTGTAAAGGTAAATGTTCTTTGCCTGTTAAACATTGCCTGTTAAACATTCTGTTCATCACTTGTAAGCAGCAGATGGTTCTTGTGAGGAGCAAGGAAAAGAAAGTCTATGTTTGCTGTATTAAAAGTAAACAGAATAGGGTAATGACTACTGGGAAGTGGTTCTGGGGAAAAAGACACAAATACAATTGTGTATTGCCTCTAAAAGCTGTAATGTTCCACATCTTTCAGAAAATGACTCGGCACCCATGCTGCTGTTGAAGAAATACCACATTGGTTGTGTGATTGGTGAAGGCAACTTTGCTGTAGTCAAGGAGTGCACAGACAAGTGAGTGGAGGAGGACAATAATGTAGACTTAAAATTGACTTTTAAGGTCATTTCAAGTCACCAATATTATCGGGTGAATCAAGTTGAAATATTTCATCAAATTTAAGCCCGTTAAAACTTCAGTTCAAAGGGGGCCCACTGGTGGGCTATTCATAATTGAAGTCAACATGTCCAGACAACAGAATTATAACTGTAATGATATGATGTAATGGAATGGTTGTGTAAGGACATGTAGTTCCTTTACGGCCTTTGTCTTCAAGTCTGGCCTTTTAAAGGCTTTATTATGTCTGTGCAAAGACAGCCATTCTGTTTCCCCTGGGGTTCTTTTTTCTTTCTGCTGTACAGCATTTTTCTTGGACACTATAAAAGCAACAGCTCTGAAAATTGGTGGGAACAGTACAATTACAATGCACTTTGGTACCTTACCTTGAATTATCAGTTAAAATTATGCAATTGAGGAGCAATTAAAAGTTTTATATCGTCAAAACTATTGTTGATAGACAGATAATTTCGAGTTGCACATATAGGTTTGTGATACCTGCCAATGAAATAGGCCGGTAAAAAAACTGGCAGCATTTTTAATTTTGCTTATTAGGGCACTTGAAAACCTTAAATGTTGATTCTGAATAGCTTCTAACCTATAATAGGTACAGTTAATGTTGCCAGTCCAACTGCAATTTATAGATTGTTACTACACTTGTATCCAATGAACCATGAGCCAAAGGTCTCACAATTTAGTTTATGCAAATCAGTTCAATAAATATAATTTAAATCTGAAATTTCTTCAAAAAATATAAGAGGTAGAGGCAGCAATCTGACTCCCAATTTAAAGGTTTGTGCTATGGCTGCATCCAGTGAACCAGGAACCGAAGCTGTAGTATTTTACTTTATGCAAGTTAGGCAAATAAACTAAATTGATATCTTAAATAGGTTAGGTACAACACAATTATAGAGAGAGGTGCCAAATGTCTGAGATAAGGAGCTTTTTTGGGGGGGGGGGGATTTTCAGAAAAGCACAGAATATGCATGCTATTTTGTACATCTATTGGCAACTGTACCAGCCTGGAGACACTTGCCTGGTCTTTCCGCAATATTTTTGTTTTGCTTGTGCATCACAATGATAAAAAAAATCCTGATACAAGTCACTGTTTCTTGTAGGAAAAAGAGGAAGGAATTTGCACTGAAGATCATAAGCAAGAACAAATGTCATGGCAAGGAGCAGATGATAGAGAATGAGGTGTCAATCTTACGGAGGGTCAAACATTCTAATATCGTCCAACTGATAGAAGAGTTTGATACAGAGCTGGAGTTCTATCTGGTCATGGAGCTAGTGCGGGTCAGTTATGTAGATTATTCATCTGCTAACCCTCCAGTTAAAAACAATATCTATCCATGTTTTGTTGCCGGACAGGAAATTGGGAAAAGGCAACATCCTATAGACTGTCATAAGTTTGATATTTCACACAAACAACAGTTTTAGATTGAGATAGTGGCTGAAAAGTTAACCCACTCTCTGATCGGATTTTATTTACGAAACACAAATTACTGTTTGAGCCAGAGCCTGCTGCCTCCTAGTTCTATCCCTAATGGCTCCACACTATAGGCCATCTGGCTCACTTATGGTGTCTAGCCACCAAATTGGTGATGTCAAGATGTGGCAGGGGCCAACACTGTTGTGTGTATATCCCCTACTAATCAGCTTCGAAATGTTCATTCATCTTGACTGCAATTATTGTTATAAATCAGAGAGGTTGAGTTCTAAGCTGTACTTCCATGGTAAAACCTAAACAAAGTTGTCTTTCCTTGACGAACACTGGTAGTCTGTGCAAGACGTGACTTCAATTCTGGTGACAAGATTGTAAAGACAATGTTCCTTTTCTAGAAATAGCAACTGAAAACTCCTCACAGATAAAGTTTGGAATGGGTCAGTGGGGCAATTTTTTTTTTGTACAAGTAAACAGGAAATCAATTTATGAAAAATACAAAAAGCTTGTGTCTCTGGGATTATTAAAATATAAAATGTGTGCACTCTCTGAAAAGTGTGCTTTTTGCTTAGCATAAGGAACCCAATTATGCACGTACCCTGGTAACTGAGATGCTGAGCAAGACATCGTTGCACCCAATTTTACAGTTCAGAGACCAGCAACTCATCACATATAAAGATAGATTAGCAAGTGATAATGATGGTGTTTTTGCCCGCCCTATAGACAATAGGAACATATTAAGAATTGGTACATCAACGATATATCACTGAGACCAGATGCAAAGACCTGAATTGGAAAGCCCTGATATGTATATATATAATCATACATGCAGTGAAAAAGGGGATTAATAATGCACAGAACCATTGAAATCACAGTTCAGTTATTCCACTCATTGATTTGTATGCTGACTGTGTTGATATACCTCAGGCTTTGCAAAAACTCCTCAGACACTGGTTTTTACTGATAAAAATGTCTTTGGACCAAAAGAAAATGCATATTACTTGCATGGTAAGGTATAGTGGCTTTTGAAATTTCAGCCAATTTCAGCAAAATGGCAGATAAGCTAAACAATTTTTTGCAAAGCCTGAAACCTGTTTATAATAATCTATATACACAGACATCTGTGACAAAAACTTAAGTGGCTATAAATAGGGGAAGCTGAAGCCAGGTTCCACTTTGGTTTGGATATTAACTGCATCAATATTGTATGCACTGTTCCAATAGGTCAGTACTGGATGAGCACAAACTGTCTATATTAACCTTTTCCCCCCTGAACTGGCCATAACTGGCTTCTGGTCATATGCCTCAGTGTTTTCAGCTAATTTCAATAGTAATGAAAAACAAAGTTGGAATTAGATGGCTACGTATCCTGCTCTTTACCTGGACGTCTTGTGTTATTTGGTGTGTGTTGATGTCCGTCTTGTTGTGGTGTCCAATTTGTTGTTACGTGAGAACCGGTGGTGAATTATGGCTTTGTGTGCTTCCTCCTATATCCAACTGTGACCACTCTGTTGTGGTGGCAAAATTACTGTTTCGGCGGAGAAAGGAGCCAACATGCAAACAGCGTATTTGGGAATATGACAAAGCCAACTTTGATAATTTTAGAAATCGTCTTCGTGCAGCAGATTGGACTTCATGTTTTGCCACTAATGATGTTGATGTCTGCTGTAATTCTTGGTCTAATTTATTTTTAGAAATTGCTGCTCAATGTATTCCTAACAAAGGAATTGAGGTTAGGCCATCTTATCTACCGTGGTATAATTCAAGACTTCGGTTGCTGAAACGACAGGTTAAAAGAAAATATGATAAAGCTAAAAACTGTAATTTTGAAACCAGATTATGGACCTCTTTTTGTCAACTCTGGAACTACTATCAGGAACAACTAAAACTTACTGAGGAAGAATACAATGATAAATTTTGCTCTGACCTAAACAATCCTTCTCGGAAAAACAAATGTTGGTGGCACGCTGTCAAACACTTTTTGAATCGTAATCATTCTAATACTATACCATCTCTTCAACATGAGGGCAAACATATTATGTATAGTGCATCTAAAGCTGAAACTTTTAATTCTCATTTTTTACAGCAATGCAACGTTGATTCTGCTACGGCCACTTTACCTGAACCTACTAACCCCCCAACTTGAGCCTTGACTTACTAACTGTTGTAGAATCTGAGGTCCTTGAAAATCTATTAAGTTTAGACACATCAAAAGCATCAAGTCCTGATGGTATCAGCGCCAAACTTCTAAAAGAGGCTGCCCCTGCTATTCCCCCTTCACTGACAAAACTGTTTAATCTCTCTCTGAATATAAACAATTTTCCTTCTCTTTAGAAGCAAGCAAATGTTTCCGCACTTCATGAAAAAGGGCCTGAAAATGTGTGTACTAACTACAGACCTGTGTCATTGCTCAGTTCTACAGAAAATATTTGAAAAAAATAGTATTCAAACATGTCTTCAACTTCTTTCATGATAATTTTGTTATTTCTTCTCAACAATCTGGCTGCATGCCTGGTGACTCAACAATTAACCAATTGCTACTACTCTACCATGAATTCTGTATGGCTATTGATCAACAAAAAGAAATTCGTATCATTTTCCTTGACATCAGCAAGGCCTTCAACAATGTCTCGAATTCTGGCCTATCATACAAATGGCGAAAAGCTGGTGTGACTGGCAACCTGCTTGATTGGTTTGAAAATTACCTCAGCAATCGTTATCAACGAGTTGTAATCCAGGGTCATTCGTCCAGCTGGGGTAAAATAAATGCAGGTGTCCCTCAGGGTTCGGTGTTAGGACCGCTTATGTTCCTTATTTACATTAATGATATTGTTGGCCTTGTTCGATCAAATATTAAAATGTTCACTGATGATACATCTCTTTATCTAACTGTCGATGTCCCTATTACTGCAGCAAACAATATAAACTCGGACCTCCTTGATGTTGATCAGTGGTCTAAGGATTGGCTTGTGACTTTTAATGCCTTAAAAACTGATTCAATGCTTATTTCCAGGAAAGTCATTCCACCTAATCATCCTCCTATTATTTTTCAAGGTCATGCTTTGGAAAATGTCACTCATCACAAACATCTTAGTCTTACTATATGCTCAGATTTACGTCGGTCTGATCACATTAGTGAAATCTTAATTAAAACTGGTAAACTGATCAACATCATGAAGGGGCTGAAATTTCTCCTTGATAGACATATACCCTTAATACTATTTACACATCCTTTATTCGACCGATTCTTGAGTATGGTAGTCCAGTGTGGAGTGGTTGTACAGAATCAGACACTGAAAGACTTGAAAATATTCAATTGTAAACTGCTCACATTGTAACTGGTGCAATGCATGGTACAAGTAACGCAAAACTTTATGAAGAACTCGGGTGGTCAACTTTGTCTGACCGTTGGATTGCTGCTAAATTAATTTTGATGTATTAAATAGGGAACAAGCTTGTACCTGAAACCTTGTGTTCTATTATTACGTCTCCCAGAATGGACACACATACTTACAGTACCTAACAACAATTTGATATCCCTCATTTCAGAGCTTGTACTCTGATAAAGCATTTTTTCCTTCTACAATTAGACTTTGGAACCAGTTGCCTCTCGATATTAGAAACTCTGCATCCTTCTCAATATTTAAATCGAAAATAGCTAAACAAATTATACGACCTACGAATTTCCAGAATTATTTAATCTGAGAGATAGATTTGTAGCTATTCAGCATACACGTCTTTGTCTTGGCGCCAGGCTCTTAAATTCTCATCTATTTAAAATTGGTGCTAAGGATTCCCCTGCCTGTTCATGTGGTGCACCCAACGAAGATATATGGCATTATTTCTTTTCCTGTACGAAATATATATTATTGTACTACCATTGCACTTGCACACCATGGTTGTTCGTTTTGCACCCTTTATGTTACAAACTTTATTATATGGTTCATTTGACTGCTCTCTCCAAGAAAACAGGTATATTTTTTTAGCTGTACATGACTACATTTCTGCAACTGACCGCTTTAAAGCAACTGGCATTGGTTAAAATTGTGTATTTACAACCACATGTGATCATCTTTTGCATTTTGGTTTATGTTCCTTAAAATTTTTTATTCTGTTTTTCAATACACAGGAATCTTTATTATATATTTTGATTTCTGATCCAGTTCGGAGTGTATATCATGTGCACTGTGGATATTGCCCCACTATCTGTCTTGTCAGTGTTCATGTTTTCTTATTTTGTTGGTGTGTGTTTCTGTATTGTCCTGTCTATTTGTCTTCCCTTCTTGCAAGAGGGATTCATACAGGGCATGCCCTTTTCCCAATTGCTATGTATGATCATGTTCTGGATTTTTCTTGTGGGAACTTGCAGTGAATCATCTACCTTCTAACGTGTCTTAAATGCACCATCCAATATATTGGAGAAACCAAAAGAACGGTATGCAAGAGATACTTAGATCACGAGCACAGTATACGCCTGAATAAACCAACCCCTATCAGCAATCACTGGAATCACCCAGACCACACACACAACCACATACTCTTTTTACAGGCTCTAGAGATTAAGGATAAGGACCCACATTTGGATTCCTCTACGTTTTTTAGACCGAGGAGAGAATTAAGATACTGGATGGGTAGGTTCGACACATTCGAACCAGCTGGTCTCAACACTCTTGGCTGAGGGATCCATTCTTGCACTCCCCAGTAATGAAAAACAGTTTGACTAAGAATTTTAGATAAGACCTTTCAAGATCACATGCCCCAGGTCAACAGCTTTCCTTGGCATGGGTTGGTCACTAAGTGCCCAACCCATGCCAAGGAAAACTGTTAACTGAGTCTTAATTGAAGGGGGAGGGATTAAATGGTGTCAACTACATGCCACATAACACAGACTATGGCCATAGGATCAAGTGCTTGAACTGTGCTTGCTTCTCCAGTAGTTACTGTATCTAGTATCATTTATGTGATGAAAGACTCTTCTAAAATACAGTTTTGTTTTAATCAAAATTTATTATTTTTGATGCAGGGAGGAGATCTATTTGACGCAATTTCCACTGCCACAAAGTATACAGAGAGAGATGCCAGTGGGATGCTGTACAATCTTGGCAGTGCTGTCAAGTACCTTCACTCCCTCAACATAGCACACCGGGACATTAAACCTGAGAATCTTCTGGTTAGTTGAACAAGCAGATACCATTGTATGTCTTTTAAACCCCTTCCCTTCTTGTATGCTGCCTGTCTCACTTCTGATCACCAAAACTCTGTTAAAAATGACTACTGCTACATACTGTCTATTTTGCCATCATTTAAATGTTTACTCAGCTATAATATTTTAAATATAGGTCTATAATTGTGGCTCTGCCATGCTTAATTTCCTAATTAAATATATAAGTGGTCCAGGATCTTAAAAATTGAACACCCTTGATTATCCTCATTTTTAGGAAAATGTACGTGATTCCATGTGACAGGATTGACATATTGTATATATATATATATATATATCATGTTTGGGTCGATTTTAGTACTATAACAGGCTTGTATAAATGCCGTGTCATAAGCCTAAAAGCTACAGTGCTTTCATCAGTAATTGTGTTGATGAGTAAAACTTTCTGCAAATGTCATTCTTATTTTTGCTTTTTGTATTGAAATGTACAAATCAACCCAAACATGAGATAAAAAATTTTGTAGCATGCTTTTTAGACGATATGAAGTAGTCAACGAGCACTGGATGCCATATAGCAGAACTCGTTCACTTCGCTCACTCGTTTGGCTATATGGCACCCAGTGCTCATTGATATACTTAAAGGCCATCAAAACTGAAAATACATACACAGTAAAAATTGCCAGATCACACACCAATGGTACTGAGTGTTCCCTTGGAAAAGATGTTGTATCATATTGCTGATTTGGATTTTCCTACTTTAGTAGGATTTTACAATAAGATATGAATTAGTACAGTTTTGGGTGAAAAAGGCTAAGAAAAGCTCAAGTTAGTCGGATTTTTTTGTAAAAGTCAGGAAATTTTTCTAAATGTATGTCAAATTATGCATTTTTAAATGAAATGAATTATTTTCTGGTGGAGATTTGTCATTATTATGCACCTCCCGTAGGAGGGGATGCATATAGTGTTTAGTCCCATCATCCACTGTTCCCACTCTGCCGCATATCTTATTTTCCTTATATTTCTGTCCCCTCTTGACCCATTGCCTCCTAATTTGGTACAGATAATCTATGTGTCTGGGAAATATTTCCTTCAGGTCAAAAGTCCAGGTAAAATACTTGTTGCATTTTTCTGCTGACTCGGTAATTTTCGCATATTGGCTTATGCCTTCTTAATGGTGCAATTCATTCTATGTCCATATTCATGAGAAAAAAGAAACAACACAAAACATACATAAAATTAACTTTATTTTTGGCCAAGCAGGAACTGTTGACACAACTCAACTAAAGGGAGAACAAAATAAATATAACAGAAGAACAACAAAACTATTGAAAAGTCAACACAAACGCGCCAAAAAACAAACGTCCAAAAATAAACAAAAAACCAAAATTAACCAAAATAAATAAATAACTTTAAAATAATTACACGTGAAATACACACTCAACTTAAAGAAGCAATCTTCTCTATTTAAAAGAAACAAAAAAAAATGTGCAGAAGTCTCATCAAAATTATCAAACATATTACAAGCCACAATACAAAATATGACAGCACTAAATAAATAAACTGGGAACATTATACCATATAGAGCCTGCTGAAATAACCACACTGCTATACCAAGCCAGATGTAAACAAAGGATAGTAGACCACTTGCATAAATACTAACAATTAAACGCTGAATACAAAACGTATCACCAAATCAGCGAAGTCAAATAACCACTAAGTATATTTTACAATACCAATTACATGTAGAAATTGTAAATGACCTAGTGCAGTATGAATCGAGTAACAAGACTTTAAGATACAACAGCATCACGTCTTGAAAAATACTGTATGTTCAAAATGAAAGTCAAGTAGGACCTTCATGTTATGAATCATAACAATATTAAATGACTAAATATTAATTGTCACACTCTATCCTCATAAGTACTCCATAAATCATCACAATCTGTATCATAACAAATCACATGATCAAACCTTATAAACAGGCAGGGAAGTAAAAGGAACAATCCATCAAAAAATTGTGTGACAATTAAGTTCTTACTTTCACAAAAAGACTAGCCTTAAATCAAAATGTATGTAACTGAAGAATTAAATCCCTCATTTTGGAACACACAGCCCATCTTGAGTCCAGAGAAAAATCCAGGTAACTCAAGTATGCACTGGAGGCCCAATCTCCATGAAGCTTGATCAACTCCCTAGGAACCCCCCGCCTTAAAGGCAAAGGAAGCCCCACCTCTCCTGAAAGAATAACCCGTGAACAACATGGCATTAAGACCAGCCAAGTTTAGAAAATGCCTCAAAACTTTAACAAATTTATACTCCGTCAAAATCGAAAGTTTCGCTTGACTGCATAAGCAAAGGCTGGTAAATCGGGGCACCCAGGAACTTTAGAAACTAAGCGTTCAAAAGCACTAGTAGGACACAAAGGCGAATTTGGAATTCTGGGTAAAGGAACTTGCAAAACCCGAGAACCAAATGGATTGGTCTTTGACCAAAACAGTGACACTAGTAAACCAGATTCAGAAATAATAATGTTACCTCTGGTTAAGTGCTTGAGAGAACTAAACTTAGACAAACAAGGTGGAACAACATTGATTTTCTGGCCATCAGAAAAAAGGCAATCAAAAAGGCTGACCAGGCAGCCATAAACAAAGGATCGTGAAGATCCATGACATCATGTAATTTTAGCAGAATGATTGGAGTCATAGCAGCAGCTCTACGCCTTCTGTGTGGTTTTAATCTGGCAAAACCCTTCAATAATGACTTAAATTAAAAAAACTTGCATCCACGGAAATTCACAAACCACATAAAAGTGTAAAATTTTAACCCTGTGAATGTAGTTCCTGACTGAATCAACACATCTGAAATAATTATGTAAATACTGCGCATACAAACAAACTGTCTTTAGAGATGCTGGTACATACCTTAAACAAAAAAATAAACAAAAAGCCAAAAAGGGCTTCCACTGGCATTTTAAATTAAATTCTTAAAAGTACCAGGAGCAGAGGCTGCTTGTTTAGATACCTGTAAATTCCCTTATCAAAGTCTGTAATTCTTGATCTGTAAGATAAAATGTATGACAGAGTTACCATGATGCAGTAAAATCAAACAAACCTGACGTTACTTTCACTTCATGACACTCCACATCAACTTCCTGCAAGAAAAGTCTTACATTATCCTTATGCATATGAGCCCTAGACAATAAATCTGATAGTCTGTTGTTCCCGGTTGTTATGAAAATAGGCTCAATTTCCATCTGATAAATTGCACAGAGATAAGCCACTTCTCATAGACATGCACTCAGCATATCATTACGTGTACGTCCAGACCGTAACACACAAACTGATACTTGATTATCGGCAAAGAGTCTCACTCTGAGACCTTTAAATTTACCACCCCATAGCTTCAAAGCTATCATGATTGTAAGCAGTTCTAATACATTGATATCATAGTTTTCATCCAGTATGTGCTGCAGAAATTCACAATGAAAAAATTCACCTAAAGTTCTAGAATGTCCCCCACATCCAGAAAGGCATGCGTCAGAGGCCATGACCTCATCAGGCTCTGACCAAAACTGACTAGGTATCATAGAAACACCATTGTAACCTTGAATGAATGTATCCCACCATAAAACATCTTTCATGAAATCATGGGGAATGATCAGCTGCTTATGCTTAGGTTGACTATGAATGTCTCTTAAATGTGACAACATTCTTGAGATAAAAACTCTGCCTGGCCTGACACACTTGGCAGCAAATTGCAATAACACTATCAGAGACTGAATCTCGTGCTTAGAAGCAGAAACTTTGTTTTGCCACTCAGCCAGAATAAGTTTGATTTCATTCAATTTCTCAGAGGGCACTGACATAGTCATATGGACTGTATTGAAAAGAATTTCTAAGAATATAAGTTCTGTGACAGGAAGAACCGCTTTCTCAAGTGCTTCTTGAATTCCTAAGAGAACAAATAATTTTTTCAAATAGAAAAAGGCCACATTTGCCCTTTCAGGTGTGTCCACACCCCCAAAATCATCCAAATAATAATATTCAAAACATTGAAACCTTTGTACCTGAAGAAATATGCAACTGCATTTGTAAATCGCTGGCATATGTATGCCGCCGATCTTAACCCAAATGGGGGAACTCTATCAAAGAAAAAATATCCCCTCCAGGAGTACCCTAAAAAATGATAATGCCCTGGACAAATAGGAATCTGCCTGTAGGCCCTGGATAAGTCTGTTTTTAACAAAAGACAACCGGGACCAAAAGTAACAATGAGTGCAGAATAATCATCCACAGAAGGAAAACCCACTTTGATAGGTTCCCCCAAATAAAACTCTTTATCAATACCATCATTTACAGAATTTCCAAATGGCCAAGAAAGATCCAAAATGACTCTCCTTTTAGAACTACCTTTCTTGGGTACCGTATTAAGAGGAGAAACACATAATTGAGATTGCAAAGGGTTAACCAGAAAGGGTCCAAGTGTAGCCCCAAGTTCAATTTCAGTACATATAAACTGATCCACACTTTCAGGAAAAGCAAATGTGTTACTATGGTTACGTGTACTAGCTTTGGCAATGATTTTCTATCATAAGAAATAGGAAAACCGAATTCAAGCAAAGCACAAATTTGAGAATCATGATAATCAGACTCACTGACTAGATGTTTCCATGAGTCAATGTGAAGTTTAGATGGAACTTGCAGTCTACATCCCTGAAAATTTTGCAAACCTGACACAAGAACTTTATGATGTAAATTCAAATATTCATTTGAAAATTCATTGTGCATATTCAACCAGTCAATTGAAGAAGGCATCACACTTTCTGGAACACTGGCATGAGAAACATTCCCACATGTATATATATTACCACAATACCAATAATTGTGATCATAGGTCGAATGAACAGGAAGATATTGAGATGTTGCATCATCAGAAATGATGGAATCATGTACCAGTTCTCTCAAGTCTGGTTGACAAGGAGAACCTAAAAATAGTCAATCTTTAAGCTCCTTAGCTTCCTTTACTGATTTACCCATAGATTTGCATTCATTGGATGCTTCAGGATGATCCTGTTGTTCCTTGTCAACCATCCAACACACAGCACAAATGTGACTGACCAGAAATTTCTTACCATATTATGAGGAGAACTTCTGGTACATTTTCCTGTTTGAAAAGCTCTGCAAAACATTTTGTGCTTGTTGACTATATTACCACTTCCTTTGCTGTTTGAACCAGAAATCTTGGAAGATTTGTGACCACTGAGAACTTTTTGTTCAATATCCATAAAATTATCATGCCACTTCCTAGTACCTCGCTCAATTTCTGTCATTATTGCCGCTCGTAACTCTAAAATACAGCCCCAATCATTGTAAGTTGACAAATACATAAGAGAGCACAGGTGTTTCATCTTATTTGAAACTATTTCAAATTTCTGTGCTTCAAAATCCGGGATAAGACCTTCTAAACAACCAGCCATGAATAAAGGCATATCAAGATTTTCGTACTTTGGGTCTTTACTGACATATTGAAATGACAGTCTAGTATGCGGCCAGTGCTCCTGCTTGCGAACATGATCACCAGCCCTCCTTAACCGTCCGGATTTAATCTTATGTTTGCGACCATGCTTACATCTAACACTGATTCTGCCCCGACTATGACGCCTTCGGTGCTCATTATCAGAAACACTACTGCCAGAATAATCAGAATCTGAATCATAAGGGTCACTGTCCGAGGAATCACTAGATTTTGAACTGACAACCTGGGTTTTTATGTGTCTCTTCCGTCCCGTAGAAGGGCCTGCCATAGAAACGTCATGGGCGCCGCCATGACGGCCTCGCTTCGAGGAACCAGAACGATGCGCATGCGTAATAACCCCCTTTGATGGTGTAACAGAATCACGTGTTACAGAAAATTTCCTGGAATCTCCAAAGTCGCCCCCCAAAATGTGGTCAAGAATGTTGTTGGCCTGCTCCTTGAGTTGGTCAGGAATACTATGCTGAGGGCCAGCCACTTTGTCCGTCACCTGGATGTCCCCACTGGCAGTGGAGACAAACTGTGAACTGGGGTTGCGATCATGAACTTTCCTGGACCCTTTGTTCTTGGATTTACTCTTCAAGCCTGAACTGTGCTTATCCACAACAACGCTGGATCGAACATCCGGCTTACACTTGAGCAATTCAACAGAATCATGACAATCCCGTAACTCTTTCTCGACCAACTTCAGTTCATTTTGTAATTTTAAGTACTATAACTCCTGCTTTCTGTGATCGAATTTAATTTGAAGTTTTTTAATCGAGTCTCCCAAATTGTCAATCTGGACTTCGGAACTAGCGTTGACAATAGCATCAGCCGTTGAAAGTTTATGCTCAGCAGGACCAGTCAATGGCATAGAATCGGTTACTTCCTGGAACTTTCTGTCAAAATGTTCATTATCAAAACCGCCTACAGCACCTGTCAACTCAAGATCTGCATCGCTTGGCTCAGTCTGGTCACTGTTCAAAGGAATATTTTCTGCCAAATCATCTAAATCGTGCTGATCACCCTCATGTAATCTCCGGTAATCAACTCTTGTAGTGCTACATAAACTAGATCGTCCGATCCCCACCATCATGCTCAAAACAAGGACAAAAAAGACCGTACTTAACGAATATGACATCCTTGGTAAAGCATATCAGGAGCCAAATACAAAACGTCAGTCCAAGTGGAGAAATCAGAGACACTGAAATGTTTCCGGCAAAAATACAAAGGAAGAGCCAAAATTTCGCAGCAAAAGGATCACATGATCCTTAGAACCAATAAAGATTCCACTCAAGTCACTATGTTGTTATGCAAATCAAATACATTCTAGTGGTAATTAGCCCACCAAGACGTCAGTAATTAATATTCATTAAGTAACAACCAGTGTACACATGAAACAGACTTCCCATGTGAAAATCTAATAGTCTGACATATCCACCAATGAATCTCCTGTAAATTCCTATAAGACTGAATTAGCTATTTTAATAAGGATCAAAATAAACATTGTAGGCCCAAGGTTACTGTTAAACATTTATGGGAAAGTACCCATGGGCTTTCAATTTGTAAGGTTTATTTTAACCCTGAGTGACCTTGAAAGGTCAAACTGGATACATTCCTGTTGATTACTGTGTAAGGCAGTGGGGATTGCAATGCTGATTCACATTTTTAACTTCTCAAAAACTATTTGCCAGATTCATGTCAAACTTGGTGAGGATGTACATTGGGTTGGTATCTAATTGCATATACTGTGTTCAAATGGTTGTGCTCCAATGGTCTTGAATTTTTAATGGGTTTTTTTTGGTGGGGGGGGGGGGGGGCGGGTAATTTTTGCATTCCTGTTGATTACCATGTAAGTCAAGGGAGACTGTAATGGTAATTCACATTTTGACTTCCTCAAAACCATAAGCCAGATTCACTTGAAACTTTTGGTACAGATACTGCATATATGTTAGGATTTTTTAAAAATATGTTTGTGGATGACCTTCAGGTCATAAGTCAAGGTCACAATGCCTTGCAAAATAAAATGGTTTCCCTGCAACATCATCAAATGGATATGATTGAAGTACATCAAGCTTGGACATTATGTACCCTAGTGAGACTTCCCTTAAATTGGCTAAGAGGTGACTTTAAAGTCAAAGGTCAAGGTCAAACTTTCTGCAGAAGAATGGTGGCCCTCTGAGAGGGGTGGCTTCTGGTGAGAGGTGCCTGCTTGGGGGATGTATAATGTTTTTCACATGAAAAAGTCCCTTCTAGTCAGTAAGCAAAAATTTAATTCTTTTGAACGTTGCAGCTCTATAAAATTTAAAGTGGTTGTAAAAATGACCAAATTTGTTGGGTGTAAAATTTAATACCTACATTCATTGCTTTGATAATTTGAGTAGGATTTTTGGTCAAGTCTTGGTACAAACACTGCATGTATCAATATTATACATACATGTACAGTCACAATAGGTATAACATACACAGCTGTACAGCTTGATGTAAATAGTGCTACTTTAGTTTCCTGTTGGTCACTCTACACATTCAATTTTAAATTTCTAAGAGGTGCAGCATTCCTCGCACAGTGTGTCAGTGTATTCCAAAAATCCAAAAAGGCAAAATATGACTTACAATATTCAGTGCTGGGCTCCAGTTGTACAGTTTATCATCTGCTGATGACCTTATTTTTCTTTGGCATGCATCATGTTGATTCTTGTATAAAGTTCATTTGTAATTCTTCTGTAGGTTCTGTGCAATATTTCACCATAATGTTGGATGAGATAAAGGCGACTCTTCCAACATGGAGGGAACCTTCATCCCTGCCTTAATTGAGAAACTATCTCCCTTGAAAGAACGGTAAAGATACTGTGATTAGTACTTTGCATGTTACATATACTTCCTAGGAGAGACCATCTGCTTTTAGAGACCACGGCATGGTTGCTCCAAGGGTGGTCTTTTAAAACAGGTTTGACTCTGCACAGACATTGACATAGCATTCATTGCTTCCAGGTGTGTGAACATGAGGACGGCAGCAAGTCCCTCAAGCTGGGAGACTTTGGGCTTGCTATTGAGGTGACAGATGAGTTGTACACAGTCTGTGGTACTCCCACCTATGTGGCCCCGGAAATCCTGGCTGAGACAGGGCAAGTCATTTCTGTACATCCTTGCAGAGGGCCAGTCATTTTTTTTAAGGGTTCACCCCATGGGGGGGGGACCCTTTCTGTTTTCGTGTTGTCTGTCCATCTGGATGTGCACATTCTCGATCTGTACCATGATATCTTCAGAATGCCTCCATATACTTTGCTCAAATTTGGCAATATGCTTACCTTACCTGGCAAGATGAACTGATTAGATTTTGGTGTCACCATGACCTAATTTGAGCAAATGGTGGACCCTTCAGTCAACGCTTAATTGCGTTGAAATTATGTCTAGTTTTTGTTTTTACTTTTTGTTGTATTCAAAAGTGCACATGGTATGGGCTACTGGTGTGGGGAAGTTTCAAGCTGTGTCCACAAGCCAGTACAGTGATCTCCATCTGTCTCAAGAGTCCACTCTAGTGGTGCCACCTGTTTTCAAATACCATACTTTCTCAGGACACTTTGCTTGGTGCTTTTCATATTATTTGTACCTCCTACAAACGACAGCCTCTCTTGAGACACAACAATTTGGTCAACCCTTGTCTGGTGGTTCAAGACATTGTTTTGAAAAAGTAATCTGTAATCATGGTCCAGATGACAATCATTATTTTGTAATGCAAACAAGGGTTTGGTAGTTTTAATTCCTTTGTTTGTGGTGTGTACTACATCTACATCATGAAGATATAACCAAAAAAAATCATACAAAAATGGCAAATTGTAAGTCTGTGCTAATGCAGGTCCCAATGCACTAAGAACTGAGTGTAATTCATGGGAGAATGGATTATATGCAACTAGGATGCCCATGCATGCACAAATGAAGCAGAACTTCACTATTAAGTTGCATATTCTCTGGCCCGCAAAAAGTGAATTCCAGTCAGGACAACCGAAACATTCATAAGAATTTGGCAACGGGGCAATTCAAAATTTTGCTTTTAAAAGTAGAATTTTAAGTCTTTAAGTGCCATGCTTTGGACTGTATCAACAACTTTCTTTGCAATGCACTCAAAGCATGCTGGGTAAAGTTGGTGAGCTGGCTCATTATATTCTCTATAGCTAAAAGGCATGCTGCTACTTGAATGAAAGGTCTTCACAAGGAATGTGAATCCAGCATCATTGTTTTAATTAAGAACAGTTTGTCTTATGTAGTTCGACTTAAGTCCTGTATATTTAATACAAAGAGGAACTTAACAAACCTAATTCTGTAAGCCCATGTACCGTTTGAACACTATCAAGTCCGATATTCTAAGAGCAAAATCTTATTCCCTACCATTCACTGAAAAACTGTAATGGTCTAAATCATACTAGCAAATAAATTTATAAAAGGAACACATCATATTCATAAAATTTGAAATTTAGAAGAAAGTTTTAGGCATTATTAGCCTTTAAAAAAATCGGGTCATCAGCGGGGAACCAGCGCAAGACTTGTTTCGGTGCCATTAATCCCCGGACAAGTCATTCTGCTAACGGGCGGCACCATGTTTGGATTTCCAATACAAACACCCCGAGCTGATGTATTACGGAATGAAGCGAATATGATGTTCCTTTGTTAATAGGCCTACTTAAAAACGTAGCCCACATGATATAAATATAATGAAATTACACCTAACACTCATGATTAGGCCTACCAAAATTGAATAATAAAATAATAAACCATCCCACACTTACCTACAGCACCTGGTCTTACAACAGACCCAACTAGGCCTACCTGACGGACTGATCAGATCAAACAGATCAAACCAGGTCTTCAACTTCAAGTAAAATGCAAATGTAACGACGTGACGTAAAAGAGCCACGCTATTAATTGCGTCACACCTGAAAACTGCTCAGATCTATGTTGTTCTGTTTCAGCAATAAAAATAGGCCTATTTATTATAAACTCGCTGTATTTCACAGCCGATGCAATCACTACTAATGGGTAGTTCTGTATTAATAACAAATCAATTACATCACAACTATTCATGTATTCATGTACCTTTTTCTTTCATATTTTAACTAAAACCTTACTAATTATATCTGAAATCTAAACAAATGAGCAGTTCTATGTAGATTTCTAAATTGATATGTAAAGCTAGGAAATAATAATAATAATAATAATAATAATAATAATAATAATAATAATAATAGAATACACATGTCTGATACCCTCCGCGTCTGGGACCCAGCTCGAGGCATTCTCCCAACCCATAGGTAGTTTCTACTCCACACAGAGGAAACCAGGCATGTCGATATTAGACCATAAAATTTATTATTTTGAAAACCCTAATGTAAGTCATGTAGGCCTATCTGGCGCATAAGAAACACATAGGATAAATATAACTATGTAGTATGTAAGAAACTTTTGACATTTAAATTATTTATGATGTAATAGAGAGCCAGAACGTATTAAAATTGGAGCCATATTAAGAAGTTTGCTTTATTATATGCCTTATTAAGAAGTTTTTGTGTTTGTAGTTACGGACTCAAGGTGGACATCTGGGCCACAGGTGTGATTGCTTATATCCTGCTCTGTGGCTTCCCGCCTTTTGTCAGGTATGTATTTCAATGTCTGACCTTTGTCATCCTATTTTATTCAATCTGAAGAAGTTGGAGATTTATAAGATGACAACACATACAAAGTTGACTGCTTGTGGCACAGAAATGTTAGTTTTACAAAGGTGGGACTTCCAATATGTGTATTCCGTATCACCCAAATAATCTTGATCTTGACCAGCACACCATTACAATGTTCATGCATATAATGTCTCCCCATGCAACGAGGAGACAGATTGTTTTTGCATCCATTTCTTTCGCTTCTTGCTCTTCTTATTGTTTTTGTTGTTCTTCTTCTTGTGATTCTCCTTTTTCTCCTTCTCTTTCTCCTTCTCCTTCTCCTCCCTCTTCTTCTTCTTCTTCTTCTTCTTCTTCTTCTTCTTCTTCTTCTTCTTCTTCTTCTTCTTCTTCTTCTTCTTCTTCTTCTTCTTCGTCTTCTTCTTCTTCTTCGTCAACACATGTTGCGAACATAATAACTCAAAAAAGATTTGACTTGGGAAGTTAAAGATTTTTCTGAATATGTTCCAATATATGACCCTGTTTGGAATCAATTTTTCAAGGTCACAGCAGTGCATCTAAAATTTGATGCGAACGCGAAAACTCAGCAAAGATTTTACTTAGGATATTGAAATTTTGCATGATTATGTACCATAGTACAAACCAGGTTAGGAATGTAGATGGGTGACCTTGACCTATTTTCAAGGTCACATGACCACTTTTTAGATATCATTGTAGGTGCACTTAAGAAGATTTTGACTACGGAGGTTGAGATTGACCTATTTTTCAAGGGCACAGGGGTATTTCCTTGAAAATAGTTGCAGATGTGATAACTGCAGAATTTGACTAAAGAGGTTGATATTTCATCTAAAATTGATGTGAATGTGATAACTCCACAAGGATCCCCATTACCTTCAACACTGCAAGGGTTAGACTTGCACAAGTCCCTGGTGCATGTCCCTATTTTCCCATCCCGCGGTCCCACTCAGAAGTGCCATACATTTTCCCCTCCTCGAAGTTAACTGTACAATATTATCCCAACTACATGGTGTTATTAAGTAGGTCCTACTGTTTTTTTGCAGGGCTTGACATTAAGGATTTTTTGTGGTTGCCCCCAGGGCTACTGGGCCAGAGAAATTGGTTGCCCCCTTCACAAAATCAGTTGCCCCATTTTCAGCGTTGCGAGCGGCGTTAGCCGCGAAGCCCTGCTAGGGGGGTCCTGGGGCATGCTCCCCCGGAATTTTTTTAAAAAAAGACATTAAAAGATGCATTTTCCTGCCATTTGGAGGGGACTTGGGCTTAAAATAAGAGTCCTGTCAAAGTACCAGTTTAAAAACAAAAACAAAATTTGTTTTTGTTTTTAAACTGGTCGACACTATCGCCGTGCCGGTTTCAACAGTAGCACTAGCAGCAATTGAGTCCTAGTCAGTTCTAATCCCATTATCATCGCGATAAGGCTGAAGGCAAAGTGGTCTTCAAATGAATGCATGGCTAGACACTGGCCACTCAAGCGAGACAAAGCTGACCGTCTCCCTCCGGCTGTCGACACCAGGGACTTGTCAAACTTGCACAAGCCCACTCTAGACTACCATCATTTCGGTGGGAGTGACGTCACAACATCCGGGGTTTCGCGGGATCCGAGAAGTCAAATCAGAGGTCAGATCAAGTTCAAGACGCCCAGAATATTTGAGTGGTCTCATTGTGTTGTGCTAATTTACCCCCCCCCCCAGCACTCTGGGCAGTTTGGAGATCTGGCAAAGCCAGCCACTGGGCATTTTTTGTATTGTTGCGCAACAACATGCTGGCGTAAAAGTGCCACAACTTTTTTATTTTTGCAATAATGCAAAATGATCCACGTCTTGATTTAAGTTTTGTTGAGTAAGACCTCTACATTTCCATGTGGTTCTTTTGTCAATTTAAACAAAAAAAAACTCGTGCCCTGCAACCTAACAAAGGGAATATATCGATCTCAATCACGATTTGATCAAAGCGGTCAAACCTGTGTGAATTATGAATAGGCCTACAATTGCATGGGTGCCGGTCCGCACATTTTTCTTGGTTAGGGTCACGAACGATGGTACCTCTTTATTTTTTTTCTAAAGATCGTTTCTGTGTTATAATTGTCAATAAATTATAGTGGTAGAGCTTGTTGGTGCAGTAAATAGTCGCAGTTACTGAAAAACTGTCAACATGATCAACACAAGCGGCAGCGGTATTTTCACCCGAGCCATGTTTACCTGCGGCTGGCGTATTTTACTCTCTTTCCGTGAAAAAAAAAATGGACCCTCTGCTCTATTGAGTGTACGCAAAGACTGGTACAGTGGTAGTATGTTATCATTCTGGCCAATTTACAGCGTTAAATTTTGTTTCTTGCTTTAATAAATTGTCCGTAATCGTCACTTGTGTTCACACAAAGGTGACAAATGTCACACATCTTTCATTTTCAAGCCAGACTTCACAACATGAGGCAGCGAGTACTACCGAACGAAACAGCGGTAGAAAAACTTTTGATTGGACAGCGAAACCCATGTGATCGATTCTGGGGGCTGTAGTTTCCGACTAAAATAACGACGCATCTGTTTGAAATAGAAGCAGTTTTGAAGGGATTTCCCCTAAAATACTTTTGTTTCGGTCAATGGGAGAGCTTGTTGTTAAAATAGACAAGGTTCTGAGCATTCTAACGATATAAACAACATAGCGCGTAGACGAAAAAAGATCGAGATCGAGACGATGAAATCACCCTAATTTTGCGCAGTTTTGCAAAGCTCCATCATTCAAATTGTCACAAGCAACGGCCCGGTCATTGATTTAAATCATCGTAGAAGGAAAATATTCATTTTAACACAAAATCGAAATAGCCATCAGCAAGAACTGACGTTTCTCTACAGTAAAAGGTGCGTGCTTGCATGTAAAGATTAATAAACAACAGTCAATGCAAGGAATTTGCGACGGTCTTGAATCTGTCACGTGCTTGACTGCTCATGAATAATTCATAGCAGCGACAAGCCGGCAAGTTTTATAAGTCTCACTGGACGCCCTCCGCCTGACGCGCTGCACTGCAATTAACCCTTCATTACACAGTAGCTCAATTAACAGCTTCTTATGAGGGGTGCCTTATGACCGCCCGCTTGTCTGTGTGATAAGAAACACAGTGCAGACCGCCCGGCGTTTATCAGCTGGAGTCAATGTTTTCTGGTTATAGACACGTTCCACGCCAATTAGCTAGGTTCAAGGGCCTACCTGTATTGTAACAGAATAAGGCTACGACGTGTGTTTACTTAAAATTTCCATTTGCAATGAATTTGATTTTAAATAAAATACGGAAGACAGTCCAGTGAGACTTGAGCAAGTCTATGCAAGGGTGCACTGGGAGACATATGATTTTCTGTGGGAAAATCAGCATGTTCTAGTTTAATCTGGTTGCTTTATTAGGAAACTGCCAGAGGCGAGTCCCCTATAGTGATCGCAAGTTTTTTTAAAGATGGGTCACCTTGACCCAATTCCCAAGGTCACAGAGCCACATTAGTTAATTTGATGTTTGCGTAATAACTTAAAGCTTTTGAGGTGGGACTTTCACATTGCACATGATCATAGTCCCCTGTAATGGTTAGGCCAAGTTTGATGATGGGTGCCCTTGACACAAATCTCAAGGTCACAGAGCCAACATAGTGAATTTTGGTGTCGGCATGATAACTTGAGAAGTTTTCAAGCTATAGAGATTTCATAGTATCCTATTAGGCCAGGTGAAGTTTGAACATGAGTGACCTTGACCCAATTTTTGATGTCACACAGCCACTTTTGTGAAATTCGATGTTTGCACAATAATTTATGAACTTTTTCATTCATGGGTTGTAGATTGCACATTGTTATAGTCCTGCAAGATTAAGTTCAAAGATGAATGACCTTGACCCACTCCTCAAGGTCACACAGCCAATTATTTGCTTCTTGATGCTGAATTTTATGTTCACTGATTTATTACTGTATGTAGCTGACTTTGAACCTGCATCCAAGGTCAATGTCTAAGGTGAGATATTTTTGCTGCCCTAAACTGTCCCATGTCTGTTTGCGGTGGTCCCCTCAGTGGTGCAAGCACCACTTTTATATCTAGTATCTTCATTATTCTCACACTGGTCTTTTTATGAGAACTTTTAGTCTGAAATAGTCATGGTTCTAACAGTTCAGATGATCATAACTTTTACTGGTATCAGCACTGAAATGGTTAATACACTTTGTTTGGTGTATTACAGTCCAAACAATAACCAAGAGGAGTTGTTTGACAAGATCATGGCTGGCAAGTACGAGTACACATCTCCCTTCTGGGATGACATCTCACACTCTGCTAAGGTAGGTCTTTTTGACTGTACAGGTATTGACCCTAAGGAACATTACTTCAGTTTATCAGCATGCAACCTTTGTCTTCTTTTCAGCTTAGCTGACTTGTCAGTCAGCTAAGCTTATGTGGTGGTTATGCATCCATTGTCCCTCTGTCCCATCATCCGTTGGTGTCCACAATTCACATTTTCGACATCTACTCCAAAACCACTGGTCAGATTCACCTCAAACTTGGTGGGAATGTACCTTTGCTGGGTCTCTACCAAGTTGGTTTAAACGGTCATGCTCCAGTGATTGTGGAATTTTTAGCTTTGCTGTCTTGTTAGGCATCCGTCTTCCATCAGTACATCGTCCACAATTTACATTTTCCACTTCTCCTAAACCACTGGCCAGATTCACCTCAAACTTGGGGCAGGGGGAATGTACCTTAGAGGGGAGGGGGTCTCTACTAAGTTTGTGCAAATGGTCACACGACAGTGATTTTGTTATTTTTTATGAATTTTTGTGTTTCATTTTTTGGCAAATTGTAAAAAAAAAAAAAAATTCTCAAAAACTGCTCACCCAATAATATCAAACAGGAACACTTCTAGGGACTCTTGGTTCTAGTTCTTAGATGGCACTGCAATGTGTTTCTAATTTTTTATGATTTTTTTGTGTGTTTTTGCTATTTTGGACTTTTTCTCCAGAACCGTCACTCAGATTTAGCTGAAAGTAGATGGATATGTTCCTTGTAGAAGGGTCAAACAAATTTGTTCACCAGGTGGCACTGCTATAAATTCTGATTTTTAATGATTTTTTCATTTCGGGTAATTATTGGTAAATGCACCTTTCCCATTGATTACTATGCAAGTCAATGGGCATTGTTATGTCAATTCACATTTTCAACTTCTTCTCCAAAACCGTCATCCAGATTGACTTCACACTACTAGAAATGTACCTTGGGTGGATCTTTACCAAGTTTGTTCAAATGGTCAGGCTTCAGCGATTTTGGAATATTTAATTCTTTTCTTTGTTCTTTTTGGGGGCAAATCTTAAAACATTTCCTTTTCCAAAACCGCTCACCCAATTGCTTTGATATCACACAGGAACACTCCTAGGGTCTCCTAGTTCTTAATTTGTTCACCGGGTGGTGATGCAAATTTTAGTTCGGCTGACTTGGTAGTAAGGCTGTGGTTTTAGGAGGCTCACTCGTCCGTCTTAGAAATGCTTCCAAAGGTTATATGTACTCAACTAAACCTCAACACAGGTCTATTCAGTTGCAACCTTGATATGTGGGACAAGCTTAGGTCAGCTGAGCACGGGCTGTTCACATAGTTTTGTAGTTAATGATTTTTTGGGGGGAGGGGGCCAATCTTTAAAAAGATTTGTAATAGGAAAGTTTAACATGGGTATTTCTTTTAATGGCTATAACTTGAATGATTTTTGGCCAGATATGTGTCAAACTTGCTAGTGATGTACTTTTGATAAGTGTCTACCTATTTGGTGCAAGTGGTCATGCTCCAGTTATTTTTAGACCTTGACCTCATTCTCAAGGTGACAGGACAACTGACATGAAATTTACTGTTCACTTGATAACTTGAGATCTATTTGACTTATGACGTTGATGTTGCACATGTTAATGTTTCTCTACGAAGGTCAACCTTGACCTCAATTCTGAGGTCACAGTGCAGTATACATCAATTTTGCTTTTCATTATAACTTGAGAACTACTGGAACTGGGACCTTGATGATACACATGTTAGTGTTCTTCCATGGAGGTCAGACTTACTCAGTACATGGGTGACCTTGATCCTATCCCAAGATCACAGAGCCACAAGTGTGAAGAATGTCTAGGTCAGCTGAGCATGGGCTGTTTACACAGCCTTCTTGTTTTTATAATGACCAAAAATGATCTTGTGTCATACATGTCATTATTTTTTTTCATCAAAAATGATGATTATTCAACAGCTTTCTTCAGTACTTCTTCAGTGTAATGCACCCATAATGCACAGAGAAAGTTGGTAACTCAGTGCCCAGAGGATTGAATTGCAACAGGATGGAGATACAGCTGCATCCGTAGCTGAAACATATTAGATGAAGTTAGAACAGCACCTCTATCTATAATAGTTCAGAATTTAACACTTTAGTTTTGTAAATTGGCCAAAATCTGCACAATTTTGTGCCTGTTGACTGTTTGAAATGATATGCAAAACTCAACTCCTAACATATTTTAAAGTTTTTCAGAAATACACTTTGTGTTCAGTTCGTGCACCTTAAACATGAAATTATTAATTCACATTTATGCAAATTAGCATTCCTGTGTCACAGACAGGAAATTTTGTTCTTGCATATCTCAATATGAATGTGTACACAAAAATAATTATTTCAACCACAAAAGCACCTAGGTACCTAGTTTATCATGCACTTTGGTCATGATGGTGAAATCTTAATAAAAATTCATATACATCTTGTCCTTTGTTCATAATGCCCCATCAATGACATTTGATATGCTAAAGTATAAATATATACCCAACAAATAATAACAAAAACAAACCATTTCATATTCACTGTGCCCTATAAAAAATCTTTACAAAACTGTACAATAAACATAGGCTCCTTGGAATATGAAATTATTATGCCCCACCACAGGGAGGGGCATATAGATTTGCCCTTGTCTGTCCATCCATCATTTTATCCATCCGATATTAAAATGCATATCTCCAAAAGCATTTGAGGTACAACCATGAAACTTTGTGGAAACATCTATCAATAAAATAGAGGCATGCACCTGGGGTTTTGTTTGTCTCCTGGGTTGGTTATACAGTCTTAATTAAACATTCATTAAGGTAGCAGAGGGGATTGAGCTATAACGGCAAAATCGTGACCCAACAGAAAATGAGTTTTTTCCATTTCCGTAAAGTTTGGCACTTTAACTTTCTTGTCACCAAACATGAATACTAAAAAAGCAAAATTTATGTGATAAAAAAGGGAAAAAACATGACCATGTTTTAGCTGGCTGCAGCATGAGCATGCCTGTTTACAAATGTATGCTAATTAGTCCGCCAAAGTTTGGATAGCAGTCGGCTGCTTTCCACAATCCAGGACTGTAGCAATGACAAGCGACCAACTGACATTTTGATGTGCGCTGCTACCAATTCTTGTATAAACTGCTTGACAAGATTAGGACTGATGAATTGGTTTGTTGTGGTGATCAAATGACCATGTAGATAATTAAGTCGATGGGCTCATGTTTTCCTTCTCAGAGTGTGATAAAAAAAAAGTTAAAAAATAAGGAACGATAAAAGGTGGCGATTGTCAAAACGGCACCTGGCGATGGACCTGAGCCTCAGTGTGTTTTCAATGAAGGTGATTTCAACCTATGCGTAAATCGTTACTCAGAATCATGGCATTGTATACATTATAAAGGTTTACAACCCTTTCTACAGTCTTGCCCTATCCAAGACCAATTTGCTTTTAATGTTTACTGGCAAAAAATACACATGATGATCGACGAATCCTAACACTGGACCACTTGGCTATAAATATGCCGCAAACTATAAAAGCCTTCAATAATTATATGTGCCTTTACCTGAATGTGAAATGGTAAATAGCATTAAATGTTAACCTTGAAGTAAATTTATATGAAGCACACGCCTCCACTAAAACTGGTATCGTCTGTAGCGCTGTCGCATTTTGTGGAACTGTAAGACTGGCACATTGCACATGTATGGACTTGCCCACTTCATACGGGGGTGTTTCGAAGTACACTGAGCGAGGGGACAGAAAAAAAAGCTTTAAAAATTTGACCATCGCGGGATAAAATAATCAGATTACTGTTAAGTGACTGCAAAAAGCAACTCTCCCCCCGCTTTTAGCTGGTTGATCGGTCATATAAAATTATTTTGTCTCGCTGTGCGCGGCATGTTCCAATACCACTCTCCTGCACTCACCCATCAGGAAGTTTCGGTTTTGTGTCTCAATCAGTTTATTACAGTTCAAGGGTGAGCCAACTATCTTTCATTGGGCTAGTTATCTCCACAAAATAAAAAATATGTTACATGAGTGGCAAGGTTTCGAATGGCAAAACGCGAGAATAACATGGCAAAGTGAATGGCATTCTTTATCACAAGGAAGGCGCTAATATGTGGAGGAACCAATGAAATAGGCTTGGCATATTCTATTGTGCTCCCGGCAACAAAAAAAACAAACAAACAAACAAACAAAAAAAGCAAAACAAAAACGCACAAGCCAAGGCCATGAAGAACACACTCCCTCAGGATGCCCATCCCTTTCTCAATTTTGTGGGAATTGGAAACTTTCTTGACTGCCAGACAGACTCGCTCTGCGTAATTGTTAAATTGCGCTTGAAGTGCATGTCGCCAGGCAAGCAAACACAGTCCGTCTTGGCAGGCAAAAAAGTTTTACCCTTGCGCACGAAGTGTAGCGTCATCACCTTACATCTGAGCATGGTCTGGTGCATTATATTGATCTATGTAACCGTCAGGGTCTAATTAAAGACTACTTCAGCAAATCAATGGATAAGGTTATTCATAATCTAGCAATACAGTTTCATCACCAATACAACGTTGAAACTAATGGATTTTCAACACATATAAAATGTTCGCTTTGTTTTTTTGTTTGTTTTTGTTTTGTTTCTTCTTTGAAGTATAATTTATCCTGGGAGTGTTTGTTTATCAGTAACAGGACTATTGTCTTAAATGTTACGTCACGATCATCCATGTTGTCCGCCTATCTAGCATTAATAAGCTACATTCAGAACGACATAGACCTCTCTCCGTCAAGTTGTTCTTTGATCCAAGGTGATGAGAAGTGAGTGAGCAACTCCTGCCTACCGGGCAGCCTTCTAAGTAGAGCAAGCTGTGAAACTGCAACCCATTTGTTCAAGCGGCGCCATATGCAAACAATGTTGCTAGGGTCAAGGTGATGGCACCTTCGGGTCACGTGGCTAATCCGCTTTCGAATCCCCCTTTGAAGCTGTCCCAGTCGCGTGGAAACCCGACTGACAAGCTTTTGAGTGTGGCTGCATTTGATGTCATTCGGGTAAATAACTGCTTTTTTAAGCCAATAAACATCATTGTATGTTGGAAACTATACATCAAAGATGTTGATTGACCTTTCTGCGAAGTACTGAGACCAAAACGGGCCGAATTTGGAAAGCTGTATTGTCATTATGGCCAACAATGTGCGAAAAAAGGGCCTCAAATCTTTCAACGCCAATTTCTCGGAATGAAATTTTCTGCTTATGAATCAATTTTGTGGACAGCGTCAATATTAAGCTAATTGATCGATCTGCTTCAAATAATCGTCTTTTGAAAGATAAATATATTATCTGGGAACCTTTTTTTTGCTTTTCCGTCAGATGTCCCCTTCCGAGACTTTTGTAGCTCACAAAATGAAGTAACTGTTGATGTTTAAAATGATGATCAAAGAATTCGATAATTCAGTTATTATGTATTTTATTTGTAAACAAAAAATACAGTTCCTGCATATTGGTCTATACTTTAATTTTACATAGGTAATACACTTTTGCATCGATTATTTTTAAAGAAATGCTGACAAAATGTCAAATCTGATACCCTCTTGTAAACGGGCGTATAAACCCCTTGAAAATTATCGTATCGATATGAAACTTCTTTCTAACAAATCTAGATGACTGAACAATGAATAAATGTATGGTTTTGTGGGTGAAATGTGAAACATAGTTCATCAATGCAACGTCAAAGTCGTGGGACCGCTGTGCGCGGCTCAATCCCCTCCGCCACCTTAATTTGGGAAATATTGATTCAACGTTAGACCTCTCACATTTATGTTGCATGTATATCAAAATGTATTTTAGCTTCGATCATGCAACTTTGTGGAAACATCAATCAATATTTAAAGGTGTGCACCTGGGGTTTTCTGTCTTGTTAATTAACTGGGGGAAAATGTTCATTCGACATTAGACTTGTCACATTTGTGTAGGATGTATGTCAAAATGTATTTGAGGTTCAACCATGAGCCTTTGTGGAAACATCTATCAATATATGAAAGTGTGGACCTGGGGTTTTGTTTCTCCTTTGGATTAATTATCTTGTTTTATTTAATCATTATTAACTTTGGGAAATGTTGATTTCATGTTAGACTTGTCACATTTGTGTAGTATGTATCTCAAAAAGTATTTGAGGTCTTACACCAGTTACATGCCATATTCTTCCCAATGCTGATGGGGGCAATGACAGGTGGAGGCATCCATATCCTTTGGAGACTTTTCTAGGTAAAATTATAATTTGTCATGGATGGGAAATATAATTTTGATAGCAAACAATCGATTGCATCATCACCTTCCTCATGTTTTGATGGTAAAGAATATGTATTTGCACAAATGTCTTCTTGTCCTCCACCGTGACAAAAGTTCTGTGCAAACCAGCTTGTGAGTCTTGCAGGAGCACCCTCTGGAGCACTTCATCACTGCTTTGCTGTTTCTACCGCAGGTGCAGTTTATTAACTCGAGCACAGGGTCTGGTGCTGGGGACTCTCTGGAGAGCAAAGGAAGGAGTCTGCCATCACCTTCTTTCAAGCTCAGAGTGAGTGGATCAGGAATGACTGGATCCTAAATGTTTGCCTGCAAATGAGCTCGTTAGATATGTTCAGCCCAGGTTCCTAGAGTTGGTGGAAGATTTTCCACATCCTGGTCAGGTTTGAGTTGCTTGAACAGAAACTACACCAGACCTTTGGCTTTTAAGATTTCCGTTTTCTTCGGACAGAAGAGAGCACATAGAAATGCCTCACAGCCATCAGCTACCTCTCTTGGTGGCTTGTTACCAAGATCCAGTTTGCTGATGGCAGAAATTATACTGGGTTTTGAAGCCATGAAGCTTTTCTAACAGGTTGCTTTCTCCTTCCCTCTGATGTGCCCTGTGGGGTGACATCCTGTCAGTGCATGCCAATTTATGAGGGCAGCGGCCTTTGTAGCACCAAAAGCATCATAGATGGGCTGCAACAGTATGATTCGACGACTTTCTTCAGTACCCATGATCAGTGCAGATTTTCTATCAAGTTGTGGTACTGTATGGAGAGCCAACAGAAGGGCGTCAGTATCCTGTATGTAGGTGTAGTCAGTATCCTGTATGTAGGTGTAGTCAGTATCCTGTATGTAGGTGTAGTCAGTATCCTGTATGTAGGTGTAGTCAGTATCCTGTATGTAGGTGTAGTCAGTATCCTGTATGTAGGTGTAGACAGTGCCCCTAGAAGCTGCAATATCGACAGCATGAAGGAACATCAGCTCCCTCTTGAGTGCTCACCTTGGTGGCAATATGGCAGTTGTAGTTCACCATCACACTCCTGTGGGTGACAGTGACAATGTTCACCTCAATGTTGTTCACAAGTACCTTAGCCAGGTAAAGTGTGAGGGAATCCTTTGTGGCACTACTTGCAGGGAAAGGGACTTGTAGATGATCTTAGTCGAATCCTCAACTTTGATGGATCTTATTTCCTTGAGCTTGCCTCGTTGTTGCTCTTGGGTGCTTTCCTTCAATGAGCTGGGATGGGTATCGTTGTCAAAGATGACACAAACAGCAGCACACCCCTGAGCCTTCATATCAATAAGTTAAGCATAATGCTGTAGCAAGATCTTTGCCACCCTTGAAGTGCCGCACTGCCATTAGCTCATGAACAACAGCCATTCCATCGCCTACCAACGTGGAGGTTGCCACTGAGTTCTGCATGGATGAAGTCTCATCACTCTCAGTGTGGACAAGGTCTTCCAGAAAGTGGATCAAGCTGCTCTTGTCATGTGTTGGATGAAGGGTCCCAATTTGCTTCCAAGAGTGTCCCATTGGTCTGTGAGAACCCATGCATACATACATTCATACATACATACATACATACATACATACATACATACATACATACATACATTACATGCAAACGTGCACAAAGAGCACGCTACTACCACCACCAATACTACCACTAGAACTAGAGGATCAGTAGATGGTCCTGTGCTCAGCTGGTGAATTGTGTTTTGGATAAGTGCTCATGAGATAAGAATTGTGTGTTCACATATTTGACAGGGAGAGAGAATTCTATCAAGAGTTATATAGCAAAAAAAGTACAATGTACAGACTTCAGATGGTAGCCATCATTAATTTGAGATTTTAGACTACCTTTAAATGTCTTTTTAATGGCCCCTTTGGATCTGGCATGCTTAAAAACCCCATAATAGACACCAGGATCATACGTATACCATGTCTCATTCAAAAGTTATATGCACTTTTTGGATTTGGGCAACTTTGATGGTTGCCATTTTGGAAAATGGGCTCCGAACCATCTAAAACATCACAAAAAATTGGCAACATCACTTCTTGTACTCAGTACATTCCTAAGATAAATTTAAGCACTGTTGCCAAAATTCTATCCAAAAATTTTGTAACCTATATTTATATAACATTAACCGATGGACTATAAACTTTACGTGCTGCAATTGTTCATGGGGCATACCTGCCATGTTGGAATTGAATGACGGCGCCATCATATATTTGCTCTTTGGCATGTCGCCTTTGAGAATTAACTTTTGTACATTGTAAATAACTTTATTAAGAGCTTCTCAACATCAATTCTTCCATTACAACTCATCTTGATATGCTTATAGTGCTATAAATTCAAGGTGACTGAAAACTTCCTCTAGCGGTAAGAAAAACAAATTAGAATTGAGAGACGCTGCCTGCTAAATTTGTCACTTTCTGGTCAGGTGACACATTGAAAGAAAGTTCTGGAATTCCCCTGATCCAACTGGCGTCCGTTTTTGATGGGTAACGTGACTTGACTGCAAATTTGACCACTTTTTGTTTCTTGGTCCTTACAACTTGGTTGTAAAAACAAAATGGCGGTGCACAGAAATAAACAGAGAAGGAAAAAAGGTAAAATTTGGCCAAAATAATGGGAGCTGCTTTTTATTATTGACAACAGAAAATTACAATGTTCATAAATACACTGGTTTTGTACGTTATCTGAATCTGCCTTGATTCATTTCACACTCTCAGTCAATGATTAAACATTCAACAATAGAACTAGGTATACATTAATTTTCATGTCTCCCCTAACCCATCACCATCCATTTTTTTCTGTGAATATTCAATTTATCATTATTTTTAGCTATCAAATATTCAATATGTTCGATATCTTCCATTTTCTTTTTAAAAATTCCAATATAAGGTTTACTGTTCATCTGGTGACATTGGTATAAATACATTTCCCCTACTATACAGCACAAAGACCAGATATTTTCATTTATAAATTCTAAGCCTAGCAAAATTTCAGTTGATGATTTACATTAGTTCCTGATAACTTTGACAACCAGTTGATGGTCTCAGCCCAAAATTCCTGCGATACTTTGCAATCATAGAAAAAATGAACAAGGGTCTCACTAACTTCATTACGAAATGTACATAGTGGACTCTCCTGTATACCCATTTTACAGAGTCTATTATTTGTAAATATAATTCGCTGTAAAAACTTTTACTGAAAGACTCTTATATTTGATGATATAGAACATTTGTAAATCTGCGAAAGACAATTCTGTAGATACTCATCCTCAAGATTAACCAAATTGTGGACAATGGGTTGAACACGCAGCATGCTTGCAGGATCTGATGGGCTCTTTATCCAGATTTTATCATTTGTGCTGAGGATTGGTGTACAAATTTCGGAAAGTACATTTGTGAATATACTGTGAAACTGCTCATGTGCATAACTTTTGATAAATATTACGGATAAAAGACTTGTGGACATATGTATCGACAATTGATCCTGCTTAGATATTGGACTTCATTTTGATTACCCTCTGCTTACCTGGTGTACCGACACATAACCCAGACATAAACAATCAAGTGACTATTGTTTGGGATACAATACAGGGGAAGTGATGGTATTGTAGAGTGAACTGTGTACCTAGGAGTGGTCATTCCTGTTTGCATACATGTGTCAGCCTTCTATTATGTACGAAAACTAGATATGACATCCAGGACAAGAAAGGCATCGATTGACATTGACCCAAAACTGTTGGATGCAGTACGCATAATTGTCAAGGAAGAAATTGGGGGTCCAGAAAGAAAAACTGATAATGTGGTCTCACAATTGGTGTCTCTGAATGACAAATTTGACAAACTTGGGGAAAAACAAAAAGAACTGGAGACCAGCTTGAAAAAGTTTCATGAGACTGTAAACACACTTGAGATCAGCTTGCAAGGCTGCAGTGATCTTGTAGATACAGTGATCAACAACTTGTTGCCTAAGGTGTGCAATAAAATGAAAGAGCTTTCCACTGTAATGGCAATAAAAATTCTGGAAAATGATATCCACGATAGGAAATGGTCCCTCATTATTAATGGTTTAAAAGGACAAGCTGGCGAAAATCAAAAGGAAACAAGGAGAAAGTATGTTGAGTTGGCCAAAAAGCATCTTAGGTGTCAATGATGCTGAATCAACCCTGATGTCTGCCTGTTACGGCCTTAGCCAGCAAAAAGATGCTGGCATGGTCGTGAGGTTTGTAGACTTAGACCAGTGCAATGAGTGGTTGTCCGGAGCCAAACACCTGCGTACACACCCCGATAAAATATCAATATCACCAGCCATGCCACCCATTACACGCCAACTTAAAAATGAAATTATGGACTACAGACGCAACATCTCAGCAGATTTAAGAAAGAACAGCAGAATAAAATACTTGAAGACCTGGCCCTACGTGCAGCTGGACATTAGGGGACGAGATCCATACTACCCAAAAAACTGTTCAGAGAAAAATTTGCTAAAGGCTTTTTTGAGATTGACCTGGATATTGACATGAGTCTGGATTGAATCAGTCTTAATTCAACTGACTGTCTGACTGTCACAGATGACATATTTCATTATATCATGATACTTTGTTCTTCCACATGCTGATCCAAAAAAAAAAAAAAAAACAGAAAGGAAAAAAAATCAATTTTGATTGATGAACATCACAAATGTATTTTTTCACACATGTTTGGTTTTGTCAGTTTCCTGTTACAGGTAAATATTCTCACACCAACTGTAACACTGTCAGATAAAAAATAACACTTTATTATAATGGTGAACGCCCTTCCAGAGGAACACATGCACTACATGGTGTGCCAAATGACTTATGATACAGCCCAATTCTTGTGTTTTTCCTTCTTCTCCTACTTACTTTGCTATTTATTTGTGTATCAATATGTTCTTATACTTACTTTTTCAGATATTCAACATGAGTGTGATTACACTTTCATACACATATTTGAGTTGTTTGAGTGGTACATGGGATACAAAGTCTATTGCTTTACATTATTTCTTATTGAATGGCTTCTAATACTTTAGAACGGGATGTTCTTACAAATTTTGGTGGTATTTCTGTTAACTGTTTGAATAACTTGTTGGAAAATGTAAAAGATTTGGAAAACTCCATATCTTTTGTAGCTGAATCTCCATATAGCGAAACCAAAAAAATTGTTGATTACCTCAAGCCTTTGAAAGATACATTTTCAGTTCTAGGTTTAAATATTCAATCTATAAATGCTAAGTATGATACTTTTAAAATATTAATTGATGATTTGGCTCAAAATGGTTTTGAATTCAGTGCTATTTGTTTGCAGGAAACCTGGTTGAATGAAACTATGGACAGTTCTTTTTTTAATCTTGACAACTACATGTTAATTCCACAGCCTGCAACATGTAGCACTCATGGTGGTCTACATATCACACTTACATAAACAGTTCCAGTATACTGTAAGAGACATTTACAGTCCAAACCATAATTGGGAAGGTCAATTCATTGAGATTTTTGGTAATGGTATTACACAAAAAAATTAATTTGTATGACATTGATATTTTCGTGAAGGAAATTACCCCTATAATTGAGTCTCTTACACGTGAAAAATATTATTTAATTATTGCAGGAGACTTCAACATCAACTTGCTTAAGTTAAACACAAGGAACAAATATGGCGAATACTTCGATGTTATGTTGTGTAATAGTCTGTTTCCAAAAATAACCCTACCAACAAGGTCAGCAGAAAAATCTGCCACATTGATTGATAATATTTTCTGTCGTGTGACAAACAGTAGTAAGTCATGTACATCTGGTATAATTTTCTCATATATTTCTGATCATCTTCCATGCTTTACATGCATTGACACTCAGAGAAGTACACAAAGTACACCTAGGTATGTAAAAACTTACACAAATGATACTGTGTCCATGCAGAACTTTTATGCTGAGTTAAATGGTTTAGATATTTTGGAACAATTAAATCTTGATCCCAATTGTAACCCAAATGAAAACTATGCAAAATTAGAAATACAATAACACAAGTCAAAGAAAAGCACCTTCCAACTAAAATGGTTAAATTTAATAAATATAAGCATAAAAATGTCCATGGGTAACTAATGGCATTCTGAATTCTATTAAATATCGAGACAGTCTTTACAAAAAATTAAGAGGTACCCGTCAGTATGACCCTCAATATTACATGTTAAAGTGCAAAACCTTAAAGTGTATAACAATATTTTAAGAAAAAATATTAATCAATGTAAAAAAGACTATTACCATTCTCAGTTTGAGATATTTACGAATGACATAAAAAAGACCTGTTGACACAATTCGATCAGTCTTAGGTATAAATAAAAATAAATCAAGTTTTCCCTCATTTTTCATGATAGATGGTACTGAAACAACTAACAAGGAAATTATTGCAGACAGATTTAATACTTTTTTCACAATTATTGGCCCGAAATTAGCTGCTAAAATAAATGTGTCAAATAAACCAAACTTTTCCTTTTACCTGAAAGAAAAAAACACACTACAGATTCTCTTTTTCACACATCAGGCCGGAGTACATTAAAAATATTATGAAAAATCTCAAACCTATGTCCAGCACAGGTCATGACAACTTATCCATGAAGCTCCTCAAAGGCATTACCTCAATTCATGAACCACTAGCACTTATTACACTAGTAACTTGTTTTGGCGTTAGTGGGTGCGTTTCGGCGTTTCCCAGCATTACACCGCGTTTCCCAGCGTGAGACGGTGTTTGCCGGCGTTCCACACGTCGGCAAACGCCGACTAACGCTGGCAAACACCAAAATCCAATTAAGCCTTTTGGGGCTCTGCGTTTGCCGGCGTTAGTCGGCGTTTGCCAGCGTTAGTCGGCGTTTGCCAGCGTTTGCCAGCGTTTGACACCCTTTCAACGCCGGCAAATGCTGTGAAATGCCGACTAACGCTGGCAAACGCCAAAATCCAATTAAGCCTTTTGGGGCTCTGCGTTTGTCGGCGTTTGCCAGCGTTAGTCGGCGTTTGCCAGCGTTTGACACCCTTTCATTGCCAGCAAATGCTGTGAAATGCCGACTAACGCCGGCTACCGCTGGCAAACGCTCTGTAGTCCTCTCAGCTAGCAAACTCAATGGGATACATGTAAAATTTGAATTCAGTTGAACTGGGATTAGAAGGATCCATGGAAATTTGTGTCTTGTACTTGTACTAATTATTAATGTACTTTTATTTTTTATACTCATGGGCAATACAACATAATTATCTTTAATATTATGATGATGATTTATCCATTGAGGTGTATGTGTATTGAATGACTTTGCTCATGATCACTGATTTATATATATTTTGGTCACTCCAATCTTGGTTGCAAAGTAAAGACAAACAAACAACCCAGTTTTCAATTTTATTTAAACACAGCACAGCAATTTTTTATTGTTTGTACCGCACAAGTCAGCAATGCATAGCTTTGTGCTAGCATAGATGTGAATCCCTGTGAATATTATACATGTAAATGATTGTATGTAAATGATTTACCACCTTCATACATACACTGACCAGACCTATCCCTGTATATCTGTTGCAGATTACAGATTCTGAACATTACTTCCCCAAATGCATATAAATTGTTTGTTGTCTTTTTTTTTTGTTAGTAAACAAACAAAATGAAAAAGAGTGCACTGTGATGACAAGAATGGCTCTCATCACAAAAAAGTGCAACTTGCACTGGTGAACATAAAGAAGAACATTCACTGAGATTGGGAGCAGCTTGGTCTGAACAACCTTACCTGTGAGAAGAATCCTGCTGCCGAATGCAGCACGAGACCAAAATATCGAATGATGTGGTGGGTGTGCAGCAAAGTTAATGAACGGGTGATATGACCAAAAACTGCCTCCTCTTCCCTACCTGTGCCAAATTTTATCAAGAGGTTTCTGACTTGTGCAGCATCTGAGTTTAAGTCAACACAAAAACAAAGTGGAAAGGTATGCAAGGGAAAAAAAGAGTATTGTGAAAACAATATGTCTGTGTTCACACACAGATAGATATATTGACATGACAAATGCAATATTCTCTCTGTTATAAATTACCAGTTAAATGGTATTGAAGTGTAATATGGCGCATGTTACATGTTACAGGAGCTGATAACTCTGATGCTTGAGGTGGACCCCGAGAAGCGTTATAGCGCAGAACAGGTGTTGGCTCACGCCTGGGTGGCTGTAAGTTCTGGGAATGCTTTTAATTTGGCTGTATTTTAAGTTTCACTTGTTTTAGCCTCAAAAACAATGAAAAATATATTTAAAAAAAAAAGAAGAAGAAAAATAGAAAACAAACATTTGTGTGAGAGCAAATCTGTCTGTGTGTGTGTGTGAAAATTTGCACATTTAAGAGCAATAATGTATAGACAAAGATATAATTTTATTATTGAGTTAAATCTCTATCTATAATATATAATTAATGGTTCTGTACATTTTCAATGTTGTAATGTTGTGTACTGTATTGACCTGATTAAGATAACATTGTTCATCAAAAACACGTATAGCTAAAACATGTAAGTTGAAGTTGGAATGGCATCGCATCTATGATAGTTTTAAAGGTATTAACTTTTCAAACACTGCAATTTGTGTTTATGCTGAAATTTGCATAAATTAAAATCTGACAGTTTTCAGTGACTGTTACATTTTAAGCTGTGCTGACTTGTCAGTTAGCAGAGCTATTAAAATCTGTTTGAATCCATTGTCTGTCTATCCATCCATCATTAGACTTTTTGCTTAGCTGACTTGTCAGTCAGCTGAGGTTATGTTATGAGTAGCCATCCTTCGTCGGTCGGTCCGTCCGTCCATCCATCGTCCATCCGTCATCCACAGTTCACATTTTCGACTCCAAAACCATCAACTAGATTCACTTTAAACTTGGTGTGGATGTGCCATGGGTGCTTCTCTACCCAGTTTGTTCAAATGGTCATGCTCCAGTGATTTTTGAATTGTTTATGATATTTTGTGGGTTCTTTTTGTGGGCAAATCTTAAAAAATCTTTTTCTCCAAAACCACTCACACAATTGCTTTGATATGGTACAGGGACACTCACAGGGACTCCTAGTTCTGAATTTGTTCACCAGGTGGCACTGCGATTTTTTCTGCGTTTTTCCTATTTTTGATTTCTTCAGAAACATCACTCATGTTAAGCTGAAACTTGCTGGATATGTTCCATGTGGAAGGGTCAAACAAAGTTGTTCACTAGGTGGCACTGTTGTGGATTCCTGATTTTTAACGTTTTTTTCAATTCAGGTACATGTACTTATCTTCTACTCCAAAACCGTCATCCAGATTGACTTCAAACATGGTGGCAATGTGTTTTGGGTGGGTTTCTACCAGGTTTGTTCAAATGGTCACGCTCCATTGATTTTTTAATTTTTATTGAATTTTATTTGTTCTTTTTTCGGACAAATCTTACAAAATCTTCTCCACAACTGCTCACCCAATTGCTTTGATGTTACATTACATAAGGACACTCCTAGGGACTCACAGTTTTTAATTTGTTTACCAGGTGGTGCTGCATTTTTCTGCCAATTTTTCATAAAGTTTTGTGTGTTTTTGTTACTTGTCACTTCTTCTCCAGATCCATCTCTCAGATCAAGTTGAAACTTTGTGGATATCTTCCTTGGGAAAGGGTCAAGCAAAGATGTTCAGTAGGTAGCACTACAATGGATTCCTGATTTTTAATGTTTTTATTTTCACTTTGGGTGCTTATCAGTAAATGCACCTTTTCTATTGCTTACTATGCAAACCAATGGGCATTCTAATGGTAATTCACATTTTGGACTTCTCTGAAGAAGCTGTCAGTCAGATTTACTTCAAACTTGGTGGCAATGTACCTTGAATGGGTCTCTACCAAGTTTGTTCAAATGGTCACGTTCAAGTGACTTTTGTATTTTTTATGATTTTTTTTCAAAAATCTTTTAAAAAGTTTTAATAGGAAAGTTTAACACGGGAATTTCTTGTAATGGTTATAAGTTAAATAATTTTGGCCAGATTTGTGCCAAACTTGGTAGGGATGTACCTTTTATAAGTATCTACCTGTTTGGTGCAAATGGTCATGCTCCAGTGATGTTTGGACCTTGTTGTCATTCCCAAGGTCACAGGACAACTGACACGAAATTTACTGTTCACTTGATAACTTGAGATCTGTTTTGAGGTAGGACGTTGATGTTGCACATGTTAATGTTTCTCTATGAAAGTCATGCTAAGAGGTACATGAGTGACCTTGACTCTGTTTCTGGGGTCACAGTGCAACATGAATGAATTTTACTCTTCACTATAACTTGAGAACTACTGGAACTGGGACCTTGATGTTGCACATGTTAGTGTTGTTCTATAATGGTCAGACTTACTCAGTCATGGGTGACCTTGATCCTATCCCAAGTTCACAGCGCTGTTAGTGTGATGTATGTGTAGGTCAGCTGAGCATGGGCTGTTCACACAGCCCTCTTGTTACATTTCGACTTCTCAAAAACCGCTGCATGGAATGTTTTGATTTTTGCACATGGATATTCCCCAGGTGGACCTTACCAACTTTGTGAAGGAAATGATGATACAATTATTTTTTTATATTTTTATGAATTTTTTAATCAATATTTTGAAAAAAATTCAAATTTCAAATTTATTCATCTCAAGAACTACGTGGCCAATTGCTGTGATATTGCACATAGGGTCACCTGGAATCACCTGGGGTCACCCAGTTCTTATTTTGGCCACTAGATGGCACTGCAATTTTTTCTTTTGATTTTTTAAATGAAATTTGGTGTGTTAAGGCTTTTTTTTACTTCTGCTCCAGCACAGCTGAACAGAATTGCTTATAATTTTATTAGAATATGATTTGACTTTAGACAATGAAAGTTTACAAAAATGGTATGGATATATTCTAATTTTTGACAAAGTTATGGGAAATCAAACTTTGCGACCATAGGTAAGTGTTACCACTGTATAGTATATATGGCTATTGTATTTACACTTTCGACTTCTTCTCAAAAAGTGGTGCTTGGAATGTTTTGATTTTGCATTGGATGTTTCCTAGGTGGACATCTACCAAGTTTGCAAAGGAGATGATGATGCAATGATTTTTCTATTTTTTATGAAATTGATAATTGATTTAAAAAAAAAAATCTTCATCTCAAGAACTACTTGGCCAATTGCTTTCATATTGCACATAGGGTTACTTGGGGTCACCTAGTTTTTATTTTGGGCACCATGTGGCACTGCATTTGTTCTATTTTTTTATGAATTATATACATGTATCAAACTTTGCTACCACTGTACCTGTATATAGCTATACAGACTACAGTGCATGTGTTGCAAAACTGTAAAGGCATATTCCAGTCAGCAGAGCTCAGGATCTTCATGATCATCTGGTTGATAAAGTCACTCTTGTCAGTTTATTTGACCTTTGACCTCTGTGTTGTACATGCTTCAGGATGACACAGCCAAGGATGAGGACATGCATGTGACAGTGACCAGTAAACTGGGTGTACATTTTGATCGCAAAGCAAAACAACGGCGCCAGGAACCGGGCATTGCACTCATCACGGTAAGTCAAAGTGTAAAGGGCAACAACTCAGGTACCTTTAGTTGTCACTTTTATATCCCACTTTTACAGAAGGAGGGTTATAGTATAATAGTACATGTAAATGCTTTTTCCATCAGTGTGTCCATCCGTATGTTATAGATTTCTGTTTGGGCTACAATGAGATATGGCGAGATACAGGTCCGTACCTGTTGGGACAAGTGGTATACTACAAATATTTTAGAAATAAAGAATACTTATTAAAGGCAGATGGAAATTTTTCTTCTATTTGGCTCGGGAAGTACTAGATGAATACCAGTTTGGCATTTGTGAACTTAAATTTCTCAAAAAAATGCTAGTTTTGTGAAAAATGAGCATATAGCCCTGTCTGTGACAGTCATGTGACCCATACGTCACCCGTGATCACCAGGTGTCAAACCCATGCTTTGTGGTGGGAAATTAATACACATACATTGTATTCAGGTAAATTTGAGTTTGATGTGGCATGTGAATCAAGAGATATTTTGTTTGCAATGACTGGGCTACAGATGTAATAAATATGTCAGAAAATAAATGAAAACTATATGCCTTGAGTGAAGTGTGTCTTCCACATGGAGGCAATGTGATAATTAAGTGCACCAACAATCTTGTTATTGGCAAACGATGGTCTTCCCCTGACTTGAAAATGTTATTTAATTCGTTGCAGTCCACCGCGCTGGACAAAGGCTCGCGCTACTTCCAGGGAAGAAAAAGTGGAAACTCTCTGCAAGAATATGACCAACACAGCACTGCAGATGAAGTATTCTGAACATGTGACTGGTTCCTTGCCTGGCCAAATTGCTGATTGGTTCTTACCATCTACATGGGCCAAAACAGAACACTTCCTCAGGCCCAGTGAAGTGATCTTGATGTATCACTTTTTCCAAGACCAGAGATTTTAAAGTGGTCTTAATTCTAAGTGTTATATGGCCGTTTAAACAGCATGTACAATAAAGAATTATATTGCAGACAGGTCATAACAATAGTTGGACCAGATGAGGAAGATGTACAGGCTCTATAATTGGCCAATAGCAGCTGTCATGTGACCTGGCCAGAAAATGGCTGAGTATGAGATGGTAAGCAAAGCACCTGTTGCATGTTGTATGGATCAAATCAGATCAGCAGAAAATGATCCAAGGGAAAAATATATGGAAGGGAAAGAGCTAAACATTGTATAATGAGCCATTGAAGATTCCCTGTGTTTAATTGATGTTTTGTCAGTTGGGAAGGTTTGTATTTGTTTGTTTGTTTCTTTGAAGCTCAGCTGACTTATCAGTCAGCTGAGCTTATATGATAGTCAGTTATCTGCCATCCAGCCATCTGTCCTCCTCCTCATCTTCGTCCATTCACATTAACAGTTTCTTCTCCAAACTGTTCATTGGATCCTCTTCAAACTTCTTGGGGATCTACCTTGCCTGGGTCTCTACTAAGTTTATGCAAATGGCTCATCCTCCAGTGATTTTTGGATTTTATAATGATTTTTTTGTTCGTTCATTTTTTGGTCAATTGCTTCAAAATTGCATAGGAACACTTCTGGGGACTCCAAGACCTTAATTGTTCAACAGATGGTGCTGGAACATTTTGTAAGCATTTTTTTTTGCGTGTGTATTAAAACTTTTTTTGACATTTTCTCCAGAACCACCACTCAGGTTGTGCAGAAACTTGATGGAAATGTAATTTGTGAAAGGGTAAAAAAAGTTGTTCACTTTGTGATGAAGCTACAGAACCTGTTTTTTTCACGAACTTTTACAATTTGGGTACTTGTCAGTTGATACCTACATTCTTATTGATTACTATATAATCCAAAGGAGATTGCTGTGGGTATTCACATTTTCAACTTCTTCAAAACAGTTAGCCAGATTCTCTTCAAACTTGTTGGGGATGTACTTTAGAGGGGTCCTTAATGAGTGTTTTCAAATGGTCATGCCCCAGTGATTGTTTGCTTTTTTTTAATGAACTTTGTTTGGCTCAGCTGACTTTTCAATCAGCTGAGCTTAAAGGATGGGTGAAGTGTCATCCAGCTGTCCCTCCATCCATCTGTTAACATTTTCGACTTCTGCAAAACCTCAAGCCATATTCTCTTTCAAGTTCATTGGGATATACCTTGGGTGGGTCTCTACCAAGTTGGGTGAAATGGTCATGGTCCAATGATTTTTTGACTTTTATGATTTTTGTCCTCGTGTTTTTTTAAAACATCCTTGAAAATCTTCTTCTCCAACACCACCAGGCCATAGGTACACTTCTGGGGACACGTGGATCCTAATTTGTTTACCACATGGCACTGCATTTTTGGGTGGGTTTTTTTTACTATTTTTATGTTAAAGCAATTTTTGACTTCTTCAAAACAGCTCTTAGATTCTTCTGAAACTCAGTGGAAATGTAGTTTGTAAAAGGGTCAAAGAAACTTGTTCACTAGGTGATGATATTCTGCATCTCTGATTTTTAGCAAACTTCTCAGTGTGGGTACTAATATTGGTTAATGCAAACATTCCCATTGAATACAATGCATTTTAGTGGGGATTGGAATGGCAAGTCACATTTTTGACTTCTCCAAAACTTTCACGCAGATTCATTTCAAACTTGTTGGGGACGTACCTTGGTTGGGTCTTCACCAATTTGTTCAAATTTGGTCATATTTATATAGAGATATTTGGAATTTTTAAAAAAAATGTTCATTTTTTGGCAAAAGCTTAAAAAATCTGAATTGTGGCCCCTTAGCCAATGGTTCCTATTAGACGCTTGCACACAAGTACCTGTGGCATTTCTTGTGGTGGTGTTAATTTTGACTTTGCCATGAACCTGATAGGTGAAATTGGTATCTTGGCTTCTATTGTGGTAATGGTGGATCCTGTCTTTTTCATTTAAAAAGTGATAATTCGAGAACTGTATAATGTTAATAAAGTTAAGACCACCCAGGAGGGGTGAGGAGCTGAACTTTTTTGTACAGTATATATGGGGTGGGGAGATGGGCAATATGGTATTTTAAATGACTTTTATGATGCTGTATATTGAACCTGTGCCAAGTGCTCGATTTATCTCTGCTATGTACTGGTGCCTATCCTTCTTTATGGCAGATATATCAGGATGTGCTTGTATCATAAATAATGTTCACTGATGTGTGTGTTGTGTGCATGTGGTTTACATGGTCATGGTGCAGGCGTGTATTTGTAGTTGTGCCCTGTTCTTGTACATATCAGTGACCTATTTAGTGCCTGATTAAACTACTCTGTTGTACCATCACATAATTTACTGTTTAGCACCCTGCCCCTTAATAACCTCTTCCTTTTTGTGATGGAAAAAACACAGCTGAAATGTTGTAAACTTACTCTACATTTTTGACATGAATTATGCATAGACAGCAATGCAATACATGTTTTTAAAACATGTGTCTAGACTTAAGCCTCGCATTCTGAAAATTACCAAAGCAGCCTGGGTGCTGAGTAGGAATAAATTGGTGCTCAAGTTTTATAATGTATGAACTTAAGACATTTAAAACTGTGTGCATACACATACCCAAAACAAACAGCAGCTGCTGTTAGTAGTCAAGTTGTGCTTGTACAATGTCGCATTGGTGCTGTCAGTTGGATCACAAAGAATGATCTGCTCCTGAATATTGGCACACCAGAAATACAGCACATTCACTTAAGCTGTGGGGCTGCTCCAGGCCATGCAGCTCCACACGAAAGTATGTATGTACCCACATCCCTATATCAAACAGGAAAAAATGGGCTGCCCTCGCAAATGTGACAGATTTTTAGCTCTGCTGACTGACAAGTCAGCAGAGCTACTGGAATCCTTTTCCGCCCGTCGTTCGACTTTTTACATTTTCGACTTCTTTCTCAAAAACCGCAGCATGGAATCTTTTGATTTTGTTTATGGATGTTTTCCCAGGTGGACCTTTACCAAGTTTGCAAAGGAGAATCGCAAGAGCTACCTTGCAGATTGCTGTTATATTACATATAGGGTCACCTGGGGTTACCTAGTTCATATTTTAGCCACCAGGTGGTGCTGCAATTTTTTATAATTTTTTTTAATGATTTTTTTTGTGTTAAAGCTATATTTGATTTCTTCTCCAGAACCGCAGAACAGAATTGCTTTAAACTTTGGAGACAATGAAAGTTTGCATAAATGACATGGCTATGTTAATTAAAAAAAAAAGTGTTTTCAAAGTAACATCGGTTACTGTGGATGTGTTACACGGCGTGATGTTACTTTTCACTAAGTGACCTTGAAAGGTCAAACTATCATATTGGCTCATCACAATATATCTCGGTAATGGTCGATGCTAGGCCCCTTGTTCCTGTTAAATATCAATAAGAAATGGCAATGTGGGGTTTGTTTTGGTGTGGTCCCTTTAGACCTTGCAAGATCAAATTAAAGTTCAATGACATACAAGTTTGTATCTTGATAATGATTGATCCAAAGCCTGTAGTTACCATATGCAGTCACAGGCCACATGAATTACATGTATTATTCACCACACCACAAAATGGGAGCAGGGTTTTGTGAAAAGCTCCTTTTGTCCAGAACATGCACATGATCATCTTGATTCTCTTCTTTGAACTATAGTGTATTAAGGCTATTTTTTACTTCTGTCATGATATATCAAACTTTGGTACCACTGTTCATGTATATAGGTATACAGACTACAGGGCATGTGTTGCAATACTATAAAAGCAGAGTCCAGTCAGCAGAGCACAGGATCATCATGATCTTCTTGTTTGCTCTTCCCAGCACAGTTATAGTCATATTTGCAAGATGTCCAATCAGTGTGAAGTCATTGTCATGTTTAGAAGAAGTAATTTTCTGTTTCAGCAATATCAGTTCCATCACTATGTCTTTGTCACAGCAGGTTCATGTTGCCTGGCAACAGGACGAGAAATTCTAGCAGGAAATTAATGTGCATGTGTCATACCAGCACCTGTAGAAGCATACTTGTATGGATATTGGTGCTGTGTAGATTTAATTATTACCATTACGTAGAACTAAACCAGACATTAAAAAAAAGGCACTCAAATTTTCAAAGACAAGAAGTACATTTTGTTTTACAATGAGAAACAATAAAGAAGTAACAAGGAAGGCAAACACAGACCTGAATTATGTACAAAGTGACATATCATCATACTCTGTAACAAATTGCTCCGCAGCTATTCCATTAGTAAATGGGTGAGGCTCCTTCCTTTTTCCTTATTTAAAAAAAAAAAAATGCTTTGGGCATAAATAGGTTAAGCTGTGTGTATGGTACAATATTGTACATACTTCTTGGTGAGCAGTATTTTATTATATGTACATACACACATATATATATCAATATGAACACAGTTTTCTATCAATTTGATCGTGAAAAGTACCAAACGTGACTAAATGTTGTGTGCAATGTAAAAGACATGGTGAACTTGATGACGTGTGTACAATCTTCATGATGTCTGTATATATAGGGCAACAAGCTTGCTTGACCCTTGCAAGCAGAGCAGGCCTTTCTTCAAGTCACTTATTGTGATGCAATGATTTTGCACCTGTGGTTCCCCGGCAAACAAGGACCTTTTCTTTGACATTAATTGTTTTCCTCATGAAAGTGATTGTCAAAGAACTGCATGGTGCTGATCTTGTGAATTTCCTTTGGTCAGTTTCATGATATTTGAAGTGAATGAACAAGATTTTTGTCAGCTGATGTGTTGCAGTATGGCCACATTTTGTGTACAGGAAATGACGTTATCTAAAGGATTTGAACAGTTTCACTTGAATACCCTATGGGAATAAAAAGAAAGTCTGATCTACCTGACCGCAATATTTTCAAAGAAACTGGTTTGTGATGAGTGTACTTGCAGTCCTGTGCGAGTTTGCTGTTGACAAAAGGCCACCAGTCTGCGAAAAGATGGCATACAGTAATGCATGTTGGATGGGATCTCTCAGCCATATTTTTGATGGGCTGAACAATTGCTGCATGATGAATACTATATTTATGTGGCAGGCATTGGCCAATCACTGTATACCATATATTCATTGCCTGCAAGACTTACTGCTGCTGTTTATTTATTAATGCTTTAATACTTTTGCTATGTTTACATTAACTTTTTTGACAATTTTTTGCAACCTTATGAACTGTCTAAAATGAAACATTTTATATGAGTATTTATATGTTTGTATACAGTATGCATAACAATTTATATAGTTGGGGAAAGGGGGGGTGCTCAGTGCTGTCAAAGTGAAAGCTTTTGAAAGTTTGTCAGATAATTTTCAGTCATCGAAGTGGTTTAAACCCATAAAAGTACCAGTAGTATTATCATTGTGATCAATCCAGGTCACTCCCTGCCAAAGTTCTGGTTCTGTAACGAAAAGTTCAGGACCTGTGAACAATTCCCTGTAGAAATCCTGGTACATATAGTGTCACTTGTGCCAGCCTTAGTGTGATCAAGGATCAAAGTTGTCATGTTGTTTAACACCAAAATCTGCAGACTAACAAAGCATATGATCCTAATGTTGTATTGGACTGTCTGTCCTCCAGGGCCAACATTGTAGGTAGACCTGTAGCATGCATATGTTAGATTTAGAACCCCACTAAGTGGATTGGTACCACTGGCAAGCGGTATTTAAGAGCAGCGTTAAATGTGGTTAAGTCCAAATAAAACATGCCAAATACAGCACTTTGGCTTCTGTTTTGACGTTTCATGCAGATGTCCCTCAACAAACGTGTGATGCCCTGGGCCTCAGTGTACGTTGATATCTTCCCCTTGACCCCAAACTGCACAAAGAAAACGAGGCCCATGGGCCAAATGCTCTGCTGGCACTGTGGCTATATTGCACCTCTTCATTTTAAAGTTACCAGTCCTCAAGTGGTTTCTGAAAATATAAAACTTATATGATTTTAGTGTTTTGTTTGTCCACCAGATGGCGCTTGGCTCCACATATAATCATAGCTTATTTGTACAATTCCCGTGATGGATATTGTTGCATGTGCCAAGACAACAATGAGTGAGCCCTTTACTTAATGTCCTCATTGACCTTGGGATAGAAGATCAAGGTCACCCAGATTATGTATTTCTCTTTGTATTAAATACAAGAGGCCCATAGGCCTGGTGCTGTGCTGACATAATATTGCCATTGAGGTCTAAGCTACACCCTGCTGTTTCAAAATCACCTCTTTGAACTTTACAGGCATGGTGACCTCACAAAAATTGGTCAAGGTCAGACATCATATAAAATTCTAGCTTTGGACATTGTCTGTATATCTTATAAATTTGGCAAGTCAAATCCAATTACTTTTCAACATGGAATTTTATATCTTGAAACACATCTTGGCTCATAATTTCTGTCAAATTACAGGTGGTGCCACTATTTTCATTAGCAAGTTAGACTTTGACCTCCCCCACAATCCCACTAAATTTGGTGAAGATCTGCTAAAAATTAAAGTTGCCAGAGTGTTCACAAGATTTTCATATTTTGACTGCTATGTTACATAATTTTAGTCTGGATGACCTTGATCTCCTATCCCAAGATCACTGGTTTCCCATTTCAGCTAGGTGACTGGTGCCAAATGTTGCAGGTTCGAGTCCCGCTCGTTCCGAACATAAAATATAATATACATGTAGGTGGTACCACCAATATCGAAATGAACCTAGATTTTTATGCACCCCGTAAGTCCTAGTAGTTGAATTGGGCTAACTTGAAAACTAGATGGTTTTGCAGTCATAAGATTTTCACATTTTCATCTATACATTACATAATAATATTGGAGGCGCCACCAACATTGATGTCGAGAAAGATTTTGTGCACTTTTAAACTCCTGAATGTTATATGGGCCTATCTCAAAAATTGTGGGGTGCAGAGTATTCACGAGATGACCCCTACATTCAAACTAACTGGTCATTTGACCTTGACCTTCAACTGACAAAAAAATTGTCATGTTTAAAATATGTGCCCTACATCCAGCTTTCCATATACAGTCTGTTTGTTTAGAAAAAAAAAATATTCATTAAAGAATTTATAAATTTAAAAAATCCATGGACCTTGACAGTTTGAATAAACTTGGCAGAGAACCACCCAAGGTAAATCTCCACCAAGTTTGAAGTGAATCTGGCAAGTAGTTTTGAAGAAGTTGAAAATGTGAATTGTGGACAGACAGATGATGAATGAATAACCATCCTACAAGCTTAGCTAATAGGAGTCAGATGAGCTGACAACTTACAAGAACTGTTTCAAGGGGGATCTGGGAACATTGCCCCAAGAAAAATTATTAATTGTAAGCACTCTTAAGTAACTGTGTCATGATACACATGCATACCCTGACCTTTTAGGGTACACAATTTTACCCATTTAATCCTCAAGACTTGTTAACTATCTGCTATTATAGGAAAGACCTTGACCTTCTAATCAGTTGTGATATACTTTATATTATAGGATAACACCTTTCATCATAAAATATGACCTTACTTCAGTAAAATTAAGTTTGATGGACTAATCCAATTTCTGGATAACTAGGACTCGTGTTTAATATTCAAACTACCACATGTACATCCTAGGATCAAATTTGTTACCCAGTGCATACAAAATGTCAGCATAGACTTTGCTCTTATTTCGCACATAAAAAACTTGGCACAAATGACAGGAGACACAGGGCAGAGGGAAGCACATTCAGGAATACCTCAACTTTTGAAGTGCCAACTGAAACTTAAGTCGAATTATGGAACAAGAACTGACCTCGGTTATAATAAGGATGCTAGATTCATATTCCTTGTGAAAAGACCTTTCATCAGAGTGCATGTATCAGCATGCCTGTAATGGTCTGGGTTAATAGCTTTCCGCAGCAGACTATGGGCAAAAAGCTGTTGACCCAGTAAAAATGTGGCACTGACAGAGGTCAAACTCTGGTAAATTCAAATTTTCATATGCCTGATCACTTTTTTTCCAAGTGAAATTAAATGATACAAAACACAAACTCTTACAAAAGTGCTGCTTTATTCTGTGATGGTATCAGTACATGTACAAAGACATCAGAAACCAACAGCATATAAAACAATTCACCCTTGACTGAGCAACCTCTAGTACAGCCATAAATGCATGGTTTGCCCTTAAAAGTGTAATTTGAACACAGAAGTCCAACTTTCAATGATAATGTAGAACACCACCAGATGTTCCTGGTAGAGAACTGTGCCAGGTGTAGCAGTAATCCACTACAAGTGTATACATAAGACAATAATACAGTAGAACACTCCTAAATTGTATTCCACTCTAACCAAATATTGAATTTGTCCCTCATAACACTACATTCCATAGCCGTTATACACTGTATACCGTACACAGAGTCAGTGGTCCCCCTCTTATATTTTAAAATCTTGACATGGGTCTACTGGACCCAAATTATCATTACTGCAGAAATTAACAGACAGACGTCAATCATGATTATGTGTTATACTACAGTGGTACCTGCTATTTAAGACCACCCCTACAGCCAACAAAAAGTGGTCTCATACTGCAGGTGGTCTTAAATTGAAGGTATATTTAACATGTAAATACAGCAGAGGGTCTTAAAAGAGTGGTCTTAAAAAGACATGCGGTCTTAAATTGGAGGTGGTCTTTAGAGCAGGTACCACTGTACCTTGTACATGTATCATACTACCTTGTACATGTATCATACTACTTTGGCCAAATGAATGAACTGAATCTTGATCCTTACCCACTTGAATAAACCCTGAGTCAACAGCTTTCTTTTGCATAGGTTGACCACTAAATGCCAAGGAAAGCTGTTGACCTCTCTTCTTATAAGGCTTCATTTATGGTGCACTTGGGCTTGCCTTGTAAAAGGGGAAAAACTGGAATGAACTTTGTCCACCAATATTGATGGGTCAAGTGAATGATGCTCAATTACGCAATGTGGTCATGTGCAAATTCCTTCATTTACCACTATGGAGCAGAGATCTTGTGCAAGAAATCACATCAATTCCACTGGCTAAGTTTTGTGCATTTTAGCCAACTGACCATGATGAGCAATATACAAATAAAATCTGTCACATGCCATCCTAAAACAGACACATGCAGAGCACTCACAAGATTTTCACATTTTGACCCATATATTCCTAGTGGTCTTATATGACCTTGACCTTTATCTGTGATCAAAAACTATGTTCAAAATGTGTGCCCAGGCCATGGGTAACCCAAAGTACATCACCATATGGACTTTTATGTGACATGCACTCGAAGGAAATATTGATCTGGAGGAGAGATTCTCGACTCCATTGATGACCAAGCGGTGTCCTATCATGACCAAATTACTTCTTTAAACTTTATGGGCCTGGTCAAGTATATTGCATAATATATTGGCGTTCGCTATTATATATGCTTTAAAGTTTGAATGTACTTTCAAGGTATTGAATTTTACCTGGTTCAACACATTTTGGCTCATAATTCAAACTTTAGGTATTACCACTAGTATCACATGCAACTGAGATTTTGACTTCCGCAACAATCACAAAAAAATTGTACGAAAATCCATTGAAAATTAGAGATACTGGAAGGTTCACAAGATTTTTCCCTTTTGACCCGTATATAACATAATACTATAGGCGACTCCACCAATATTGAACTTGACAGACTTTCATACACTTTACAAGTCCTGAAAGTTATATGGGATTCACTTAAAAACTGTGGAGGGTATCACATTGACAAACAGATGAAGACAGTAATGGCATGAGCTATGCAACCTTTGGTCAGCAGAGTTACACAGTCCTTAAAAAACAGCCTTCTCAAAATGTTCACATTCTGGTCCATATATTAATGATATACACGGCACCACTCACACTCTACCAAGATTGTTGTGCCCTTTGTAAGTCCTGAAAGTTAGAAGGGGGTAACTTGAAAACTGTGGACTGTATCACATCCACAAGCAAACAGTTTATGGATGGAGAGACGGACAGACGCAAACGAAGCTATATGTTCAGTGACCTGTGATCAGCAGAGTTAAAAACTGTGTATGAATTGTTTTCTGGTCCTAATTAAAGAGGACTGACTGAATTGCTGATAGAGCCATGTTTTATCAGGACAGCCAGTGCCTTGTACCATGTTTTATCAGGACAGCCAGTGCCTTGTACCATGTTTTATCAGGACAGCCAGTGCCTTATAGCATGTTTTATCAGGACAGCCAGTGCCTTATACCATGTTTTATCAGCACAGCCAGTGCCTTATACCATGTGTATAACAGTTTTCCTTGCACTGGCTGGGCAACTAGGTATCTAGCCACACCAAGGAGCGCCCCTTGGACTGTCTTATTCTAACCTGCAAAAATTTAAACAAACCTTCCTGTGAAATTCCAATAAATTTGCCTCCTGGGCATACCAGGTTCCTCAACTTTATTTCTGTGTCGCATAGAAAATTTGCTGTGTTCTATATATTTAATGGTCCCAAAGTAACCAATCAACAATCACATGTACTGGCACCAAAATAACCAATCAGTGATAACATTCACCCATCAAAACATAACCCATCAACAACTTTCTGTTCAAATACACCACATGCAATGTGTTAACATCATTACTAAGTGTAGAATGTTGCCTCTAAGGAAGGGTTAACCCTGAAAGTGCTAATTTAAGATTGAGTCAACAGCTTTCCTCGGGCCACTTTGCGCGCATTACGAGCAGGGTCCCGAGGAAAGCTGTTGACTAAGACTACTTTTTGCTTCCGACAAGGCTTGCTGGTACATGAATGAAAGGTATCTTCATGAGGAATTTGACTCTTTTAACCATTATATGTTTAATAGTAATGAGAAAGCGACTTTAGCAGTGATTAGCACTTTAAGGGTTAACTTAAGTTTCATGGAATAATTGTTATGTATGATGAGACTTTTTTCAGTAACCCAGATGACACAAAATACCCCAAACAGTGACATATCTATGATTTGTGAGAGATACTACAGTCCTCTGTCATCTTCACTGAACACTACGTACTGTCTACGTACTGTCTGAAACAAGAGCCACATGCTTCCAGGATTTCCTTCATGGGGTTCAGTCATTCATTTCATAACTGAAAGTAACTTTTACTGATTTGTCCACACAAGTCTGGCACCTAATAAACAATTCAACTTCACTCATGTTGCACTTGTCCAAATAGACAAGTTCATAGGACTCGGGTTTATTTGGTTCACTTCGGGAAGGGAACCCTGCTTTGTTTACATTTTGTGCTCGACCATGCTGGCCGGATGACATGTGGAAGGATCAGAAAGTAAAACACAGGATGTGCTCGATTTAACGAAAAACCAAACCATCAGAAAAGTATAAATGCATGCTTCACCACTGATGTGACATTTGCACTGTTCAGCACAACCCATGCTGTAATCACTAGCATTAGTCGTGGCATCCATTGTAAACATATGGTGGCATGGCCCGACTCGGATACTTGCTGATTGGACAATCAGGCCAACAATGAAATGCATAATTAATTATGGTCCGGAAGAGTTCAGTACAACTCAGTATGAACAGGTCTATTTTCAATTGTGCAAGTTCCTCATTCTTGTACTTGTAAGTATAATAATAAAATACAGAGAAAGTGGAAATGAGTTTCATGTAAGTTGTCGAGTGATAGGAAGGTGAAAATCACTGTGTTGATTTATCTAAGAAACTTCTCATTTTAATGTGGGAAGATGCTTTCTTTCTTGAACTCTCAGAAAAAAATTCCAATTTACACTGGAAGAAAAAGATTCTTTTTTCAATCTGAACATGAGGATCATGATCATCCTGTGCTCTACTTACTGGAATATGAGTTTACAATATTGCAACACATCCACTGTAGTCTGTATAGCTATATACATGTACAGTGATAAAAAAGTTTGATATATATAATTTATAAAAAAACAAAAAATGCAGGGTCACCTGGTGGCCAAAATAAGAACTAGGGGACCCCTGGTGACCCTATGTGCAATATCAAGGCAACTTGTTCTTGAGATGAAAATTTTTCCCTAAAAAATCAATTAAAAAATTCATTAAAATAGGAAAATTATTACATCATCATCAACTCCTTTGCAAACCTGGTAGAGGTCCACATGGAGAATACCAATGTGCAAAATCAAAACAATCCAGGCACTGCTTTTTGAGAAGTCGAGAATGTAGTTATAATAGCCATATATACTATACAGTGGTAACAGTTACCAGTGGTTGCAAAGTTTGATTTCCCATATCTTAATCAAAAATTAACATATCCATGTCATTTTCGAAAACTTTCATTGTCTAAAGTCAAATTATATTCTGATAAAATTTTAAGCAATTCTGTTCAACTGTTCTGGAGAAGAAGTAAAAAATAGTCTTAACAGAAAAAAAATCATAAAATTTTTTTTTGAAAATTGCAGCACCACCTGGTGACCAAAATAAGAACTAGGTGACACTATGTGCAATATCATAGGAATTGGCCATATAGTTCTTGAAACAAAAAAAAATTTTTTTTTAAAAATTAAAAAAATTCATAAAAAATAGAAAATTATTGCATCATCATCTCCTTCCCAAACTTAGTAGAGGTCCACCTTGCAAACATCCATGGGAAAAATCAAAACATTCCATGCAGCAGTGTTTGAGAAGTAGAAAATGTAAAAAGTCAAATGACAAACAGACGGACGAGGGATGCAAACAGATTCCAATCCAATAGCTCTCCTGACTGACAAGTCAACAGAGCTAACAATCTTAATTGAACTGCAACATGATTATTAAACTGCCTTTAACCCAAACCTGACCCATCAGCTGGAAGTTCCCTCTTGCGAGGTATCCACATAGAATTCAGCTGTAATGTGATGCACAGATCTTTTGGGAAAATCATACAGATCTACACAGATTTTTTTTCTCGTGACTGAGTACCCAGACAAACAAGACAAAAGATGCCAAAACTGCAAAGTTCGAGAGTCCCACTTGCATTTTTAAACATTAACATAATACAAATACAGGAACACATATGGCTGAGCAGCATCCACCAATGGCGTATGGTGACAGATACTATTTTAGGCATCGTCGCGGAATTTCTTGTCCATGCCAACCAACTGTATCCAGGTATTTAGTTGCTTGGCTCGCAGACGCGACCAGATCATGTGATCATTTAGGGCCAGTATCTGGGCTGCTTGGAGACCTGCAGCCTCTGGGGATAAGACTGTACTGCAGCCCAGCCCTGAAACGTACAAAGTTACACTTAAGGCAGGCACATACATGGAAACTGATCTTCCAAAGCCTTGAATTTTCAAAATTTTTGCATCAAACATAAACAGTGACTGGACTGGCTATGGAGCATACACAGATTGGATTGTGCTATTTTGAAGTTCAGAACTACATGGAAGATGGTGCACTGTTACTCCTGTTTGTATGATAATCCTGAAAAGTAACAACACTTACACACCAATGTTACAAGTGATCTTGACATGTAACAAGTTATATTAACAGACATTACACACACCAGGCACTCTGAATGCACATGCCAAAATGCTATCACCCTGGGCTAGCGCCAGGGATTTTTACCCCTTAGCCAATTTGGCTAAAACTACAAACTTCTTTTAGCCAAATGGAATCTTCTTTAGCCAAATTTTAGTCCAATAAATCAGACACATATAAAGTCAAAATGCACCCACCCCCAGCCCGCCCTCCTTAAAGACCTTAAAAATATTTTGTCAAAAACACAACCATACATTACTTATATTGTTATTAAAATAAGTAAATTTTCTTTTCTTTTCTTCGTTCACATTTTTTTTTCTAAAATAAAGTTTTAAGTTATGAAACTTGGACATATGATAAGGAAGATAACTGTTCATAATTTTCTTTTGGAAGAAACATATCAGCGCATTCCAGCATAGTTTTTTCTTTTCTTTTTCTTTCCTTTTTTCTTCCTTTTTTCAAATAACTGGAGTTGACAGTGGTAAATAATGCTTGTAGTAAAGAGTTATTGAAATATGAACAAAGTTAAAACATTAGATATATAAAAGTAAGAAAATATGTGTATATTGCATTATGTTCACCTTGACAACAGACAAAATACTGTGTAGGTGTACTAAACCATTAAACAGGCCTGACAATGGGTAGGCCTAATATCTATTGAGAATCTGCAGATATCATACAGTTTACAAAATCTTGGCTGCTTGAATCAATATTATTACTTCCTTTAAGTCAATGTTAACAGAATAAACTTCAAGTATCAAACTTCTGATTAAAAAAACAAAAACAAAACAAAAACAAACAAATGCTTGTTAATTAAAAATCTGTAAAAGACAAAAATACATGTACCAAATTTGCTGACCATATCTGAAGGAACACAAGCGTTTTTCATTTTCGTCAATAGATGGCAGGACTACTACACATGTGCCAATGTCAAGGTCAATCAAAAAGAGCATGGCAGCCTGCGAATTTTTCACTTGTTTATTTCAATGAGTTTCGTCACTACAAGGCATTTATGAATCATGACAACTCTATCTGTGGTCATTAGTGGATAGATACAATGTTTTTGACAAAGAATCCTATAATCTGAAGACCTGAACTGGGAGCTGGAAGTCACGATATGACCTTGATCAAGTATGTATTTTGGACAGCTTGTTGACGCGTGCCGAGTCAAAACGCCATTTTGAGATTGACAGAGAAGAACATCCATTCATTTATGCATGAGCAAAGCAAAAAGACGTAATATTATATGTCTCTGAATGTATTTTCTTATTCTCTGAAGTCCACTTTGAAGTTGAATAAAGTTTTCTTTCCGTTATTTCGAAATTGCACGTCCATCTTTTTACCAGAATATCCCAGAACAAAACCTGTCCTGAAAAATTTTATCTTCGCCAAATTGGCGAACTTATTCGAATTTTCTTTCGCCAGATCAACTATTTTTTCGCCAGTGGCGAATTGGCGAATGGCTAGTGCGAGCCCAGTCACCATGATCATATGACCGCTGGAACCCCACTTCATGGCATCCATCAATCTGAACAAAACACTGAAGCACAAGGTACCTGGATGTTGCCTACTTTTTCCTCACAAAACTCTGGGAGCAATGTCAAACCTTGACGTGTGAAGATCCACAACAACTGCCACACAGAAATTAGGGAATTGTGGGTAATGTGAGCAGTGTCTGTCACATGACATCCTTGGTTGAATTTACATTACTAGCAGCATCATTTTAACTTTTCCATAATATTTCTAATCAGAGAGATAATATCAGCAGGACATAAACGTATTGTCATAAGATTGGTAATGGATTGTACTATAATCTTCAATATTGCAGCCCATGCAATAAGTACCGGTCCGTCCATTTTTACACCATATTTAAAAATCTCCCAAAAATATGAAGCCACACCCCCTGAAACTTGGACCCATATTCTGGCCCCCAAACACTCTTTGCTATCTATATATGACCATATCCATAATGCCATACCCCGAATATAACTGACTACGTATGTTTTTCATATTTTAAGGTTTCAAATCTACCCAAAATGGTTTATTGTTTACATGCACACGTCACGTCTGAGGACGACCCACATTTTTCACATACCGAAGTGATTTGACATTGAGGGGATAGGACCTGTATTTTTCCGTTTAAAAACTAGAAATTCCGTTTCACCAGCCAGAAATTTCCAAATTCCGTTTCAGTAGTTCTCTTTGTATGTAAAACACATTAAGGCAAAACAGCAAATTTCGTTTCAGAGGTGACAAAAATTCATTATTCCGTTCCATTTCGGTTAAAAACAGAAAATGTACTTGCACTTCCTGAAAAGAAGTGCAGAGATAAGCTCTGAAAGATGGTTGTTGTACAGCTGTACTCACCAGAGGGCAGCCTCAGTGATGACCACACATCCTGTGAGCCCCAGTCAGCCTTGACAGGGGGACAATTGATTACTGGCCATGCTGCATTAGATGACAAGACAGGACCCAGACCATTGCTTCGACCAGCCACAGCAATCAGCACTGTAGGGATGCCTTCCCCTGTTGACAAGTAAAATTATTTCCAGCATTACTAAATGTCCATAATCAAACTGAGTGTCTACTCATTCCAGAAGACCAGAGACTGTTTCTCTTCATTTACAGGGGGTCAGTAAAGCAGAAGTAAACCTGACCGGAAACTTAATTTGGTTTTAAGCCTGCTTAGAGCAGAATTAAAATGGAATCTGAGATTCCTAGACATATGCCCCCTCCTTGCCAGATCATTGTGACCCAGATACTTGACCTACTTTATGTGCATGACATACCCTTGAGTCCAGATAAATGTGTGTAAAGTTACATGATTCTAAGTCAAAAAACAACTGTTACAGTCCAGACCCAAAGTGTCAGGGACAGATGGACGGACAGATGTATGCATACAAAAAATTTTTACCACATGCCCCTTCTCTGGTAGGAGGGAGGCATAATTAGGCACAATTTTATATGGATACATCACTTTTGACTCCGATAATTGACCCAGTGACCCACTTTTGTTACATGCCACACCTACGGGTTAAGTTTCCACTGTATATAAAGTTTCATGAAACTTCACCATATTTCATAAAAATAAGAGGACAAACAAAATGTATTGCAGGTTCACATGATTATATCACTGTAAGGTCAAGATGTATTTCATTTTCATGAAATTAAGATACAAGGAATTGTAGCCTGGACATGATATGAGGATAGATACCATTGAGGTCTACAAACTTGACCTAGTGCATTCATAAATTAATACATAGGCTTCAAGAGTCTTTGCCTGCAAAGCAGACCAAGTTCAGTGTTACTACACTTGGGTCTGCCCTTCTTCCGACAGGATTTTATTTATAATCAGGAAACAAAACTATACGTGACCCTCCCCCTAGACTGAGACGCCAATCAGGAAGTTCATCATTATCGCCTAGACCCGCAGAAGCCTCTGGTCCCTGGTGTATTGATGCCTGTCACCATAGTAACCATGCTCAGCCAATTAGAAACTGAGTCACTTTTCCAACGCTAAAACAGTGACCTTGTCAAAGAAGTGCGCAGCCCATGCAGTGGAGCAGACAAAATACACAGCTTGGGTCTGCTTTGGAGGCAATTAGAGTCCTTGCTGCAAACATATGGGTCAAGTAAATAAGAGTGGCAGAGTCCATTCACATCTCCAGACAGATGCCTCCCTCAACAGAGACAGGGCCAGCACACTCTCCCAGCCATCTATCGGGAGATAATTAACACTTGTGACCCCATGACACCAGGGCCACCAGGTGACACAACTGTTGGACTCAAATTGTAGGTATTGCAACACTGCACATTTCTATAAGAACATGTAACCTCAAAAGGGCAAAGGTCAATGTCATTTGGCCCTTTGAAAGTTTCATCTTGCCATAACTTGGTCAACTTTCATCTGATTTGGTTCATGTTGGGCTTAAATTGTGGGTATTGTAACACTGCGCAATTCACATGTAACCTGTAAGATTCAAAGGTCAAGGTCATTTTGGCTTTGAAATTTTCATCCAGCCATAAGCTTAATGTACCAGAGACAGGGCCAAGAGATGACACAAAGTGTTCAATTATTTGAGTCTTGAAACTGAATAACGGGCCAGGCTAGCAAATTATGATAAGTATCCTTGTCCGGGGCAGTACAGGTGCAAGAGGGACACAGGACAATATTGAATTTGTGAAGATGTGAGTTGAGACTGGAAAATCCAAGGCGCAGTTGGGTATGACATTTAATCGGAAAGCGTTTTCTATATGAAAAATAGTCAGGTTGAATGTCGACACACACAAAGGGGTAGTTTTTAATTTAGTTTTAAATATTTCTAAGGATGCTGACTGTCTAATGTCTATGGGTAGATTATTCCAAAGTTTGATGCTTGACGGGAGAAAAGAATGGCCGAAACGTCTAGTTTTGAATCGAATCTGTTTAATATCAGAACAATTTCTCAAGTTGAGATTAGCTATGCGCGCGAGATCCTCAGGTAGGAGGTCACACAGGTACTAAGGTGTAATTTTGTGTAACATTTTATAAAAAAAAGAACTAGTTTTTGGTATTTCTGCTGAACAGAGAGAGTTTGCCAACCCAGCTCACTGAGAAGAAAACGGGGTGTATGACGTAAGGCACCAGTACAAATTCTTGCAGCTTCATATTGTACAGCTTCAAGAGAATTTGAAAGGGCGATAGTACAGTTATCAAATAGAATACTTCCATATTCCAGTACTTGCCACACAATGGTTGAATATAGCCGTAGCAGAGTTTTGCGAGTAAGCTTGTATTTGAGTCGGTGAAGTAAAGCAAGTCGTTGATTGGCCTTGTTGATGTCGGTAATACGGGAATGCCAAGTAACGTTTGTGGTCAAAGTAATTCCTAAATGTGTATGCTGATGTGCTTCGGGTATAGCAGTGACTCCAAGGTAAAGTGTAGGATGGTCTTGTTTAATATTCTTAGTGGAAAAAAGGACTGCAAACTGATTTGATGGCATTAAATGTGACACGCCATAGCTTACGCCAAACATTAATTCTACCAAGGTCGGTATTTATTCTTTCAGCAGACGTAATAGGGTTATGGACAATCTCCATTACACTGGTATCGTCCGCAAATAATTCAATGTCACATTATATCATCAGTTATGTCGTTTGCATATATCAAAAAAAGAAGGGGACCTAGGATAGAACCTTGAGGCACGCCGGCTTCGACTGGTAACCAGGAATAAGATTGACCACATATAGAAATGTGCTGGAAGTGGTTCGAAAGGTAACTCTCTTTAAATTCTACAATGGGATCTGAGAAACCAAGTCTCCTTCTTTTTGAAAAGGAAGCCTTCGTGCCATACTTTATCAAAGGCTTTCGGCATGCCTAGAAAAAACATGCGCGCTTCTTTACCAAGTTATTGTATATATTATGAAGAACAGAGACAAGTTGATTGACGGTTGAGTCATTTTTCTTAAAGCCAGAATATTTTGCGGTCAGTAAGTCTTTTTCATCAAATACTCATAGAATATATTGTACACTAATCGTTCGAAAACCTCTGAAACGTTACACAGGAGAGAAATGGGTCTATAGTTAAAGTGTGTGTGTGTGGACACACACTTTTCTGTTTTTCTAGGAATTCTTTCTTTCTTTCTTTCTTTACAGGCAAATTTGTCCGACATTTCATTTGAAAAGTATTACACGTAGAAACTCCAAACTTGGCACAATTATACTTCTATGATTGAAGTCAGGCCTTTTTATAATGAGAGGTCATGCTTTTCAAAATTATGCAAATGAGGGCTAATTAAAGTTTTAAATCTTCAATATCTTAATATGTACTATAGTAGATGTGGTTCCGAGTGTATAGGAATTCAATCATAGCCAGGTCAAGGTCATCTCAAATGTCAAAGTCAAAGGTCATGTCAAGGTCAAAGGTCAATTTTAAGCCAAAATGTCATTTTTGAGGTCATCTCAAGGTCAAAGGTCACTTGAAGGTCAGAGGCCACTTTCAATGGTTGCTTTCTTCTGGCCATAACTTGGTCAACTTTTATCCAATTTTGATCATGTTGGGCTCAAACTGTAGCTATTGTACACTGCACATTTTTGAAACTTACATGTGACCTCTAAACATCAAAGGTCAAAGTCATTTCTACCTTTGAAAGTTCCGTCCAGCCATAACTTAGACAATTTCCAACCAATTTTAAAGGGGAACAGCAGTGAAAGTTTTTACTTTTTTTAGTCATTAATGGTCATTTTAGGTGTTCATGTGACAAATTTTCAACATTTTTTCTCAAACAGGTATTTAGTTAGAGCTATTTTATATTTCCAGTAGGTGTTCTGATGTGTGATGTCACCTGGGCTACCCTCCATATATAATACACAAACTTTGAGGGGGCACCAAGCTGGGATACACACATTAGCAGGCATATCATAATGACTTGTGTACTCTGTTAATCACCCCCTTTGATCTTATCAGTGTGATATATTAGTTGACACCTGCTTCAGTAGTTGATTACACAACCTCAGGAGCTGTTACCTTGTGTATATTGATTTCTGCATTTTTCTTTCCTTATCAATCCTCATTAAATGACTAAATATCTCAGTTTAGTAAATTTGATTATATCTATATACACTGCTTCATCCATAGTAAAAGTGGAATATGTGTACTTGGTCAGGTTTCCATGTTTTTGTCAAAGTTTTACTCGGCTGTCATTGCATTAGCTGTAGCAGTTAGTCCAGATGACATCACAACCCCTCATGTACATATCTAAGAAAACTTGATATCTGCTAATCCAGTTGGGAATAAAGTTTGCATTTTCTGATATTGGTTCACATTTATTGTATGAAACAACTCAAAAATTGTAAATTATCACCGCAGTACCCCTTTAATCATGTTAGACTCAAATTGTAGGTATTGCAACACTGTACGTTTTTATAAGAACATGTAACCTCAAAAGGGCAATGTCAAGGTCATTTGGCCCTTTAAAAGTTTCATCTTGTCAAAACTTGGTCAAATTTCATCCGACTTGGTTCATGTTGGGCTTAAAATTGTCGGTATTGTAACACTGTGCAATTTACATGTGACCTGTAAAAGTGAAAGGTCAAGGTCATTTGGACTTTGAAATTTGCATCCAGGCATAGGCTCAAAGTGATGTGAAGTACCATAGGATAAAGTTGTAGCATTTAATATTTACAACTTTTGAAGGCACACAGATTTGCTTTGTAGCAAATCTTCTTTTCTAGTTCTTTATTTCTTTCTTCTTTCTTTCTTTACAGGCAAATTTGTCCAACATTTTATTTGAAAAGTATTACATGTAGTAACTCCAAACTTGGCACAATTACACTTCTATAGATAAAGTCTGGCCTTTTTATAATGACAGGTCATGCTTTTCAAAATTATGCAAATGAAGGCTAATTAAAGTTTTAAATCTTCAATATCTTATATACTATAGTAGATGTGGTACCAAGTGTATAGGATTTGATCATAGCAAGGTAAAGGTCATCTCCAATGTCAAGGTCATGTCAAGGTCAAAGTTCAATTTTAAGCCAAAATGTCATTTTTGAGGTCAAGTTTTACTTCAGGTAGAGGTCATCTCAAGGTCAAAGGTCATTTCAAGGTCAAAGGCCACGTTCCATGGTAACTTTCTTCTAGCCATAACTTGGTCAATTTTTATCCAATTTTGATCATGTTGGGCTCAAATTGTAGCTATGGTAATACTGCACATTTTGAAGTTTACATGTGACCTCTAAAGGTCAAAGGTCAAGGTCATTTGGACCTTTGAAAGTTTCATCCAGTAATAACTTTGCCAATTTCAATCCAATTCTAATCAAGTTGGACTCAAATTGTAGGTATTGCAAAACTGCACATTTTTATCAGAACATGGAACCTCAAAAAGGCAAAGGTCAAGGTCATTTGGCCCTTGAAAGTTTCATCTTGCCATAACTTGGTCAATTTTCATCCCATTTGGTTCATGTTGGGTTTAAATTTTAGGTACTGTAACACTGTGCAATCTACATGTGACCAACTTCTACTAGGGGGTTGTTGACCATTGTGCGCCTAATGAATTAAAACTAAAGTTGTAGCAATTTAAATTATGCTAAATAGCACCATTAAAAATTTTAAATATTGAATAACTTCAACGTTATAATAGATAGAGATGCCATCCCAACTTGTACTCCTGTGTTATGGAATAGTTGTACATTGCCACACCAATATGCTTTGAAGACACACACACTGATTTGCTATGCAGCAAATCATCTTTTCTAGTTTTCTTTTCTTTACTTGTTATTCTTTTTGAAAACAGGACATAGGTCGGACATCTTCCAGGGGGCCGGGAATTGTGACCTTAAGGTCAGGTAAGACACCAAAAATAAAACCCACTTTAATAAATCCTAGCTCAAAATGTATTTCTGTTAGGATAACAAATCATATATGTGTGTTATCGTCATACTTCAAAGAATTTACATGTCCCGTATTTGGGTGTTTGTGATGCTAATTGTTGAATAAACGATTGAAAGTTGACCGCAAAGCATCCACCCATAAATGTCAATAGAAGTCACTAATTATATGTGATAAAATCATAATCACACGGCAACAAAAAATGATCCTGCCATTTCTTATGTTTGGTTTAGATTTTCTATTATCCATGCTCAAAGTCTGACATTTTAATTTTCCCTTTGATTTTCAGGATGTTCATTTTTTTCATTTCAAAGAAAAAGAATGAAGCAAAATTTTTGAAAATTACTAAATCAGTTTTGCAGTTCAGACATTATAGAACCAAAAGCTGTTAACCGGATTAAATTGCCCCTAGACATTTTCTTGGAATAACCATTCTTAGATGGGGTTCTGATCCTATTATCCTTTCTAAGAAAACAAGCTTCAAAGGTCTTTGATGTTGATCATTTGCCTCTGAAACCATACCGTTTGCCCAAGTTGAGCTGATATTTGCACAAAATGTAGTAAACATCGTCCCTTAACATTTGGTGAGGTTGTCAATCAATTATTGGACAATCACATGAATAAAAGAGCCTTTGAAGTACGGAAAACACCATTCAGCGATCTGTCAAACAGCAACAGCGACAATCTGGTTTCAAAGCATGATGTCATGGAGGCGGCCCTTCCGCCCATGTAACCTCAAGCCTGGCAACAATAGTTGTGTTGCCTGCTTCGGTGGGGGGCCCAACAGACACATAGCAGGTTTGGTCTTTGGCCCCCTACCTCTTCATTCGGTTTTTAGGGATAGTATTTTATTGTATTTATTCCTTGGGGTGGGGTGGGGGTGGGGGTGGGGGTGGGGGTGGGGGTGGGGGTGTGGGGTACTTCCATGTGGGATTGTGCTGGGTATGTGCCGCTGGAAAGGCCCTGTTTGTATTACTCCCAGGATTAGAAAAGGCCCCCAAAACACACTTGGATTAGGCTAGGGGTAACAATTTGGATGCACCAATGCAGCAATCCTTTCCAACACATTACAGGATTAAGAAAGGGTACCGTTTTACATCTGCTGTAGGATTAAGATAGGGTATTGTATAAAAATGTCCGGCGGCACACATCCACCCTGATGTTGAGTACGTGTCCCCCTCCCCCCCCCCCCAGGATTTACTCCAATCTGTATACTTTATGTAGTTAGCTTGTCATTATTTTGTAGTTATTTTCTCAATGAGTTTAATCTCTCTTTCCAACCTGAGTTTTGTATCGTTATTTTGTGTGTTTTTCTTCTGTTCACGTTCATACTTATTTGGATGTGTTTATTTGTAATTTTATTTCCTCATCGCTGGGTTTCAATAAAATATTATTGTGTACGTTACGTGGGTATTTTTGATTAAAGTGTCAGGTTTTTTTCCCACCCCAGTATTTGGGGTGCAGGACCACTGCAGTAATCCATGGTGGCATGGCCTTTGAAGGGACATCGTCTGACGATTCCCGCTCCTCCTGAACATTTAAAGTCTCTCTTCATTAGAATGCAAAATAAGCAAGATACAGTACCGCCCGAGCAAAACGTTACAAAAAATGCACGCAAAATGCATGTCGTTTTCGTGTAGCCTTCGTTTTGTGTCCGTTTATCCTGTGTTGCGTGTCTGTTTTCCCTTCGTTTCGTTTTCGTGTACCCTGCATTAAATATGTGTTGTCTTTTATTGCATTTGAGTTTTCTAGACATTTCATTTACAATTCATTTTAACTTCTCATGTGTTCATGAGGTAACTTTGCTTAATGCCCCCTATAAAAGCTTCCTTCCACGTTTAGATCCCCTCTACCTCTCTCTCTGTAATGAACTCTGACCTGGCAGTCTGTGATCCACTTGAATACTTTCCGTATTAAAATATGTTGCTTTTCTTTATTCAAAACATCTGTTGATCAACAAAATAAAATATCTGTCATCTTTGCCCCAAGCGGCTTTATGTCCAGGTCACACACAACACCAAGTGCTGGGAAATGTGGCAGAGAAACCACATTATAACATGCATTAAAGCCCCATAAAAGTCTTGTTAATCGTAAGTGCCAACCACTTTATGTCTGACTGCCCATTTTTTTGGAGGGGGAGTGAATTACTAACGTTAGGATCGTCTGTTGTGACAGTCAAATTGTCACAATATTGAGCAGCCAACATAACATGTCGACATGTAACTTGGTCCGCCGACAAAAGTCCTTGTTTAATTTTCTCCTGCTGAGGTACATTCTAGTCATTCGAAATCACAAATTTCACCAAAAAATATTAATATATTACATGGCATTAAATATTTGGTACCGTGAATGGTTTTTCAGGTGAGTTACTGGTATAGTATATCATAACAGATTTAATGTCAAGCATACAGCCTTAGGTCAACACTACCATCGGTAAAACCCACTTAAAAATACTGCATTTAGGTGCTTGCCTGACTAACACTGAGCTTGAGTTATCTTACAGGCAGAATTTTTTGTATTTAGGTTGATGCAATTCATTCTGATTTCATTTTGAATTGATAGAACTTGCAAGAGTAGGCCCAGTTTATGTTGAGTTGACCATCAGAGCACGAGCAGCATGATGATCGATGCGAACCAAAACTGACACCACATCCGGGTACTTGGCTGGCATATTTTTATTATGGCTGGTCACGGCGTAAGAAGTGTATGGTAATTACGGTGTCAACAAAGATGCGCTGCAGCTAGAATCCAACTGAGTACTAATTTAATTCACAAGGAAATTGTTGAAGTAACACATGGATGACATAATTCACATACGTAGATAGCGGTCATGTTTTGACACAAATAACAGGTACTAATGCAGTGCAGGTACATTGAGCACTCATCCACCCGGGAGATCATGCTGCATATAAACTTAGTGGACGGCATGTTGAGCCTTGTGCGAAGTTGTGGGCTTTTCAAATGTTAAGAATGGGAGGGAAAATGCCATACATGTGCATGATTGAATATCAGAATTTTGCAACAAACACTTGTATGTAGGTCTATATATAAATGTTTGTGATGATCACATACTTGTATACATTTGACCTACTGAGTTATTTCAAAGTTGAATGTAGGCCTAATATTGTTATTGACATTAACCAATTTTGCGTGAAACAAGATGCCAAAAATTAAACATGTAGAGGTACATACATTGAATACATTCCTTTAAGGTCGCACATCAAGATTTGCGCGAAACAGGTAAATCTAAATTATGCAATGCTATATTCTGTTTCCTAGTAAAGCAAACGTGCAGCCTTCGTAATCCTCCACAATTTTCAATACATGCACCAACTTAAGATAGGACTTGTCAAATGCATAATAATGCAAGGCTTATTGTCCGTTGCTATGGGCACCACATTATCAAAGCTGTGTAATCTACGATGAAGGTTCTGAACGACATGCAAAGGACAATAATTATGATATTGCTCATTTATGAAGTTATTCTGAAACATATTTCCCAAGTGAAACGAGGGAAATATATTTTCAGAATACCTTCATAAAGAGTTTTCAGATTACCTTCATAAGTGAGCATTATGTTATTGTATACATGTACACAAGGAATATGGGAATGCTGACAGTACAGCAGAATCTTGTTGCATCTGAGGCTAATTTCCCATTTTGAACAATAATAAATGCTGCAACATGTAAGTGGGGAGGGTTTTTTGTGTGCTTTTTTCTGATTCTTCCCGTTCAACAATGAAAGAGAATCGAAAGACACTCCGCTTTTTTGTGTGTGCAGCATGTGCAAAATGTCTTGGACCGAAATTGTTTTTCAAGCATGCCAAGATTACATGATTTCCATCTTGTTCAAAATCCTTCGGAGACTCACCAAGCACTAATTTTCAATGAGAGAATTATCAACAGATACTTGCCAACAACGTTACATAACAAATTTTATGGATAGCACAGGTAGCCTACTTGCCTAAATTATTTTTTGCTGACGAAATATACAATAAAACAACTCCCATTTCATAAGTTCAAATTTTAATTTCACCTTTTCTGGCAAAAAGTGCAGAAACTCTAACCATGAAAATTTGAAAGTGTAAATGGATCATTTGTAGCAGCTATGAATACATGTAGGACCAGTCATATGTGTGAAATTTAAACATGAATCCTGTTTTTTCCGGCATTAATTACAGTTATTTATTTGGATTTTATCACAAAACATTTTATGATACTTGGATATTTTACAAATCAATCGTACGGTTTTTGTTTTTCGTTTTTGTTTTTTTGTTTTTTTTTTGGGGGGGGGGGGTTCAAATAAAAATTCAAAATACGATGCTCAAGGGAAAAATTCCTATGCAAACAAACCACTTAAACGTCTTTCTTGTTACATACTTGTGATCTATGCATTTTAGCCCTTTTCCAAAGGGTGTAATTAATTGGTAAAGAAAAACACAACTAGAAAGGTAGATTTGCTTCAAAGCAAATCTGTCTGTGTGCCTTCCAAAGCTGTAAATATTAAATGGTACAACTTTTGTACTATGGTACTTCACATTCCATTAAGCTTATGACTGGATGAGAATTTTCAAGTCCAAATGACCTTGACCTTTTACTTTTAACCTTTACAGGTTATATGTAAATTGCAAAAATTTACATAGTTACAATACCCACAATTTAAGTCCAACATCATTGGAATAGGATGGAAATTGGCCAAGTTATGGCTGAGTGAAACTTTCAAATGTTCAGATGACATTGACCTTTGACCTTTTACCCACGTTATTTCCAAACTATGCAGTGTTGCCATAGCTACAATCTGAGCCCAACATGATCAAAATTGGATAAAAATTGACCAAGTTATGGCTAGAAGAAAGCCACCATCGAAAGTGGCCTTTGACCTTGAAATGACCTTTGACCTTGAGATGACCTCTACCTGAAGGGAACCTTCACTTCTAAAATGATGTTCTGACCTTAAATTGACCTTTGACCTTGACATGACCTTGACATTTGAGATGACCTTTGCCTTGCTGTGATCGAACTCCTATACACTTGGAACTATATCTACTATAGTATATAAGATATTGAAGATCTAAAACTTTAATTAGCCCTCATTTGCATAATCTTGAAAAGTATGACCTCTCATTATAAAAAGGCAAAACTTCAAAAATGTGCAGTGTTACAATAGCTACAATTTGAGCCCAACATGATCAAAATTGGATAAAAATTGACCAAGTTATGGCTAGAAGAAAGCCACCATCGAAAGTGGCCTTTGACCTTGAAATGACCTCCACCTGAAGTGGTCCTTGACCTTAAAAATGACATTTTGTCCTAAAACTGACCTTTGACCTTGGCATGACCTTGACATTTGAGATGACCTTTGCCTTGATATGATCGGACTCCAATACACTCGGAACTACATCTACTATAGTACATAATATATTGAAGATTTAAAACTTTAATTAGCCCTCATTTGCATAATTTTGGAAAGGATGACCTGTCATTATAAAAAGATGTGACTTCATCTGTAGAAGTATAATTGTGCCAAGTTTGGAATTTCTACCTTTAATACTTTTCAAATGAAATGTTGGACAAATTTGCCGGTAAAGAAAGAAAGAAAGAAAGAAAGAAAGAAAGAAAGAAAGAAAGAAAGAAAGAAAGAAAGAAAGAAAGAAAGAAAGAAAGAAAGAAAGAAAGAAAGAAAGAAAGAAAGAAAGAAAGAAAGAAAGAAAGAAAGAAAGAAAGAAAGAAAGAAAGAAAGAAAGAAAGAAAGAAAGAAAGAAAGAAAGAACTAGGAAAGATGATTTGCTGCATAGCAAATCAGTGTGTGTGTCTTCAAAGCATATTGGTATGGCAATGTACAACTATTCCGTAAAACAGGAGTAGAAGTTGGAGTGGCATCTCTATCTATTATAGCTTTGAAGTTATTCAAGATTTAAAATTTTTAATGCTGCTTTTTTTACACAATTTAAATTGCTACAACTTTTATTTTTAATTCATTAGGAGATTAGGTGCCAATGGTCCAACAACCCCCTAGTAGAAGTTGGAATGACATCTCTATTATACTGTTGAAGATTTCAAATTCGGAAAGAAAGAAAGAAAGAAAGAAAGAAAGAAAGAAAGAAAGAAAGAAAGAAAGAAAGAAAGAAAGAAAGAAAGAAAGAAAGAAAAGTGTGTGTTGACACGCACACACTTTAATGATAGAATGCATGAGCAGGGATCTTGAGCATTTCCTGGACTGTGTAATTGTATATAAATAATGTAGCCCAAAATGTTTTTTCTAAGAGCCACTGAACTGACTGGTGTCCAGAAAGAAAACATTAACTTATAATTAAATTACCCAACAGACATAGCCATTCAATCAATGCAGCCAATGTTTATATGACATAATTAACTCATTCAGTGATGAACCCAAAGGATATGCTCTTTGCTAATTCTTTCAAATTTGCATTGCTAATACAATGTGTGAAACAAATAAAAAAGGTCAGAATATCAAATCATGAGCAGATATTATATTCTTTTATGATTGTCAGAAATTTTAAATCAGAACCCCCTAATTTAAAAGATAAGAATACTCAGTATATCCCTTTGATACAAATTTTACGGACAGTAAATGAAGACTTCTGTCCTGAATGAGTCGAGGGATGCCGCATTTTCAAACGGTCATTTTGATGTCACATCTTGTAAAACATATACCAGGATTTTGGCTTGTTTGCAGTTTAATTGAGATGTGACACCCCTGTAAAAAAAGTCCCACAGGTCTTACGATGTTGATAAAGGCTGTGGATTATGAGTGAAATCTATTGGGGGTAAAAAAATACACATAAACTTAAGAGGAAAGGGTAGGGTTTATTTTGATGTGGTTACACTTGCCAGGACTTTGGAATAAGCTGGTCAATTGATACCAATCATTCACTCTCACTGGTCATGTGTGTTTGGTGGGGTGGCAGACACATAGCAGGGCCAGCTCCACAGTAAAACGGTGTCCCTTTAGCCGGATAATTTTGTAAAAAATCCAATTATTTGAGGCTACAAAAGTGAAAATAAAACCCATATAAATGTCTACAGCAGCACCCATGTGGACATGTTTACAAACACCACAAATTATAGCAGCTGGGTTGAGTGGCAGGGCAAAGAGGTCAGTGATAGGCTGTTTGGTCCACCAGCACTGTGGTCACAACTAATGAGACGGCCCCCGGAGCTCAAGTTAGGTGGAATGGACTATAAGATATTGAAGATTTAAAACTTTAGTTAGCCCTCATTTGCATAATTTTGAATAGCATGACCTCTCATTATAAAAAGGCCAGAATTTATCCATAGAAGTATAATTGTGCCAAGTTTAGAGTTTCTACATATAATACTTTTCAAATGAAATGTCGGACAAATTTGCTTGTAAAGAAAGAAAGAAAGAAAGAAAGAAAGAAAGAAAGAAAGAAAGAAAGAAAGAAAGAAAGAATTCTTAGAAAAACAGAAAAGTGTGCATTGACACACACACTTTAATAAAGAATTCCTAGAAAAACAGAAAAGTGTGTGTCGACACACACACTTTAATGAAACGAGAGCTGATACAATTTTTAATCCCCCGTCAGCTTATGTCAGCAAAAGTACAAAGCTATTACATGGGCCAGTAAATTTAACAAGGCCTACTTGAAACACTTGGAAATACATATACGTATACGTATCTATTTGCATATATGTTGCTGCCGACTGTCACCAGCTTGCAATCCTCACAGGCATCAATGCGACCAATGTTCAGTTTGCTTCCCGCACACATGGTACTGCTAGGTTTAGACACAAGGTGTCACCCCCAGCAACACCTTGTGAAAATAATCACTAGCGTACTCATTTGGATCATTAATTAAAAATAAAAGAAGTAACTTGGAAAATTGTTCCTTTCTGAATTCTTGTTTTAATGATGCAGATACACATTCTTATTTGAGTTTTATGTCCAAATCTATTATAGATTGCATCAAATCCGCAAAATTGATTCATGATGGAAAAACAATGCAGGCGATGTCCACACCACTTATATTTACATGCAGCCGGGTGTGATATATATATAATCCGTTGCTTCAGCCATCGCTAAAGTGCTGAGCAGATAAATGGTCTGTATGTGTAAGAAGTAAAATATATATAAACATATAATACCACTGGCACATTTGATAATGTAAGCCGAAGGCCCATGGAAGCCTGTCACACAACACCACAAAGTCAAATGTATCGAAGCTAACACCCCTAATACAAAAATGGTATAGTCAGCGCTGGGTACAGGACTACACAGTAAGCGTCATCTCATTTCTTATGCACAGAATGATATCTTTAGGATCAAGGGGGGAAAGAAGAAAGAAACAAAAAGTAAATCAATACACAACTCATGCAGATAACTGCAGCCATTGGGGTGAAATAGGGGAAGAGAATCAGGAAATAATTCGTGCTTTGTAAGCCGTGGGGTGTGATTCTACACATATAATACCTTCATCTTTGAGCTCTTCAGTTTTGTTTACTTATTAAAAAAACAACAACATAAAATAAAACTTTAAAGAGCATATCTTTATTCATGTATTATCACTGCAGTCTCATACACCCTTGTAAGTGTTTCATTCCCATTTTTACCCTCCACACATGAAGTGCGGGAGGATACTGACCTCCCGTGTAGTTCATCTTGTCAACGCTACTGCGATATCTCAATATTCACTGTAGCTTTACCAAATTTTCAACAGAGATGTGCCATATAATGAGCAGATTCCCACTGAAAAGCAGCTTCCTCTGATTAATTAAAAACTTTTTACGAAACTTTTTATTAATGTTTTTATTGGCGTCAACCCTGACGATGTTACCGCTATATACAAGCTCAGCGTCTTTAATACAGACATCCTATCAGGGAGAAAAATAATTATATGCGTACGAATTACGCTCTGCAATAAAATCTTTGCGTTCTCGTTGCCTAAAAAGCATAATTTACCCACACTTAGCATAAACGGGTACAATGTTCAGACTTAAAAATTCTCGTATACCTGCAATACTGATACTCGGAAGATAGGCCTAAATAGAGATATCCAACTCCAATATACAGTTTACCAGTATTGTAGCATGAAAAAGCTGCCCCTGTAACTCTCACTTTAACTCAGTATATTGAAAGAATGGACATGGATTGTTCTGAACCAGAACCGAATTTCATATCGGATTCCTCTTTGCGACGCCATTCGATCAAATGGTTTTAACATTTGTTGAATCTATCATGTGAATTAAAGCTTTCATATGTATATATGAGATGAATACCAAAACCCCTGGTTAGCAAAGTTTATAAACATAGGCCCATAATTTTTCGCTTTCAGATGAAAAGCTGGCAAAATATATGTACATGTAACCAGTGGTATTGGCAAGGTAAACAGTGTCATTGTCAATCTTTTATGGAATGTCCGTCGGTCATTTGTTGGTGAAGAAAGACTGCACCACTAATCATGCTAATAGAAAATGAAGTTTATATATCATGGAAGACAAACATTATGGAACGTTCGTGTTCTTGTTTCCTTTATCATTTAACTTGCCTCGTTTGTGTTATCATTTCGTTTGTTTCATTCCTGCTTGTGTTGTGTTCCGTGCGCATGTCGTTTACATTTTCGTTTCGTTTGGCATTAGTACTAGTGTTGTTCAGCATGCGTGCTCGTTTTGTGTTTGTTACATTTTCAGCAAACTTTGTTTGTAACCTTTTGCTCGGGCAGTACTGTCACTACAGATTAAACCACTAATGCTATGATATGTTAGCATGATTGCATTTTTTCCCTGCCCACAAACATACTTTCGGTAGGCCGCCTGATTTCGCGGTGCCCCCATGATACCACTCCCCATTTGCCATGGGCCGTTGCTACCTGTAGCCACATGATAGACTGTTAAGTATGATTGACGGGTGGCATTGTTCCATTTGGCAGGTGAAAACCAAAAGAATGACACATGGACGTTCGGATGTCCACATTGTTCTGTTCTGTAACTTTCAGCAAAGTTCCAGTGTTTAGCTTTAATGTATTCTGTAGTTTCCGGGTATTCAGGTATTTATCTGTAGCCAGGTCACGTGTTTATATTGGCGCCATTACTGATTTGAGACGCTGAGAGAGAGAGCAACCACCTTGAGGAAACCAGTGGACTTTGCTGTTTACTTCTGGCCAGTCAAGCCACAGTCTGTCAGCATACGTAACTGAGAACTGGCAGAGTACATGCCGGGTGACTTTCAAAACTTTTAACTGGCAATTCAAATCCAAAATAACTTCATTGAATCAGAGTACATGCCGAGCTACTTCTACAAACTTTTAACTGGCAATTCAAATCCAAAATAACTCCGTTGAGAGCATGCTCATTTCGCTATCAGACTTCATGTATCAAATGTACACACGTTTCCCATGGCCCAAAGTACTTAGATGTATACGCATATTTCAATTAATACCTTACAAATATCTGGGTGATAACTTGTACATGTAGCGTACACCTGCTATATAATGATCCCTGAACTCGTAAAGACAAGTCCCAGAACCATTTATTGTCCTTGTAACTGGAGGATCCATCATGGGTGTTAGAGATCCTAGCTTGCCAAGACTGAACAGTACTGAAATTAGAGCTTTCCCAATACAAAATGATGGAATTTCTCAAGTTTCTAAGACTGAATTCTGTCTGAAGACTGAAGTTTGACACACATGAGGATCCATGTACAAGAAAGTGCCACGCAATTACGTTCAATTTAGTTCCCAAAATGTCCACTAGGTAGTACAGTAGGCTGAACTCCAGCTGAATCGTGAAACCACACACAATGCAGGGTTTGTGTAGAGTTGCAGTATGTGTATTTACCTTATATTTACTGCATAGAGCTAATGTGTAGGGAAACTTTATCTATATTAAAGTACTAATCCTTTATTTTAGCATATATTTTCTAAGTGCAAACACATTCTTAATGGGCCTCCCCTTTGTGTACTTGCAGTTTACCATCCATACACACAGTGCTGTCAATAGAGTCTAAGGTGGTAGTATCAATTGGTTATGCTATCAGGTCATCCTGTGTTATAAATACAAGCCAGAATTGTAAAAGACAGTGAAACGACTACATGCCAATCATGAATAATTGGGAAGACATCACACCCTCAATGTCCGATAAAGGTTCCAGAAAGTCAGGTGAGACCCACAAATCAACGAGGTCTTCCGTGCATTAAGAGGCGGCCAAAGCACACGCCGAAGCGGCCACCCTTGCAGCAGAGGCTTCCATAAGAAGACAACAAGCAGCATTAGAACTGGAAAGGGCGCTTCATAAGATGGATCAAGTTGCAGCAGCAGACCAAATTAGAAAGAAAGCAGAATTAGACACAGACGAAACTAGAACAGCCTGATTTTCCAACAGAAAATCAAATGTCTCCCCATGCGCCCTTATTATTGTCACCATTATTTCTATAAATAGGCATACCAATTCCAATGATCTACAGATATGGTGAAGGTTTACTCTTTATTGACATTTCAAAACGTTGATTTTTAACGAAATGCCCATGTGACCTTGAAAAATAGGTCAAGGTCATACATTTGCAGTTACAAGCAAGGTCTTACAAAAGTCTGCAGTTAATCACACAAAATATCAACCTCTTAAATCAAATCTTTCTCGAGTGCATCCGCAAATGATTTTTAAAAGTGGCCATGTGACCTTGAAAATATGTCAAGGTCACCCATCTACAATCCCAACCTAGTTCATAATTTGGTACATAATCATGCAAAATTTCAACCTCTTAAGTCAAATCCTTGGGGAGTTATTGCGTCTGCGTCACTTTTACACGACATGCCCATGTGACCTTGAAAAATAGATGAAGGTCAGCCATCTGCAATCCCAAGCAAGGTTTTATATAGGAACATCTTCACAAAAGAATTTCAACTTTCCAAGTCAAATTTTTCTTGAGTTAACGCGTCCGCAGCGCACACAACAATGTGTTGAAGCAGAACAAGGAGAAGAAGCAGAAGAAACAGACGCAAAAACAATGTCCCCTCGTTGCAGGGGGAGACATAACTATACATGCCACAGCCTATGTAAGATTGCACGGGGAGACATAACTATACATGCCACAGCCTCTGTAAGAAAGAAAGAAATTAGAATTAGAGGCTGACACTGAAATCCTACAAAAAGAGGAGACAATGACTGCTGCTACGGCACGTAACAAAATGCTTGAAAAGAAAATGATGCAAAGTATCTAAGACAGACGCGGTACAAGAAGTACAGGGTCATTAAGTAGAACTTCTGTCAAAAGGTTGCCTAAAGTAAACCCCACAGAACGAGCCAAAGACAATGTTGCTGAGCAATTATAGAACCTGACTGGCCCGGAGCCAGAAAAACATTATGAGGTTACAATGCATGTCAAGCAGAATATTCCACACACTTCATCACAACATGGTAGTCATACTAGTCACGATGTTCAATCACAACATAGTGGTCACACTGGTCATGATGCTCAGCTGCAACATGGTGTTCATACGGGTCACAGTGCTCCACCCCAATACGGGAGTCACATTAGTCCCCACGCTCAACTACAGCACAGTAGCCACAAAAGTCATGATGTTCAGCCACAACACGGTAACCATACTAGTCACGATGTCCATTCACGACATGGCAGTCATACTAGGCATGATGTTCAGCTATGACACGGTAGTCATACAAGTCACAGTGTTCAACCACCATACGGTAGTCACATGAATCCCCATGTTCAACCACAACACACTAAGTCATGCCAGTCACCATATTCCTAAGCTGTCCTATAATGCCAAAGACTTTTTACCTGTGCAAACACAACTTAATAGTCACCATGTCCCTATAGAACCATAGCTTGTAAGTCACCATGCCACATCACAACCAACGTATGTTAGTGGCATTCAACAAGACATTCCGCAACAGTCAAGACTTAACGGTAACCCTTGCTACCACACATCGCCTCATGGGGGGAGTAATAACATTGAGACTAGACCACCCTATAACAATATGCACACTACAACCCAGCCAGCCACATTCCCCAAACATCAGTTTGCTCATGGGCCCGCAAGCAACAACATGACACCTATCATGGGCTGGTTTCAGTATTTTGCTCACAAGGATCTCATCACTCAAAGTTTGACCCAGTTTGACGACCACCCAGGGAATTACAGGGCGTGGAAACTAAGTTTTAGAAATGCCACTCAAAACACACGTCTTTCCCCAAGCGAAGAAATGGACTTGCTTGTGAAGTGGCTCGGACCAAAGTCTAATGACATTGTGAAAAAAATAAGGTCTGCACATATAAATGATCCCACCAGGGTCTACATCAGGTCTGGGAGAGACTAGAAGAGACATACGGCAGGCCAGAAAAAGTAACCAATGGCTTGCTTAAACTGTTGAAAGACTTCCCTTAAGTTGGAGCCAAAGATGGCCAGAAACTCTGTGAGCTTAGCGACATTTTGTTTATGCTAAAGTCAGCTAAAGAGGAGAGATACCTACCAGGACTGGCATATCTTGACACATACATAGGTATTAACGAAATTGTCTTAAAATTACCTTTCAACTTACAAGAAAAATGGAGAAGCAGGGGAAGAGAGTACAAGGAAACGCACAATGTTCCCTTCCCTCCCTTTGAGTATTTCACCTACATGTAGTATGTACGCAAAATGGCCAATGAAAAAAACAATTCCAGTTTTGATCTCACCACTTTAGAAGGTAACTCAGCTGGTGGACGGAAACAGAAAAAGATGCCGAACCGTCCAGTGGGCTCCAGTGGTATTATTGCCAGGAAAACAGAAATAAACAAAGGTAGTGCTCCAGCTGGCAATCACAAGTTAGACCCAGTGAAACAGTGTCCCATCCACAAAAAGCCACACCCCTTACACAAGTGTCATAGTTTCAGAGAAAAACCTTGGGACGAGAGAGTGAAGTTCTTAAAAGACAATGATATGTTTCAAGTGTTCTGCGTCAACAAACTATAAATCGAAGGAATGCACCACTGGTGTGAAGTGCACTGAATGTGGGAGTGAAAGACATGTATTAGCCTCACACAAAGATGAAAAGAAACCTCCAGAAGTGCCTAGCGCCAAAAAGGAGGATGGGTCCTAGCTTACTCAAAATAAATCTTAAGTTATCAAGTGAACAGTAAATTTCATATCAGTTGTCCAGTGACCTTGGGTCACTCATATACTGAGTGTGGCCCTCAAAGAGGGTATCCTATGACCCTGTAAAACATGAAAGTAGATAATAGCTCTCAAGTTATCATCTGAAGAGTTAAATACACCTAAGTGGCCCTGTGACCTTGACATTGAAGTCAAGGTCACCCATGTACTGTGTAACTCTGGCTGTCATGCCTTGAAGTCTTCCTATGCAATTTTGAATCAATTGGCCAAGTGGTTTTGGACAAGATTTTTTAAAGATTTGGCCTAAAAAATGAACCAAAAACTCATAAAAAAATAAAAAATCAGTGGAGCATGACCACTGAACGAACTTAGCAGAGACCCACCCTTGGTACATCCCCACCAACTTTGAAGTGAATCTGATGAGCGGTTTTGGAGAAAAAGTCAAAAATGTGAATTACCCTTGCAATCCCCATTCACTTACATAGTAATCAATAGCACTGTATGCATTAACTGACAAGTACCCGCATTGAAAAATTCAGTAAAAATCAAGGATTCATAGTGTGAAGTTCTCACACGATGACTGTCACTTTGAAAACTTGGCAAGTTTATTAATTCCATGGTCCATATATAATGTATCAATTACAATTCCTGTTCGTTCCCAAGGCACAACATTGCCTTGGTGACGAAACTCACAGCCAACCTCTTTTGACAATGTAATTTCAACATGGCAGATTTTTACAACCACTACTTAATAATCTATATAAATTGTAAATAAAATAGACTTTGCACGATTCACACATGTTTGTTACATGCATGATTTGCATATAATTTGGAAATGTTCATTGGCCAAAAGTTCTGACATGTTAACACTGACCTTGAATCCCCTTGTACCTTTTGATTGCTGCATTATTTAGGTTGTCCCATTTTCTGGTGAAGATTACTGTGCTAGATTGTAGCATAGACATCACTATGACTGATCTTTCAAATGATGACACTGTGTCCTTACCCGAGATCACATCATTACTAAATAACAGCAGACTTGGCCTGATGAAACTCAAGATACACACAGATGGCCCAAGCATGAGCAGTCTGTTCTGAATGTCACAATGCATAAGATTTTATACTTGTTCTTGGACACCTCTATTCACAGTAACAATTATAAATCACCGGAAAATAAAAAGAATTTTCAAAAAAAAATCTTTAAAATAGCATCACCACCTTGTGAACACCTTTGTTTGGCCCATTTCCACTAAGTTCCAGCATAATCAGAGTGATGGTTTTGGAGAAGTCGAAAATAGCAAAAGCAAATTTTTTTTAAACAAAAAATATTTGAAAAATCACTGCCCCATCTGTTGTTAAGGTCTATGGGTCCCAAGAAGTCTCCCTAAGCGATTTCGAAGCAATTGGTCAAGCGGTTTTGGAGAAGACTTTTTTTTAAGATTTGCCCCCCCCCCCCAAAAAAAAAAACGAAAAACAAAAAAAAAAAGTTCATAAAAAACTAAAAAAAGTCAAGGGACCATCACCATTTGTACAAACTTGGTAGGGACCCAGGTACATTCGCACCAAGTTTGAGGCAAATCTGGCCCCTGACTTTGGAGAAGAAGTCGAAAATGTGAATTGTGGACAGCGACAGACATTTATGATGGATGCCTAACCACCACATAAGCTCAGCTGACTGAAAAGTCAGCTGAGCTAAACATCACATAGTTGCTTGTAACAAACAAAGAACAGACTTGCATGCTGAGCTGTACCACTTCAAGTGCATTTTTGGATGTGTCTGATGGGAACCAGGACCTTGCCTATGCATCAGGTATCTCTGTATCATGATGAAGGACGCCAAAACATGCAAGGTTTCCCTTAACCCAAGATGGGAATATATTACCCTTTCATATCATGAAATAAACCCCCCCCCAGGAAAAAATTTAAAGAGTCCCAACTTCCTATATTTTCTTTGTTACCTTTGCAAAGGACAGCAAAAAATTTGGCTCTCTTTCAGGTTGGGACCCTTTGAAAAAATTCCTAACAGAAACACTGACATGGACCCATAGTTGTCACTTAGTGGGAAGATGGTTCATTTTTCTTGTTAACCAGACACTCAGTAAGTCTGTGAGAATGCTTAAAACACTACCCTTAATATCTAACTGAATTCCAATCAAAAGTTCAAAATTTTGTCAAAAAAGTATTTCAGGGAAACAAAGTATACAGTACTCGCCGGCATATAAGTCGATTTTTGGGGGAATAAATTTAAAACTGAGAGTCATGCTGCGACTTTTACGCCAACCACAGATGTAAATTTGCAATTAGACCGCTCTGTGGGACTCAATTCCTGATCTCTGTATTCAACGGCGCCATATTGTTTTTGCCGGTAATCGGCAGCCCATTTAACATTGATGAATCTTGGCATATAAGCAATAAAACATATTTTTTTTGCTTACCTGTTAATATTCTGTGTGTTTTTGTCTAATTTATTTGAGGAAAAAATGAAATCTTTAATGATTTGGTTCAATGTTCGCTCAAAGCAAATCGTAGCATAGAGAGTGATTGTAAACACGCTGTTCATTATGACCTAGATTTTCTTCAATGCGATTGGGCCACATTGCCGCTTTGTGGCAAGATATGAAACTAGTTTCAAAATGCAACATGAAGATGGCACCTGCCCACGTCCTGGTTACGAGTTAAATTAAAGACAGCACAGGTAAAACTTCAATTTTCAATGTTCAAATTTAATTAATAAGTACCCATGTGAACATTTTATGTTGATGTTTTACATCCGTTGCTCATTTTTTGTTACCGATGAAAGGCTACCGATAGTTTCCTCGTTTATCGTCCACCTGGGCACCCACCATTTTCGATGACGATCTTGAATGTCTTTTTTTTAAATATAATTTTTATGGAAAACACAGGTGACACTACTGTCTATATTCATCTTTTAAGTAATAAGTTTCCAACAGAACTTTCTATGTATTTTTTCCAATCTGAAATATCAATATCTGTGTCACCAGCTTGACGGTTACCGATAGCCTCTCGATCTCGCCTGGGGTTGGGCGTTGGGGCATTTTTCGGTTTTTTGGGGGTGACTATTATGTCCAACATGTCTTTGAGGAGGCTTTTCCCCCCATTCGACTATTAGGGCAGCGAGTACGGTAAATAAAGTATAAACAAGAGGGCTGTGTGAACAGCCCGTGCCTCAGCTGATCTTGACATTCATCCCACTTGCAGCTCTATGAACTTGGGAAAGGATCAAGGACACCATGTTCTGAGTAAGTCTGACCATTATAAAAGAACACTAATATGTGCAACATCAAGGTTGAAGTAATTCTCAAGTTATAATGAAGAGTAAAATTCATGTATGTTGCACTGTGACCCCAGAAACGAGGTCAAAGTCATTCATGTACTGTCTGAGCATAAGTCATCCATGTACTGTCTGAGCATGACCTTCATACAAAAACATCAACATGTGCAGCATCACAGTACTAACTCAAAACAGATCTCAAGTTATCAAGTAAACAGTAAATTTCGTGTCAGCTGTCCTGTGAATTACCAGTAGAATGCCCATTGACTAACATAGCAATCAATAGGAAAGCTGCATTGACCGATAAGTACCGGAGTTAAAAATACTTATAAATCAGGAATCTAAAGCAGTGCCACCTAGTAAACAACTTTGTTTGACCCTTCCACAAGAACTTATCCATCACATTTCACCTTAATCTGAGTGACGGGTCTGAGAACAAGTGAAAAGAAGCAAAACCATACAAAAAATTCATAAAAAAAAAAAAAAAAAAAAAAAAAAAAAAAAAAAAAAAAAAATAGAAAAATTACAGCGCCACCTTGTGAACAAATTGGGAACTAGGTGTCCCTGGGAGTGTCTATGTACGATATCAAAACAATTGGGTGAGCAGTTTCAGAGGTGAAGAGTTTTTAAGGTTTGCCCCAAAAAAGAACAAAAAAATTCACAAAAATTCCAAAAATCAATGGAGTGTGACCATTTGAACAAACTTGGTAGAGATTCACCCAAGGTACATCCCCACCAAGTTTGAAGTAAATCTGGCTAAAATCATTTAAGTTATAACCATTACAAGAAATTCCCATGTTAAACTTTCCTATTAAAACTTTTGTAAAGACTTTTGAAAAAAAAATCATGAAAAAATCCAAAATTCATTGGAACATGACCATTTGGACAAACCTGGTAAACACCCACCCAAGGTACATCCCCACCAAGTTTGAAGTTAATCTGGATGACGCTTTTGAAGAAGAAGTCAAAAATGTGAATTAGCATTAGAATGCTCATTGACTTCCATGGTAATCAATAGAAAAGGTGCATTGACCGATAAGTACCCAAATTTTAAAAAATCGTTAAAAAGTCAGGAATCCTCAGCATTCCCACATAATGAACAACTTTAATTGACCCTTCCACAAGGAACATATCCACCACGTTTCAGCTTAATCTCAGTGACGGTTCTGGAGAAGTCGAAAATAGCTATAACAAACAAAAATTCATAAAAAATTAGAAAAAATTGCAGCGCCACCTGGTGAACAAATTAAGAACAAGGGGTCCCTAGGTGTCTTCCCGTGTGATATCAGAGCAATTGAGTAAGCGCTTTTGGAGAAGATTTTTTATGATTTGTCCAAAAAAAGGAAAAAAAAATTCATTGAAAATCCAAAAAATCACTGGAGCACGACCATTTGAACAAACCTGGTAAACACCCACCCAAGGTACATCCCCACCAAGTTTGAAATTAATCTGGATGACGGTTTTGGAGAACAAGTGGAAACTATGAATTATCATTAGAATGCTCATTTAACTCCTATAGTAACCAATAGGAAAGCTGATTGACCGATAAGTACCCGAATTAAAAAAAAATCAGGAATCACCAGCATTCCCACCACGTTTCAGCTTAATCTGAGTGACGGTTCTGGAGGAGAATTCAAAAATAGCTATAGCCCACAAAAATTCATAAAAAAATTAGAAAAAAATTGCAGCGCCACCTAGTGAACAAATTAAAGAACTAGGAGTTCCAGGGAGTGTTTCTGTGTGTTATCAAAGTAATTGGGTGAGCGGTTTCAGAGAAGAAGATTTTTTAAGATTTGCCCCAAAAATGAACAAAAAATTCATTAAAAATCCAAAAATCACTGGACCGTGACCACTTGAACAAACTTGGTAGACACCTACCCAAGGCACATCCCCACCAAGTTTGAAGTGGATCTGGCTAACGGTTTCAGAGAAGAAGTCGAAAATGTGAATCGTTGACGGACGACGGATGACGGATGGACAGACCATAAGATAAGCTCAGCTGACTAACAAGTCAGCTGAGCTAAAAATTCATTAAAAATCCATAAATCACTTAGAAAATTTGACCATTGGCTTAATGCATATTTGGCATGAGCTTTGCAGTTCCATCTCAATTTATTATGTCATGGGCACCACAATAACTTTGTGGGGAGGATAATGAAAATTGCACTTGTTAGTCACACATCTACATGCACTCACCTTCATATTCAGCCAGTATTCTAAGGGTTTCTTGTGTCCCCTTGTGAGCAGAGGTCACTCTCAGTTCACATGGTACTCCCAGAGACTTGCAAGTTTGTCGTATTTTCTCCCCATGCTCTGCGTCTGAAGCAGAGCCCATTATGACAGCTACCCGGGCTGCTGGTTTGGGCATAAGGTACTGCAAAACAACAGGGTGTCATATGCCTAAGTCTACCTGCTGCAGTTAGCAAAGTAAATGAAGGAAGACATATCCCACAATGAGTCATTGATATCAAAATGCAATCTGGAAGACCCAACTGGGTACAATGTTATCCCTGGAACTGTGTTAAACATGACGATGCCAGTAGGATTTTCAGCAGATTTCAAAATCACACACATCAAAGCTGCCACTAGATTTACCAGCTTGTCACTTAAGAGAAAATGCAGATCCAATTGTTGCTCAAAGCCCTCACATTTTGACCTATCTCTGCAAAAAGCAACAGTGTATGTATGTGCATGCATTGAGAAGGCAGGTATTCTAAACCCAATGCATATAGTGTATATACAATGGCAGCTTATAAAAATATACAAACTCCAAGCAATTTTTTCAACACTGCTGTTAAAGACAATATGATTCTGTGATCCCTTTATATGCATAGTGTAATTCTTGCTCTATTGACATGCTGAAGAAAACAAAAAACAAGTTTTTTTTTTCTGGTTTTTCATCTTTCTTCTCCTACCTTGAAAAAAAAAACACTTGATTTGTAAACCTAAAGATTAAACAAGATATGTTTGTAAAACATAGATGCCCCCCGCCCTCATTGCCCTTGCCCTCGCTACCTTATTGATAGTGGTAGATGGGGCACTTGTGACCTTACAAAATTAGTGAAGGTTGATCATACATCAATGTCACATATCTTTAAACTTTAACCTAGCCCTTAAAAAAATGACTAAAAACCTGGACAATAAAAAAGTTATAGCTGTAAAATTAGTCATCATTTAGAAACCATATTCAACAAAGTGGCTTTATGACCTTGGAAATTAGGGCAAGGTCACTCATTTTCACTTGACCTTCTTCAGTTATTGTGCAAAAACCACAGGAAGTCTACTGTCTGCGTGTGACACTCAAAACTGGGTCAAAGTCACCCATCTACAAACTCAAACTAGACCTTATAGGCAATCATAAAGCTGTCAATATAAAAGTGCTACCTCTAAAATGCAAGTTATCATGCAGAAACAGTATTCAACCCAATGGCTCTGTGACCTTTGAAATTAGGTCAAGGTCACCCATCTTCTAACTTGACCTAGCCCGAATACGGACAATAATCCAGTGCAATTATAAAAGTCCTAGTTTAAAAACTTCTGTTATCATGTGGAAACCAAAGTCCACTCAGGTACCGCTGTGACCTTGGAAATTAAATCAAGGTCACCCAACTTTAAACTTCTTCTAGTCCTTAGCAAGAACTATAGACCTGTAAAGTATCCCAGTCCTAACTTAAAAACTTCTTGAGTTATTGTGAAGAAACCACAGGAATTCTACAATCTCTCTGTGAGCCTGAACACTGGGTCAAGGTCACCCATCTTCAATCTCAACCTAGCCCTTACAGAGAACCATAAAGCTGTGCAATATAAAAGTTCTGCCTCCAAGGTATAAGTTATCATGCAACAGCATGAAACCATATTCAGTAAAGTGGCTCCGTGACCTTTAAAATGATGTCAAGCTCATCCATCTTCGAACTACGCCTAGCCCCAAATATGGACTATAATCCTGCGCAATATAAAAGTCCTAGCTTAAAAACCTCTTCAGTTATTGTGCAGAAACCAAAGTTACCTCAGGTACCACTGTGACCTTGGAAATTAGGTCAAGGTCACCCATCTTCACACTTTGCCTAGCTTTTGACTAGAATAATACACCTGTACATTATCAAAGTCCCAGCTCAAAAACTTCCCGAGTTATTGTGCGGAAACCACAGTCTACCGACCGACCGACCGACATGTGCAATGCTGTATGCCCCACCTTCTTTGAAGGGGGGCATAAAAATACTGGCCTTCTGATAATAAAAATTGGGAACATAAAGCCAGCTGTGCATTTCCCTTGACTACAAGTATACAGTATTGCAATCATTACTTCATGATCTGTTTTGATTAATAATGATCACTGCACCATCTATAATGATAGCTATGAATGCCACAAATCTGTAGATCATCAATCTTACAATTTATGAGGTTCCAATTTCACATCTGTAGATCAGTCGATCTTATAATTTATTAGCTTCCAATTTCAACGTTTTGGCATCAGACAATACACAAATATTTGCACAAAATATGAAGGCTGTACAAGCATGCAGATAAATGAATGTACAGTGTAGCATTCAGGCCTACGCTGGCAGGCAATGAAATTTTCCAACATCCATAAAGGCATGCTAAGTACACATACAAGTTTACTGTCTCACCTGTTACAGGTGGGGGGGGGGAAGAGAGAGAGAGAGAGAGAGAGAGAGAGAGAGAGGAGAGAGAGAGAGAGAGAGAGAGAGAGAGAGAGAGAGAGAGAGAGAGAGAGAGAGAGAGAGAGAGAGAGAGAGAGAGAGAGAGATGAGAGAGAGAGAGAGAGAGAGAAGAGAGAGAGAGAGAGAGAGAGATTTAATTTGTCAGCAGTCTTTGTTGCTGGTTTGTTCCGTTCATTTCTAAATCCCTAATGATTTTCAACCGACGAAATGATTATGTCACATATACCAATACTGCTCAAAGTCTGCACTGTGGTTTCTGCTGTAGGCCTATCCACAAGGTGATTTTGTTTGCGTTTTTATTGATCTAATTTGCCATATTAGAATCAGAATAGGGTGGAATCATCAGGAAGTTGATGGCCCTAGTCCGCCAGGCCTATGACAGGGCGAAATTATCAGGAAAACTGATGGCCCGGTCCTTGGCTGGCAGAATGGGGCCATCATATTATGGTTATTCTGGCCTGTTTTTGGTTTATTTAAATATAATGACGTGTCACGCGTTCAAAATTTTATCATTTACACGGAATGGAAATATACATATATATATATATATATATAAAGTTATCACATGGTTGTAGCTGTATCACCTCCTCCTGTATCAGCGCCATGGGCTGATGAAATGGGTGCTTGGGGGCCGATACAGCTACAACCATGTACATATTTATGCGCACGCATGCACGCACACACACACACACACAAACGCACGCACGCACGCACACACACACACACACACACAAATCATTGTCTTGAGAGACCACCATTTGCTCATCCCGCGTGGTGGTGTTCCTGTATCTGCACTTCAAACCTATGGTCCATGTGGAAAATGTATAAAATTTAGCTTTTAAAAGTCTGCATCAATACCTTCACTTTTTCTGCAACCCAAGCAAAGTTGCGCTTGACTACTTCCAGGGATTCTGCAGTCACTTCCTTCAGTTCTCTGTAAACTTGTTTGTCCTTCATGAGGCGTCTGTCTCCAGCCGGCCACAGCCGCCAGGAGTCGCTGTCAATGATGTCTGCCAACACCAGCTCCCCTGTCACGCAACATGTACAAAACTAAAAATATAATTCGCCATGTTGAAAGCTGGTAAGGTATTGTGAGACCATAAAACTATTCTCACTAAAATAGTACTTAAGCGTTTCTATAATATCGGGGGAGACAGTCTTCCAGACTTTCATTTTGATCTCTCCGGTGTAAGGGATAAAAGACGGCGTTTAAAGCTTTCCTTGTCGCATTTTGCGAGCACTGAGGCCAAAATAGATTCAAATTCCTCATGAATGTCCCTTTCATTTAAATACCAGCAAGCTTAATCTAAATCTAGTCTTAGTCAACAGCTTTCCCTCGGTACTCTTTGTGCGCGTTGTCCCAAGGAAAGCTGTTGACTCAGTCTTAAATCAGCACTGAAAGGGTTCAGGGTAGTTCCATGATAAAGCATCTGGCGCTAGGCAAAAGGTCCTTATTCCCAGTGATTCTGGTCTGGACACGTCCTAATTCTCAAGAGCTGCCGATCTGGTCTGGGTACAAGTCTTTATCTCCAGTGCTCCTCATCTGGGCCAAATCGTCACACCCAGCCTGCTAGCATGAGAAAATACCCCAATACCCAGTGCTTTGGGTTCATGTTCCCAGCCATTGGGACAAGGGCTATCAGTCGTCTCAGTATCATGCAATCACCTGTCTTTGTGTTTATTTGTGTCAGTCATGCATTCACCTGTCTTTGTGTTTGTGTCAGTATCATGCATTCACCTGTCTTTGTGTTTATTTTTGTCAGTCATGCATTCACCTGTCTTTGTGTTTATTTGTGTCAGTATCATGCGTTCACCTGTCTTTGTGTTTATCTGTGTCAGTCATGCATTCACCTGTCTTTGTGTTTATTTGTCTCAGTATCATACACTCACCTGTCTTTACATTTAGTGATCTGTTTCAGGTACTCACCTGTCTTTACATTTACTCCAAACTCAATCTTCATGTCTATCAAAGAGCAGTCTAGTGAAGCCCATGCTCGCTCCAGGATTTCAAATATGCACACGGTGGTCCTACTGAGGATGCGTAGTTCATCTGGGCCAATCAGATGTCCAGCTGGAGTCATCCTGGCAGCAAGAATCTGTTCCTCTGACCACTGTGGATCATTGTTGGCATCATCCTGTGCAAAGCCAATTATGACATTATGACAAGTCCCATTTCCAACACAAGAAGTCCACGTGCTCCAAAATCAACAACACATGATTTTATTACACCTTTGTTTATAACAATGTTATAGAAAGATATCCACAAACAGACCTCCCCCACATCTTGGCTGCTCACAATGACATTCTTATCACAATATTGCTTTATTACCACAAAACCCCAACAAATTTAATCATAAAACATGATTTTACATGACCACAGACTGTTCAGTTATTACCTTACCTTAAAGAAGTATTCCAGTTTAGGAGGACAGAACCGGTGTCCCTCCTTGACCCCGGGATGTCGGCGCAGGAAGGAGCCGGTGGCAATTCTCCTGGTGACAAACTCAATTGGGATCATGTCACATTGAACTGATACAAACGCAGTGTCACTATGTTTGCGAACATAGTGTGTCTTCACACCTAGGCAAGAATAAAGAATATAAATTGAAGAAAAAACACGTAAATCAGCATCCATCCTGGGGTAAAACTAGCACCTAAAAGTCCTCCAAATATTGGTACAAAAATTTGCATCAAGATGTTCCTCATCCAGTGACAAACAAGAATAGATATGTAAACTAGGAAAGATGATTTGCTACATAGCAAATTAGTGTGTGTGTCTTCAAAGTATATTGGTATGGTAATGTACAACTATTCCATAACACAGGAGAAGTTGGAATGGCATCTTTATCTATTATAACATTGAAGTTATTCAAGGTTTAAAATTTCTACTTGTGCTATTTAGCATAATGTAAATTGCTACAACTTTTATTTTTAATTCATTAGATGCCCAATGGTCGACAACCCCCAAAGAAAAGTTGGAATGACATCCCTATCTATTATATAGTGTTGAAGATATTCAAGATTGAAAATTCTGAATACTGCTAATAAGCATAATTTAAATTGCTACAACTTTTATTTTATATTCATTACATGTGCAATGGTCAACAACCCCCTAGTAAAAGTTGACATGACATCTCTATCTACTAAAGTTTTGAAGATATTCAAGTCAATTTCCAAAGCTGCTAATTAGCATAACTTAAATTGCGACAACTTTTGTTTTAAATTCATCAGATGCCAAAGGATCAATAACCCTGTAGTAAAAGTTGGAATGACATCTCTATCTATTAGACTTTTGAAGATATTCAAGATTTAAAATTTCAAATGCCCCTAATTTGTATAATTTTAAACATCTTCATTTCTGTGCATAAAACGGTCAAACTCCTTATATGGAGGTACAATCATGCCAAGTTTGGAGTTTCTATGTATAATAGTGTCCACAAAAAGTGTCAGACAAATTCACTGGTGAAGAAAGAAAGAAAGAAAAAGAAAGAAAGGAAGGAAGGAAGGAAGGAAGGAAGGAAGGAAGGAAGGAAGGAAGGAAGGAAGGAAAGAAAGAAAGAAGAAAGAAAGAAAGAAAGAAAGAAAAAAAAAGGACTAGAAAAGAAGATTTGCTTCAAAGAAAATCTGTCTGTGTGTTCAAAAGTTGAAAATATTAAATGCTACAGCTTTGATCCTTTGGTACTTCACATTACATAAAGCTTATGGCTGGATGAAAATTTCAAAGTCCAAATGGCCTTGACCTTTGACATTTACAGGTCACATGTAAATTGCACAATGTTATAATACCCCCAATTTAAGCCAAACATGAACCAGATCGGATAAAAACTGATTTAAAGTTATGGCAAGATGAAACTTTCAAAGGGCCAAATGCCCTTGACCTTTGCCATTTTGAGGTTACATGTTCTTATAAAAATGTGCACAGTTGCAATACCTACAATTTGAGTCTAACATGATTAGAATTGGATTGAAATTGGCCAAGTTATGACTGGATGAAACTTTCATAGGTCCAAATGACCTTGACCTTTCACCTTAAGAGGTCACATGTACAGTTTAAACAAGATATGTTTGTAAAACATAGAAGCCCCCCGCCCTCACTACCCTTGCCCTCGCTACCCTATTGATAGTAGTAGATGGGGCACTCGTGACCTTACAAAATTAGTGAAGGTTGATCACACATCAATGTCACATATCTTTAAACTTTAACCTAGCCCTTAAAAACATGACTAAAAATCTGGACAATATAAAAGTTATAGCTGAAAAATTAGTCATCACTTAGAAACCTTGGAAATTAGGTCGAGGTCACCCACCTTCAAACTTCGCCTAGCTTTTGACTAGAATGATACACCTGTACAGTATCAAAGTCCTAGCTTAAAAACTTCTGGAGTTATTGTGCGGAAACCACAGTCTACCAACTGACAGACCGATGTGCAGCGCTATATGCCCCACCTTCTTCGGGGGGGGGGGGGGGGGGGGCATAAAAATGTGCAGTACTACAATAGCTACAATTTCTGGCCAACATGATCAAAATTGGATAAAAATTGACCAAGTAATGGCTAGAAGAAAGCCACCATCGAAATTGGCCTTTGACCTTGAAATGACCTTGACATTTGAGATGACCTTTACCTTGCTATGATCGAATTCCTATACACTCGGAGCCACATCTACTATAGTATATAAGATATTGAAGATTTAAAACTTTAATTAGCCCTCATTTGCATAAATTTGAAAAGCATGACCTCTCATTATAAAAAGCAGTTAGCCCAACTAAAAATAATTTCCTGAAATGCATTGCCTCCATGACCCTGAGAAATAAGTCAAGGTCATCCATATTATGCAATGTAAAACTTCCACATGAAACAAATTTGTGGGACAGTATTGTTCACTTTATTCTTGATCAACATACTGAATTTAATGTCCTTTTCTTATGTTTTTTGCAGTTTCATCTCAATTTATTAGCACAATAGTGAACTGAATGCGTTTTGATACCTGTGATGTTACATCAGTTCTGTCACCATACTTCATGTATTAAGACTTTTGTCTGCATACAAATCCAGATGTACACATGTATGAACATGACTGAAAAATCATTTCCTGAAATGTACTCCCACAGTGACCTTGAGAAAGTAGGTCAAGGTCACCCATGCTATGTAATAAACAACTTCCACATATGATAGACATTTGTTGTACATTTGGTCAGGGTACATGTAGCCTTATATTTTCTTAAAATGAATTTCACACATTTCACCAAATGATAAGTCATATTTCTTGTACGCCTATAGATGGTGCCACTAGTAATCTTCATATTTGATTTAATAGCCTTCAGAATATTGTGACCAAATTTCATAAGGATCCATCGAAAATCAAACACACCAGAGCATTTTCAATTTTTCCACATTTTGGTGTATTATGTAATCCAATGCTGTCCCTGAAGACTTACAGCTTATAGGCACCATAAAGCTTTCATCAATGCCACCAAGTTTAAAAAGCTTCCAATAAAGTTACATTTTGTCAAAAATAAGGTAAAAATGTGGTTTGGGGACCCGAATGACATTGACGGAGCAGGTGGACACAGATGAATTGCTGGGTCTGGTTAAAAATGTAAAGCTCTAATTTTGCCTGGGGAAAACCCTGTCATCCATTATGTGCAGCCACCAATAACAAAAAGGACCTAGATTTTATTTATAGAATACATGTGTATCCAAAAATTTTCAAGGAGCTTAAAAATTGTAGATGCTATTATGTCGACAAGCAATTGCTTGACCATGGACGGATGTAACATGAAAGTGATCACATAAGACCTATAGTCAGCAGAGGTAAAAATCATAGAAAATAAAAACAAGAGGATCCTGATGATCCTGTACTCTGCTGACTGGAATCTGCTTTTACAGCATTGAGAAGAAATCAAAAATGTAAATACAAAAGTGCAATATGCACTGTATTGCCATCAACATATAAGGTGGCAACACTCAATTACAGTTGCAAAGTTTGATATTCCATAACTTTGTCAAAAATTAACATATCCACATTATTTTTGCAAACTTTCATTGTCCAGTTCCAACTACATTCTGATAAAATTTCAAGCTATTCTGTTCAGCTGTTCCGGACAAGAAGTCGAAAATAGCCTTAACACAAAAATTTTCATAAAAAATAGGAAAAAAATCGCAGCATCTAATGACAGACGGATGGACGATGGACACAATCAGATTCTATAAGCTCTGCTGACTTATCAGTCAGCAGAACTAAAAATCACCGGAGTATCACCATTTGCCCAAACTTTCGAGAAGCCGAAAAAGCACGTGAATGAACGATACCAGACAGATGACAGTTGACTGACCATCCAAAAAGCTCCACTCACTGGCAAGTCAGTCAATTTAAAAATTAAAAAATCAACAGAGCATGACCATCTGAACACACATGGCAGAGACCCACAGCAGGTACTTCCAGGCCCAGTGTGAAGTCAATCTCTGGTTCAGGGTCTTGAGAAGTTGAAAATGTGAATTGTGAACTGATGGATGACAGATCATCCTACACTAGTCAGCTGAGCTAAAAATTCACTGCAAAATTGACCAGCATTTGGCCAGTGGCGGGGAGGGGGGGGGGGATAATTTTTATGGCCTGTAATGTGGACCACAGTTCAAGAGTTCAGAGGTCAACATTAAGGCAAGCCCGCGAGCCCGGGACAACTAAATCAAAGTTAGAGGTGACAAGCCTGACTGGAAAACCAACAATTATTTCTAAGTGGATAACCAAACTATTTGGCATTAGAACTTCCCAGGTTGATTTTTATTTTAAAAGCCATAACTTAGGGAGAAATATCAATCAGGGTCTTAACTCATCAATGTGTAGGGCAGAGATAATTAACAAATGTATAGGATAATTTCATTAGCACAATTTTATGGAGAAGACAGACAAAAAAAAGATGACTAACAATAGGGGTTGAAGTTGTGACAACCACTTTGCTGGGGCCAGCTAATTTTGGTACTACAGTTGCCTTGCAGCAACTAGACAAAATCCTTAATGTTGTTTAGGAGGTGTCACAGCATTCTAGAGCATGGTTACCATGGATTGTACCCAAAACAAAATAAATTTTTATTATTATTATTATTATTATTATTATTATTATTATTATTATTATTATTATTATTATTAATGTCAAGCCCTGGAGTTCCTCTCCAATCTTGCCTTACCAGCACTGTGTAGCAGCTCAAAGATCTTGCAGGCTGTGGCTGTGGAGATGGCTGCCTTGCCCTCCATGTCATGCGCCCGTGCACCATCACCCGCCGTGATTCTGTCCTTGGACTGTAGCAGCACATGACCCTCCTCTTCCGCCAATTCATACACAATCTTGGTCTTTCCCTCTATCACCTGTTTGCCTAATTTGATATCTGAAAGATAAACAATAAAGATAATGCAGTGCACAACAAACCGCGTCATTATTTTGTCTGTTGAAAAATATGGTGGGGGTAGAAATGCAAGCGTCACATCGAAGTTTACCCCTCATCCTTTGGCTCACAGGATATGTTACCCTTTGATCCCACAAACTATGCAGCAGTCATCCAAAACCACCTGGGGTTTTCCTTAAGCCCTATACAGGCTTAGAATTTTACTGATTTACCATAAAATGGTGCATTTTAAAAACCTTTCCCCTTGCATTGAGATGCAGTCAATAACTTTTCTTGGCATGGGCTGGGCATTTACTGACTAAATGACTAACCCATGCCAAGGAAAGCTGTTGACCTGGGCAGTGGGGTATGTGAGATTGATAGGTCTTATCTACAATACGGGCGTTCCGAGTTCGGGATTTTTTTCAACACCAGGCTTCGCATGGTAGATTTTTTCCCTCCGCGCATGCCCGACATGCCTGGTAACGCAATTCCGCGGTCAAGCTTTCCCGGGGTAATAGTAGGCCGTGACCAACACAGCGTGACAGCGAAACCCATAAGAGAATCGACATGCAACAGTGATCGTTCTGGGATTGCCCCATTCAGGACGGTGGCCACTAGGCTTTACCCCCCCCCCCCCCCCCCCCCCCGTAACCTGCATGAGGGCACCCACGCCTGCGAGGAACCCATATTACAAATAATTATGATTAAAAAAAACAAAAAAACAATTTGTCTAGCCTGTGGAGCGGGTTTGTCTTTCAGGACGGTGGGCACTAGGCCCTTGCCCCCCGTGGCCTGACAACTTCCCCCTCCCCGTACCATACAATCAAATATACTCAAATTTTCTGCACTACCGGAACCCATAACCTACTTAAGAATAACAAAACCCATCCTGGCTAACTTTGTCATATCAACAGACAGCCAAAAAAATCCCACCACAGAACAGAACAGAACAGAACAGTGATCGTTCAGTTTCAGTGAACATGGCGGGAAATACGGACGACGGAGCGGCGATTAACATGATTGAACAGACGGAAAATGAACTACTCGACAGATTCTCAAAGATGAAAGTGGTTGACCTTAAGAAGTTTCTAAAGATTGCCTACCTAATAAGCAAATGTGACTGGACACCCAAGAATGTTCAGAAGTACCGCGAATACAGGGGCTACCAACTTGCAGAACAGGGGCGCATCCATGGGGTTAAGTTACACGTGCTGTCCAACTTTGTTGCATGCAAACTTTTGTATGTGAAAGCACTTTGTACAAGACCAACCTCGCAAGGCGAGGCACTGACCCAGGTCTGGGGAATAGTCACGGAAGAAGGGGTCATCCATACTGGCATTAATAATAATTATTCAATATTGATTTATTGTTTAATGTCGCCAATCCTAAACAAATAATAACAGCTGATCTGAGAATGCTTGAAGGCCTACAGTGTGCCAGTGATCAGGTAACCAAGTTTGCAGACAGTGTATTGCGAATTTAAGTCAGGTGCTTTACTGTTAATTTCTGATTGCACCCGTCAAGCGCTAATCTGGTTAGTGGTCAGCCAAGCGCGAGGATCTTCAAAGCACTGGCAGAAGTGCGCCCTAGGCTAATCCCTCAGAACTCACCGAGTCAATCAAGGGTGACTTAATGCATGGTTAGTTGTGCCACAATGCAGGCCCCAATTTGTATAGGTTTTGTCTCAGGTTTTGTGTCAATATTTTTCATAGTGACCATGTTTTCTGCTATCTTTGGTACATCCTGGTATCTTACAGTTGTACACTGGCATGCTTTCTTGTAGTTACACTTGTAGGTTATTGAAATAACCGGCGCTAAAAAAATGACACCAACTTTCCCGTGTTAACCCAATGGGGAAAAATGGCGAGACTTGAAAGTGTCCCCCGAGACTTGGAGAAACGTCCGTGACTTCACCGGGACATAGTAGTCAGCCCCACCGGTGGCAAAAATTGTCCCTATCTCGGAACTAAGCTATTGTCAGTCAACCTGTTTTTCATTACTATATTTATGAGGACCTAGCAAGGGTCACAATAGCTAGAAGTTTGAGAAAGTGCGACCGGTTTCGTTGTGTTTCACAACTCGTCAGGAACTGTTGGCTAACCAACATTACGTCTGATTTATATGCCGAAGGGTAACTTTCTGTTGCTACGTAAAACACGTAATCGTGATTACATAACACTGAATATCGATTGCACCAAGACGTTATTGTCAAGGTGAATAGGATTCAATGGAATTTGAATCGCAGCAGGCCTGTAAAACAAAGACTGCCGTAGAAACGTTGCTGGGGGTCAGCAAGTGTGATTAATCAGACTTCTGGGTGGTGGTACTACCATACCACAAAGCCCTAAATACAGGAGCTTAGAACTGTGTATAAACACAGTGTGGGTACATGTGTGTGGTTTCCCAATGGGTTGCATAGGTAATGTACATGAGACCCAAAGCAGAACCTCATGAAGGGATGAGCTTTGAACATAATTCTTTTTTTTTTTTTTTACTGTTGAAATTAGTTGAAAACACTCAAGCAGATGACATTTGACCACGGCCAGTTTTGCCGCCTGACGGGGACAGCCTGGTGAAAATTGATGTTTATTTTCACAGTTTGATTTTCTTTCTTTATTCCCAATCACACTGTGCCTCCTTACTTTTCTTCTACACAGGTCTCCCCATCATCTGTGAAAAACAGCAAGTAAACCTTGACCTAATTAGGCCTAGCAATTACAAGTGTAACTGTAGCACAAAACTGATTCACTGGGAAGTTCTGCCATCAATCCTGCAGAAGAAAGGTGATACCATTTTGGGCATCCCTCCTTTGATCACACAGTCATATATTGTATCAATCTGATACCCAACATGATGACTTTGTACAATTTAATTGTGGGCAACTAGTTGTGTTTTTTCCTGTTAACTCATTCCATACCTATCCCTGATTTTTCCGTATATTTAAGACGACAATTGCCTACTTAAATTCTTCATGAAAAGAGCTTTCGTTCAAGTACCAACATGCCTATAGTCTAAAGTCAGTGGTTCTGGCAGTGCATGGCAAGTCATGCTGCAGCTGCAGCCAGGGCAACTGCAGCATAACTGCAGTGCCAGAACCACTGACCAAGACCTGTGTCCATAGTATGGAATGAGTACCCTCCCCCCCCCCCCCCCCCCATTTCAATGATGATTTTCTACCTGGCCACATCAGCAATAACCGTTGACATCCTTTCCAAGATCTGAAGTCAGTGTACAATGTGATAGTATTTTGACAAACTGGCAGCGTCTGGAAAGTTTATAACTGAAGATCTTTATTTTGGCTAAATTTTCCTCACATTCTCATTCTGGAGTTCCCCTTGGAAACAGTAGAATTTCAATATCTCCTGTTCTAGAGCGAGTACGAAGATGTAACATACACCATTCAAATGGTCTTGCAGAAAGCTTGCGCTTAACACTGACTGTGAATGCATTCAGGTGATTGGTGGCTGCTTACAACATTAGGCATCATAAGGCCCCACTGTTTGGGAGCAATCCTGCTGGAAGTTGCTATGTGCAGTGCGCCTGCGCGACAAGCCTGGCTGAACAAGACCGCGGTTTCAAAGCTAGGGTACAAGGCAGGCGTTTATCGCTTATCTCGATTGAGCTAATTAATGCAGGATAAAGGGAGTTAATTGGTCAACGCGGGGGTTTGATGGGCTCAACTGGCAGTGCTCTCTTGATCCTTCTGTGCAATACCTCCATGGTCTTCCCATGGACCTTCACACTATTGGACCTTCAAACTATTGACACACTTTGAATACATTAAGGGAATCCATCAAAAGATCGATATGCTATAAAAAACAAACCTAATTTAGTTAGGGGGGGAGGGGTTTAAAAGTCCATTTATTTTCTATTGCACAAAATTGATGTAAGCAAAAAATTTCAAAATTTTAACTTGCAAACAGGAAAAAAAACCGTTTCCATGATGATCGATCATGTTGTAGAATGGTAGTAATCCCAATCTTTAAAAGCCATCCTAAATACACCACAATATGACCTTTTTATAGTGGCAAAACCCTATGTAATTTGTGACCACTATAGTACACATTCTGGGAGATCGAAGTTTCAACGTCAAGTCGAGTTTAGTTTCAGGGGGAGGGGGGTCTGTCCTTGCCTGCTAAACATCCGTTCTTGGCGGTCTACTACCCCCCAGCGAACTTTCGCTGGGGGCCAACATAGTGTATCGCCCCAAGAAAGTCTGCTTAGGAGGCAAGGTCTGTCCGGTCTGACCCAAAACGAAATTACTTTCGTTTATTTGTAACCATTGAACTTTTGATGGCTTCCCTAATGCCACAAAATTGATGAAAGTGTTGAATATAACACTTGAAAATTGTGACGTTTTTGTATCAAATATCAATGAATTTCCCCAAAATTTAATCTTTCTGGGGGGTAAGTGTTCAGCCTTGACGACAGCTAGGTTATAATATATGTTGCTTTGGAACCCAAATCGGTGTTCATAGTAGAGAGGTGTTTGAGGATTGCAAGTTCCAACACTTGGTTCTCCTATTAAATTACATACAAAAAGTTGGGGCCAGAAAAAAGGGTTCAGGTAGCAGGGGAGCTCGGCTTGGCAGGTTTACTTAAGGCAGCGAGATACAAATCACCCAAAATTTCGGCCAAAAAAATGTTTTTTTTGATCTTTGCATGGATGAATATCTTATGTATATGTCATGTAAAAATCAAATTTCTGCTGAAATTGCAAAACAGAAACAAACAGAGGTATTTAGTAGAGCTTCTTGCTGAGCGTTGACAGTCACACCGACCGTGTTTGTTGTTAGTGTGAAGGGGATGGGCTTCAGAAAGTGGTCACATGACCGGTTGTGGCAACAGCTAGTTTAAAAATGGCCACCGCTGTGTCCGCTCTAGCGATGACGCTGAGGCATTAGCGCAGTGGTTCCCAAACCATATGGTCATACATTTTATACATTAGGTCGCTCTTGTTACATGTACTTTGTTTTCCTCTTTATGCTATCTTGAGTTTTTAACATTTAATCCGAGGAAGAGTGTTGAAGACAGGCCATACAGTCAGCCAAGATCATGACATGACGGCACGTCCTAATTCTACTTTAAAGGCGTTGCTGTTTCAAAGCCGTCTTTCATCACCGACGTGGCAGCGATTGTTTTCTCACCCAAAGCAACCAATAGTTCTAATCAGATATAATTCACGCACAAGTTCTCACTACATTTAAATTCAACAGAAAAATTAAAGCCTTTGTCTAAATTGTATTTGAAGTTCTTGCCAGCTCAGAACCCGCACTTGCGTCTTGGTCGTTGCATTGGTGGTCTTATCTTGGTACGTTCGTCAAGAGTTGCAAGTTAGGAAGGAAATAGCCATGCAGCCAGCAACAGAGGCTATGATCGACTCAGGAAAAGATTCTGGTGAACCGAATGACTGAGCTAGGGTATGTACAATTCTGATATTATTGTGGGGTCCGACCCCCTAACCTGGTCCCAAAACTATCAATTAGCCTCACTAATCAGGTGGCAATTTGATCAAATATACATTGTAATTCGATATCGTTGCACTTGTTGTGGGTAAGTAAAGGTACAGCTTATTTCTTGCGACAAAACATCTCGTTTTATTTGATCCTTTGAAAGTACCATATATAGGTAGTAGGAGCCTACCTAATGAAACGTTACGATGTTGAACAGTACACTTCTATAGAGCACTTACAAAAACCCCATGGAGCCCCTCATCATATAAAACACTGGCCATGCTTTGAAGGAAAGTTGTGATTTTTTTTTAACAAAGCCTTCAAAACTGCGGCAAGCAAGCTGTGATATCAATGCTATTGAAATGTAGCGTGCCATCGTCAAGCAGAGGCCACACGACGATGATTGGCATCTCACGTCACCACAATTGGCCAATCAAAATGAAGCGTAGCAAAGCGGTACGCTGACAGGGAAACCATGTTTTGTGATCTAATCGCGAATAGCAAATAAACCCGGGCAAATAGCCACTTGCGTTCCATCAAGGTGTGAACTTCACATGGTATATATTGTGTCTTGAAATTGTTTTCTGCTTTGCAGAGCCGTCTTGTGGTGACATTCATGCAGGTTTCCGCTAGTACAGGTAACCCCTGTGTCCACTCACGTCTATGTCATTCAGTTCACTTGCTGTTTACACCTGTCGATCATCAATTTACCCTATGTCAATATTTATTCCTGTTAAGTTGTATTTAAACTCAGGCTTGTCGTATTTATGTCTTCCATCACTGGAAGTTTGATGTGAAATTTAACCAATCCATCTAAGTAATCCTTCAGCAAATGAGCATATATACGAGCATGTTGTGTATATGATGGTTTCAGAGTGCACATACATGATCATGTTATCGAATTATTTTCTCAAATGTACTGCTAACGATTTTTTTGTTAAATTGTTTCGTTTACATGTTTCCATATTTCTTGTGTGTGAACGTCAACTACTCGAGTGTCAACACAAAATTCATGTATTCCTGGTCATTTACATCCAGAGTCACAACTGTTGCGTTTTTTTTCATACTTTGACAACCAAGTTCCTTTTTCTTTCTTTTTTATTTTTTGTTTCGTATGTGATCTCCATGATATTCGTGCTACATATGCGTTTTTCATGTTTCGTGTCAGTCGTTTGTATTCCATTCTTATGTCAGTTTGCTCATTTGCGTTATGATATATGTATTTGTGACAACGCTTGTATGTACCCCATGTACACCGACATATTAACTGATTCCTACTTCATAACTACAGCAGTGATTATATTACCAGAATTTTCAAGAATTTGTCTTCATGCTTTGTCTGGGCACCATATCTTGACGGATAATTGTTACGTTCTGTTATATCCATGGGGATAAGTACACAGCAATATAGAGCTGTCATTGGCTCATATTATTACCGCAAATGCCTGGTCAAAATCATATCTTGTACTACCTTTACACCTGATCATGTCTTACCTGCATTTAATTTTCTTGCATTGTTAACTACCTTTCTCCTGCTTAAATTATATTGTAACCTCAGACACGTGGCTGAAATTTTATGCAAATTGCTCGTGTTTGATGTCCACCCCAATCCAGGGCCCACGGATACATTCACTCAAAATCAATTCAAAATTTGCCATGCAAACGTCCGTAGCATTAAAAGTCCTGACAAACTTGATGAATTACATTTCTTGGCCACTTCGGAAAAACTCGACGTTATTACTGTATCTGAAACATGGCTAGATTCAAACTACCCCAGTGAATTATTATGCATTGATGGTTTTGGTATGCCCATACGCAAGGATAGGACTGTGGGTACTGGGGGAGGGGTGGCGATCTATGTAAGGGACAACTTACCCTGTACTCACCGAGCGGACCTCGGATCTGCCAACAGTGAATGCTTATGGGTTGAATTTCGACTCAAATACGGTTTAGTTCTCTTAGGTGTGTACTACCGACCACCAGGGCAATATGCCGCAGACAGAGATTTGTTTATTGAGGAGCTCGATCTTTCTATTACTTCAGCCCTCGAGTGTAATCCTAAAACTCTAATCATAACCGGTGACTTTAATGATAGGTGCCAGTTATGGAATACTGATCATTCAGATAGCGACTTAGGACTGCGCCTAGTCAATGTTTTATCCCAAAATAACTTATTCCAATTAATAAACGAACCGACCAGAGTAAACGATGTATCTGAAAGTATCCTTGATCTCATGATCACAGATTCACCAGGTTATGTTCTAAATTCAGGTATCTTACCACCCATTTCTACATCCGATCACTCAGTTGTATTTTGTACTTTTTCGATTTCCCGCTGCGTAGACCACCCCTTCAAAAGGAAAATTTGGGACTTCAAGAAAGCTAATTTTGAAGATTTAAACAAAGCTGCCCTTGACGCTCCTTTTAACACAGGATTTGAAGTCTTTGATGATATCAACGATGTGGTATCTTTCTGGACAGATCTTTTTAGCGGCTTATGCAAGGACTTCATCCCTTGTCGTGACATCCTTGTACGACCCAAAGATAAGCCATGGGTCACTTGTAAAATTAAACAGTTACTTAGACAGAGAAATCGTGCTTGGAAACGTTTCAAACGTTTTAGCAACAAAATTCGTCCCTTTACTTATATCGAGTTTATTACTCTTGAAAGACTCTACATGTTCTATAAACGGAAGCGCAACACTGCAGTCAGCGCCCTTCGTAGTTCCATGAGGTCATATTTTTCAAAAATTCGCAGTGAAATGGATTCTAATATCATTAATCCAAAGAAATGGTGGAACCTCAGCAAGAGTTTTCTAGGTTCCAAGCTCAATCATTCCATACCTCCCCTTCTCGAAAACGGCACTGTAATATCCAGTAACGTTGAAAAGTGTGAAGTTTTCAATAATTACTTTGCCAATCAATGTAAACTTCCTCATGAAGACGATCCTATGCCCCTGCCTGACTTCTCATATCGCACCGATGCGAGGCTCGGTGAATTCCAAATTGATGAAAACGACGTTAAAAAGGTTTTACAATCTCTTAAGTCCAGCTCTGCTACGGGACCCGATGGTATAGGTAACCTCATCCTAAAGAATACGGCTTCTGGCCTCTCCCCATCACTTACCAAACTCTTTAATCTCTCTCTTGCTGCTTCGTGCTTTCCAGATTCTTGGAAAAAATCTAATATGTGCCCTGTATTCAAAAAGAACGATAAGCAGGTAAAAAGCAACTATCGCCCTATTTCATTACTGTGTAATGTTTCCAAAGTTTTCGAACGTTTAATATTTAATATTCTGTACGAGTACTTTATTCGTCACGATCTACTGACGCACAAAAACTCTGGGTTTAAGAAAAACGACTCTACCATCAACCAGCTTATCAAAATCGTTCATGACATATATAATGGCCTGGAACTACGAAAAGAAGCCAGGATGGTTTTTCTCGACATCAGTAAGGCTTTTGACCGCGTGTGGCATGAGGGTCTTCTTTTCAAATTAAGACAGCTGGGTATTGAAGGTGCTTTACTCCAGTTTATCGGTAGTTACTTATCAAATCGCTTTCAGAGAGTTACGATTGGTGGTCAGTCGTCCTCCTTGCTTCCTGTACAGGCAGGGGTACCCCAGGGCTCTATTCTGGGGCCTCTTCTTTTCCTAGTTTATATTAATGACATAACTGATAATATTGTGTGTGATATTAAGCTTTTTGCTGATGACACTAGCATTCTGGAGATAATCCATGATCCCGTTACCTCTGCAGGTCGGATGAACGCAGATCTTGTTCATATCTCTACATGGGGCAAACAGTGGAAAATGTCTTTCAATGCTATTAAGTCTCTAGCTGTTTTGTTTTCCACTAAACATAACAAGCCAGATCACCCACCTTTACTCCTTGGCAATGCTGTTATACCAGAAGGTACTAGCCATACACATTTGGGCGTTACACTTTCTAGTAATCTAAAGTGGGATGCCCATATTACCAGAATCGTGGAAAAAGCGAGGAAACGTCTGTCTCTCCTCCACAGACTTAAATTTAGGTTATCCCGCAATACTCTGATTCGGCTTTACAAATCCATGGTACGACCCATCTTAGAGTATGGATGTATAATTTTTGACAATTGCTCACAGACTCTCTCTGATTCCCTCGAGTGTGTTCAGTATGAAGCAGCTCGCATTTGTTTAGGAGCCCTGAAACGCACTCCCCGTCATCTTATGCTTAAGGAATTAGGCTGGCCTACTCTAGCTAAAAGACGCCAATATTTCAAATTAATCATGTTTTATAAAATTGTTAATGGTCAAACTCCCGCTTATCTTTCGGATCTCGTTCCGAATAACAATGGTCAGCCCACTGTCCAGTTAAGAAACCGACGCAGCCAAAGACAAATCAGGTTTAACTCCTTACGGTTCGGAAATTCGTTCATTCCTTCCTCTATTGAACTATGGAACGATCTCCCCGACGACATAAGACGTTCTGCAACTTTATCCAAATTTAAATCTACTTTGAAAAATACTTTATTGTCTGTAGATCCTGTTCCTGTTTATTACTCACACGGTGGTCGATTTTCTAATATCATACATACTCGTTTGCGCTTGGGCTTCTCCGGACTAAATTCCCACCTACACAAATTTAATATAATACTGTCCCCAGCTTGTAAATGTCTAAATCCTGACGAAAGTATTCTTCACTTTTTCCTAGAATGTCCCTATTATTCAGTTCCCAGGAAATCCCTTTTAAAAACGGTTTGTTACATTTTAGCTCCAGGTGTGAATCCTAGTCTTGTAGTCTATCTAGCAAGTGATATACTTATCCGGTATCTTATACATGGTAACAATGACCTTTCTGCAAACCTTAACATTAAATTATTTGATGCTGTCCAAAAATTCATTTCTGACTCCAGACGATTCATATTTTGATTAACATGTTGATCCTGTCAATATACGGTTTATGGCTAAGACTGTCGTCATTTTTTCTTTTTTTGGTTACCGAGCTAGTTACATAGTGGATTTTTCTGGATCAATAACTTGTACTCATTCTTTCATCGACATGTCTCTGCTTGTGAGTATTTACTTCATAGCATTCAGGAAAGTGTATTTTTCAATATTATTGTAACAATGAGTGGTACATACAAAGCATTTCGTGAATTGTATTGTCCTGTGTGTATTGTATATATTCTGTGTGTCTTTCTATGTCTGGAGAGCCAGTTATTTAGTATCTCGATGTATACTATTAGGTGATCCAGAATAAATAAATATGTTTAATAAAAAAAAAAAATAAAAAAAAAAAAAAAAAAAAAATAAACAACGCGATTAGGCTCTTCAGAAGTAAACAACACGAGTGACAGTTATGTTTGTTCAAACATACTCTGAACTCTTATCATGCAAAAATCCACGAGTGCTTGAGTAAAATTGCACCAGTTATTGTTGTCAGACCCTGTTCAAAGATGACGAGTGAACCTTTGATTGCCGTTCCTGAACAAAGATGAAAGGCTGTCTACTCGAACTCGTTAAATATATTTCGCAAAAACTTACTGGCCGACTTTCTTCAAATAAAAGGGGTGGGAAAGATAATTGTGTGGTGTTTGAAAGTGTTGTTTTATGTTTCTCTGCGCCTACTAGTTGGTTTTAAATCTTGTATAGAATCTTAATGCTCAATGCATTTAGCTGATTAAGTGTCAATGCCACCATGTTTGAATGCCTGCACTTACGCAAATAAAATACATAAAGCCAAATAAACGGACACTTTTGAATTTTGATATATTGCCAATAAAATGGCATACTTGTAACAAGTTTGTTGTATACATTAAAAAAGTTATTAGCCAAGAGTGCTGGGGTCTGAGATAAAAGACATGCTCTTCTTCATGGTTTGTTTATTCAACAATTACAATCAGTATTGTCCTGATTTTTTCCCTACATAGTACAGAGCTAGAAAAATCCAAAAATGTATACTTTTACTGTGTTGATGTGAACAGCTTAAGGACAAAAATAAATCCCACTTTAGTCAATCATAGCTCAAAATGTCTTTGCGTTAGGATAACATATCATATATGTGTGTACTCGTCATACTCCAAAGAACTTGTGTCCCGTATTTGGGTGTCTGTGATGTTAATTGTTGAATAAACAATTGAAAGTTGACCGCAAAACATCCACCCCATAAATGTCGATATAAGCCACTAATTATTTGTGATAAAATCATAATTACACTTGCATCTTAATCCTAACATATTGACAACAAAAAACGATCCTCCGATTTTTTATGTTTGGTTTCGTTTTTCTGTTATCCATCCTCCAAGTTTGACATTTCAATTTTCCCTTTGATTTTCAGCATGTTCATTTTCTTCATTTCATAGAAAAATAACAAAGCAAAATTTAGAAAATCGCTGCATCGTGTTTGCAGTTCAGACATTACAGAATGAAAAGCCTTTAACCGGATTAAATTTCGCCCAGCCGATTTCTTGGAATAACCATTCCTAGGTGGGGTTCTCGTCCTATTATCCTTTCTGAGAAAACAAGCTTTAAAGGCCTTTGATGTTGATCACTTCCCTCTGAAACAATACCAGTTTGCTCCAGTTGAGCTGATATTTGTACAAAACGTAGTAAACATCGTCCATTAACATTTGGGGAGGTTGTCAATCAATTATTCGCCAATCACATGAATAAAAGAGCCTTTGAAGTACGGAAAACATTATTCAGCAATCTGTCAAACGGTGACACCAATAGTCTGGTTTCAAAGTGTGACGTCATGGAGGCGGGCCTTCGGGCCCCGTGACATCAAGCCTAGCAATGAAAGTTGTGTTGCTTTGCTTTGGTGGGGCGGCCTACAGACGCTCGTGGCCAGTGCACGGATGGCCGGTTTGGTCTTCCGCCCCCTGCCTCTTCATCCCGTTTCGGGGGATAGTATTTTATTGTATTTACTCCTATCTGTATACTCTATGTAGTTAGCTTGTTAGACTCGTCTGTACACTTTACTTAAATAGTTTGTCATTATTTTGTGCTTATTTTGTCAATTAGTTTCACTTCTCTTTCCAACCTGAGTTTTGTAACGCTATTTTGTGTGTTTTCTCTGCTGTCCATGTTTATGCTTATTTTGATATGTTTATTTGTACTTTTATTTCCTCATCCCTGGGTTTCGATAAAATATTATCATGTAGGTGGGTATTGTTGATTAAGATGCCAGTGTTTTTTTCCCCGCCTGTCCTTGCTGTGAAGGACTCCTGGGGTAATGCATCCCAGCACGGCCTTTGAAGTTTGAAGGGACATCGTCTGACGATTCCCGCTCCTCTTGAACATTTAAAGTCTCCCTTCATTAGAACGCAAAACAAGCAAAATGACTATAAAGTAAACCACTAAGGCTATGATATGTTTGCATTTTTGCATCTTTTCCGTGCCCACAAACATACTTTCGCCATGCCGCCTTATTTTGCATTACCGTCCTGATACCACTCTCCTGTTGCCATGGGCCGTTGCTACCTGCCGCCACGTGACAGGCTGTTAAGTATGATTGACGGGTGGCATTGTTCTGTTTGGCGGCTGAAAACCAAAAGAATGACACACGGACGTTGGTTTTGGGCGTTTTTCTCATATTTTTACTTAAGTTCAAAGCTTGAAATTTTGACAACTGATAGAAAGGTCATTCATCTTGTAAAAACCGTTAAAATCTCAAAATCAGCCACGCGAAGGTTTTTGGTGTCTTAACTGTCCTTAAAGGTTACAGGCCCGTAAAGTTGTCCATGCTGATTTGCACCACATATGTATACATCTCGCTATCTTATTTACTATTTCGACTTTATTTTCTTGAGTGCCTGCAAGAGGGCAGCACCTTGATGTAGCCCCTTGCCACTCGGCTGTCGCCCCGAGAGGGCACCACCCACGTGCAAATAAGGTTCCCCTTACTCTAAATTAACTGAAAAAAGTCTTGTTCTGCATTAACGTTGGAGCATGAGTGTTGATTGTTGTTGGCATTTTATCTTCACGATGAATGATAACACAATGACAAGTGTCAATTTTGTGTATAATGTAATTTGTAAAAGTAATGCATGCAGTTTGTTCACTATGTCTATGAATCTATGATATCATCTCATCAATCATGACCCCCGGGTCATGACCACAGTCTTATTTCATGACTGATTAATAATAGGAGACAATAACAACTGGAACCTTTGATGAACCACCAAGTGGCTCTTCGAAGATGGAACTTACCCGCCATGGTGAAATTGTGCGCCAAACAGCTCAAGCCGGTACAGAACTTTTCCTGCCAGTGTATGCCACAAAGACACAAGATGCAATATAAAAGCCACGTGCTTTTGAAACCAGTGAGACTTATCACTCCTACAATCGTATATAAATTCGCTGCGATATAGTTCACGATACAACACGTTATTTGGGTTTATTCAGGTCAATAACAAATCACAAATACGTGCTATGAATTTAATATTGCTGGTACGTTGTATTGTATTCGATACTGAGTGTCCTCAGAGTAACTTAAACTGCATTAACCAGCGAAGTGTTCAAGGTCAGCCGGTGTGAGTTCACACATAGGCCAGTTGGTTTTTTTTAGAGCGTGAAACACTTGTGCTACAGGGGTGGTACAGCCTAGCCCACAGCCCATTTTGCATCGGTGACACATAAAATGTGCTCAATGTCCCAATGAAACTTCATCAACATCTGTAAAGAAAAACAGCACTGTCGTTAAATATTACCACACGTCAATAATAAATAACACATTTAATTGCTATGTGATCTTTTGTACATGTTTAAGTAAAGTTCAAATGAAATGTCAAATGAGAAACTCTGAATGAAGTCTTGCGACTCCCAGGGTTGTCACTTTAATGTTACTTTAAAAGTTTTACTTTCATGTGAGGTTGATCGAGTCTGAGGTCAAGGCCACACACGTGCATCGTCCTGCAGAGCTCGCACCGGCAGGCAAGTTGGAAAGGACTTGTATGAAAGAAAACCAATAGGCCTAGTATTAGTAATACGGAAACATGGTGTGCGGCAGTCAGTAGCACACGCTGGAACTTCCAGTTGAGGTGTGAGGACGCGACAGAATGGACGACGATTCAGGTTTACGCGAAGCATGTGGAGTGTTTGGATGTGTAGCCACTGGGGAATGGCCAACTCAAGTAGACATCGCTCACATCATCTGCTTGGGTCTGGTAGGTCTCCAGCACAGGTAGGTCTACGACTTAGTACGAGCTGTCAGCGAGCATGGAGCTATAAACGATATCAATAAGTTACTTAGACATTGGAACAGTCTGCTTGCTGAAATATCACTTATATAAGTGCACGCAAGTTGTTTTTTTGGGGGGAGGGGGGGGGGGGAGAGGAGGAAAGAAGGAGGAGAGGACACTCTGGTAAAGAACCAGGGAAAAGGAGAGGGTAGGGAAGAAGAGGACAGGGAGAGACGAATTTAACACATGAACAGACGAATATAACACATGAACTATGTTTTATTGCCCTTTAGAGTCTGTGTGCAAAGATAGACTTTCGTTTTCCATGAAATACATTATTGTTTATTTTTGTACTTTTTATTCATATCCTGTGTATATTATTAATCAAATATACTTTAACCTATCATGTACTGACCACTGTCTTTAGACATGTCCAATTGTAGAAGAATTTCTAAATGCTGAATAAAAAACTTGCAAACATACAGAATGAGATACCACAGACATTTATAACAACAAAAATTAATTTTAGTCAGATTGTACAAAAAGCCACTAAATTGATAAACATCCTTAAATGTTTGCAATTTCGCCTGGACAGGAAAACCCTTGAAGTTATTACTTGCATATATTCTTCATTCGTCCGTCATTAGAGTATGGTAGTCCCATATGGGATGGGTGTACACAGGCCGATGCTGACAGGTTGGAATCAATTCGTTGGATGCAGCCCGGGTAATCACTGGTGCGATGAAAGGTCCTTCAACATCTAAACTCTACGAGGAAATCGGATGGGAAACACTTGCGGAAAGAAGGGAAATAGCTGAACTTTCTATCATGTACAAAATTGTTAGTAACCTGACTCCTTCATATTTGCATGATCTTCTTCCTGATGCTCCTCCCTTAGCTGCGAATCATGACACCCGTAATCGACCAAACATTTATCCTTTTCGCGCAAGAAACGCCTTATATGATAAATCATTCTTCCCATCCATTGTTTGACTGTGGACCCAGCTACCCTGTGACATGTAATGCCAGTTCACTTGCCCAGTTCAAGTGAAAATTAAAACCTATTCCCAAAAAACCCATCCGATATTTAGAACTTTTTTCGTTTGGCAAGCATTCTACTGCGATTAAGCATACAAGATTGCGCCTGGGCTGCAGTCTGCAGTCATCTCAATTCGCATCTGTTTAAAATTGGCGTCGTTGACTCGCCTCTCTGCTCGTGTGGTATGGGTATCGAAGACATCTTGCATTATTTTTTTACATGTCCGTTATACCAAAATTTTAGGGTTGACCTCAGCAGTAAAGTTATACAAATAGCACCCTTTACCACAGCAACTGTTGTTTATGGTACCAAACACTGTTCTCTAGATGATAACTACATTATTTTTGCAGCAGTTCACGAATATATTGAGCAAACTGAGAGGTTGTAAGTTTTCTGCTATTAGTGCTGGTAGTCTTTACATTAGCTGCAGTTTTACACAGCACTAGCTCCTACCCCACTGTTTGTCCCTGTCTTGTAACTGTCTCTCTTTTGTATGTGTCGGTGTTGACTCGTACGTCCTGTTTATCCGTTGTCCTTTTCTGTGCGAGAGGGGTTAATATAGGGTTTCCCTGTTCCCCGATCGCTTTCGAAAGAATAAAATATGTTTAAATCAATTGTAGCCACATGCAGTTGTTAGTTGCGTTGATGTGAGAAATACAAGTTTGTTGTTGAGGGAAGATGCCAGATGCATCTCCACTTTCTTGAACAATGAAACTGCTCATTGTGGGGTCCTTATTTTGTTATAAAAGCACTGGTATGGTAACCAGGATACAAACAATAAGCAGAAAAGTATCACTTGGTCTTGCCCATTTAAAATCTAGCACATGATATGTATATAAGATTTATTGCATAAACGCTCCCTCTGCAGGCCCGGTAAAGCACATGTGACCCAACGTATGACACCTTTCACAGCTGACCTGAGTTCCCCTGACTTGTCAGTCACCTTAGCTTTTTAGATCTGATGGGTCACTGTCGGTCAACCATCCGTTGACAATTGACATTTTGGACTTTTCCAAAACAACACGCCACGTTCTCTTCAAACTTGTTGCCCAGATCCCAGCTTTGCTCAATAGATGTCAGTGTGATTGTGCTGAATAATGGAATAGGGGGAGACCCATTCTGTTTTTCGGGTTGTCTGTCCATCAAATGTGAGCATTCTTCTTGCCGCGATATTTGCAGAATGCCTCCATGTATTTTGCTTAAATTTGGCAGTGTGCTTACTTTACCTGGCAAGATGAACTCACTATCTGCAGAATGCTCCAATCTATATTACTCAAGTTTGGCAGTATATGCTTATCTATCTTATTTTTTAAATAGGAAGACATTGCTGTTGTATTGCAGACGCTGTGGCTGCCAATTTTCTATGACCAGAGGTCATATGGGTGCTTGACCTGACATGTTCATGTAAGGTCATTCTACCTAAGTACAATGCAAAATGCAGGGTCGACTTTGTATTACGTCATTCCCGACTATTCATCGCCATTCCACACGTACAAATTTTGACGTGTAATAACGTGCATCGTTAGCAACGTGTATACATATGTTAAACCCTGATTTATAAGCACATACTGGGAACCTTTTACCTCAGTCTCTGATTAGTCACGGAGGTGACAAAACCGGTCAGACTTTTGCAGTATAGATTGGGTCTTGCCTTACCGGTCTTGCCCAGTAACATTAGCTCTAGTATGCTTATCTCACACGCCAAGATGAACTGGTTAAATTTTGGTGTCACCATGAGCTAATTTGAGCAAATGGCAGCCTAATTACATGTTTGTTAGGGCTCGTTATTGCAATATCTCCAGAATGCTCCAATGTATTTTGCTCAAATTTGGCAGTAAGCTTTCTAGCATGCCAAGATGAACTAATTAAATTTTGGTGTCACCATGCCTTACTTTGAGCAAATGGCGGATTCTTCAGTCAACGCTTGCATTGAAGATATGTCGAGTTAATCATATTATTCCATTTGCATGGGTACCTGTTGGTTCGTGTAGCCTCCTTGGTTAAATAAAGGCAAAGCAGATCACCCAAAATAGATTGATAAAAGTGGATCACTTGTTAAGAAAAGGGTGTTACATACAGCATCATTCTTAAAGTCTGTGACATCACTCCTGAAAGCTGTTATGTCATTGCCATATCTTGTCAATCACATTGCTAAGGCAGTGAGCCCCTTTGAAGTCCTTTGTCTTGCCAGGGGGGTGGGATGAAGTTTGGGGGGTGGTGTTTGTATTTTTGCCCAAGATAATTGATAATAATAATATTTTACTAAAACCCCCCGACAAGCAAGGAAAGTAAAATGGTACATCAAAATAATATATATCAGTACAGAACGGCAGTTTACATATAATTACAAGTGAAATATTATGTACATACATATAAAGTAGAACAAAAATACCCATGGGGGGGGGGGGGGGGGAATCAGTAAAAAGACCTAGTCAGCAAGGAAACAAGCAGGTGTTCTTCACTGTAGTGTTTCAAAAAATTTTCATGGCACAACAAGGAGCGAAGGGTGGTCAGTAACTCCATCTTCATTGAAATTGTATACAGGTTTATGATAATCAAAGATTATATATCTAAACGGGAAAATCCATGTGAAAGCACTTGGTGTGATAAAGTTCCTGGCACTGATTTGCCTGTACATAAATATGAAGAAAGTAAGTAAGCTGACAGATCGCGAGCAGGACTGTCAGTATTAAAGATACATGAATATAATAAAGTAGTTCTTTCCTTGAGTATATGCTTAATTGGCTTAATTTACAATGCCTTTAATAACTTATAACTTTGAGTGACGAGATCTTTTGCCTAGTCCAAGGCACTGTTTCAGTAAACCTTCTTGCAATGACTCATCGGACAAGTTTGTGTTTCGGACAGAGATAACACATCTAGACAATAAATCAGAGTAGGCAAACATACACTTTTCCAAAGACAGGATTTACTCTCTGATGCTAATCCCGGGTATTTCATACCAATTTCTGATTTAAACTAGAGAAAGAAGGTCTACAGTTTAGGGTACATTTTTCTATGTAAGGCTTAGCTGAGAGATTGTTAGAAAAGTTAATGCCAAGTATGTCTTATTTGTCTTCACTTGACAATGCAATTTGACAACTTGAGGTAAAATGTACCCAACCTAATATAATTATCTCAGTGGGAAACATCCAGGAACACGATGGTACGCTATGGTGTCAGTCAAGGAAATCAGAGTGGCTTAGCATTTAATTACAGACATGTAAAGCTAGTACACTACTAGATGGCAATGAGTACTGCCTTTAAGGTAGCGAGATACAATTGTGGTGCAAATCAGCATGGACAACTTTACGGCCCTATAACTTTTTAAGCTGTTCACATGAACATAATAAAAGTATACATTTTTGGATTTACCTAGCTCTGAACTATATGTCGGGGGAAAAAATCGGGACAATACTGATTGTAATGGCTTAAAAAATAAACAAACCCTGAAGAAGAGCATTTCGTTTATCTCAGACCCCAGCACTCCTGGCTAATAACTTTTTTAATGTATACAACAAACTTGTTACAAGTATGCCACTTTATTGGCAATATATCAAAATTCAAAAGTGTCCGTTTATTTGGCTGTATGTACTTTATTTGCGTAAGTGCAGGCATTCAAACGCGGTGGCATCACTTAATCAGCTGAATGCATTGAGCATTAACATTCTGTACAAGATTTAAAACCAACTAGTAGGCACAGAGAAACATAAAACAACACTTTCAAACACCACACAATTACCTTTCCCACCCCTTTTATTTGAAGAAAGTCGGCCAGTAAGTTTTTGCGAAATAAATTTAACGAGTTCGAGTAGACGGCCTTTTATCTTTGTTCAGGAACGGCAATCAAAGGCTCACTCATCATCTTTGAACCAGGTCTGAGAACAATAACTTGCGCAATTTAACTCAAACACTCATGGATCTTTGCATAGTAAGAGTTCAGAGCAATTTGAACAAACATGATAACTGTCACTCATGTTGTTTACTTCTAAAGAGCTTAATCACACTGTTTATTTGCTATTTGCGATTAGATCACAAAACATGCAAGCGTGCCGCTTTGCTACGCTTCATTTTGATTGGCCAATCGTGGTGACGCGAGATGTCAATCATTCTTGTGGGGCCTCTGCATGACGATGGCGGGCTACATTTCAATAGCATTGATATCACAGCTTGCTTGCCACAGTTTTGAAGACTTTAAAAAAAAAGAGAGAAAAAAAAGTCACAACTGAAAAGAATCACAACTGTCTTTAAAGCAAGGCAAGTGTTTTATATAATTGTACGTTCTGTGAGCATATGACAGATGAGTATTGGATGCAAAGGAGAGTACACGTACAAGACAAATTGGCAATCACAATGGGGAGAAAAAAATAAATAAATGTCCAATGGACCCAACAAAAAGGCAAAGGCTAAGCTCAGAGTACAACCAAGGGCATTGGGGCAATAACAAGGGACCAACAGAGTTATTCAGTAATTGAAAGTAATTTCTAGACAACTGGACTGTAGGCCTCTATGCTTACACTATATGTAAGTGTACTGTTCAACATGGTAACATTTCATTAGGTAGGCTCCTACTACCTATATATGGTACTTTCAAAGGATCAAATAAAATGGGATGTTTTGTCACAAGAAGTAAGCTGTACCTTTACTTACCCACAACAAATACAACGATATCGAATTACAATGTATATTTGATCAAATTGCCACCCAATTAGTCAGGCTAATTGATAGTTTTGGGACCAGGTTAGGGGGTCGGACCCCACTATAATATCTGAATTGTACATAGATCTACATACACAAGCTCAGTCATTCTGTTCACCAGCATCTTTCTTGCAACGGCTGCATCGCTGATTTTGCCTTCCTAACTTTAGGTATTTTGAGACTGATTGTGCTAGTTTAGGGATACAACTCCTGACGAACGTACTAAGAATGCAATGACCAAGTCGCAAGTACGGGTTCTGAGCTGGTAAGAACTTCAGATACAATTTAGACAAAGGCTTTAATTTTTCTGTTGAATTTAAATGTAAAGAGAACTTGTGCGTGAATTATTAAATCTGATTAGAACTATTGGTTTCTTCGGGTGAGGAAACAATCACTGCCACGTGGGTGATGAAAGACTGCGTTGAAACAGCAATGCCTTTGCCCTTTGAAGTAGGATTAGGACGTGCCGTCATGACATGATCTTGGCTCACTGTACGGCCTGTCTTCAACACTTTTCTTCGGATTAAATGTTAAAAACTCAAGATAGCATGAAGAAAAGAAAAAAAAAAACGAATTACATGTAACAAGAGCGACCTAATGCATAAATGTATGACCATATGGTTTGGGAACCACGGCGCTAATGCATCAGCGTCTTCACCAGAGCAGACACTGCGGTGGCCATTTTTAAATGAGCTGTTGCCACAACCGGTCATGTGACCACTTTCTCAAGCCCATCCCCTTCACACTAACAACAAACACGGTCGGCGTGACTGTCAACGCACAGCAAGAAGCTCTACTAAATACCCCCGTTTTTCTCTGTTTTGCAATTTCAGCAGAAATTTGATTTTTACGTGACAGATACATAAGATATTCATCCATACAAAGATCAAAAAACATTTTTTTGGCAGAAATTTTGGGTGATTTGTATCTCGTTGCCTTAACAGCTACATTCCTATGGAGCATGTTGCCAGTGGTGGCAGCATGGTACTTGTAGGCTTCACAGGACTGCAGCTCTACTGTTTCCATTCAATTAGAATGGTAATCATGATGGAGAGAATAGGTTTTAAAATTTTGAAAAAGCTGTTTGTGATTTCTTCGAGAAAAAAAAAAGGTGTCATAACTGCATAAATTCCACAGAAATTGTATAAAAATTGCGTTCTTTAAATATAGGAGACACAATAAACCACTACACAAGGTGATGTTACTGACACACGTGGATACAAGTAGTTGTCAGATTAGTGATATGACAAATACCTAAATGATAAATTACTATTTAACAGGCATACATTTGTGTTAGATATGGTAAACTAATAGGAGAGGCCACAATTGGTAATGGCATGTGTATATGGCTGAATACACAACCCAACACAAACTTCTTGTGGGCTAGAGGTGTGTTTTCCCATAAGATCCTATATGTTAAAGTAACATTCATACATCAAATAGTTTTGTGTCAAAATTATCAAATTTACAGCCCAAGTATTATACCAATATACAAACATTTGCCACAGCAAATTTGGTATTACTAGGCAGAGTGGCTTTAAAGTGACATATAGGCGCTAATCACAATGGAAACAAATGGAAATACGCATACCCAGCCTGCCTGCCTACAGAGCCCTCTACTGAGAACCCACACAAACCAGTTGATCTTGATCTTGCCTATCATACTGTGCCTCTGAAAGCATAATTTTACTTTTAATTTTTAAGAAGCTGTGAAGTGCTGCGAACATTTAAGGTTCTCTTTTATCAAGGAAAAAAATAAGTAGCAGGCCTTTTTGGTTTCTACAAATGTACATTTCAACTTTTCAGTGTATGCAGCTGTGCCTGCATAGCCTTCAATTCATAATGCCAACTGGCAGCTCTCTTTCCTATTTTTTGTGATGAGCATGAAGGTGCATGTTGCATTTTTTATTGTTTTGCCCTTGTTCATTATATTTATATATTCTGAATATCTTGAAAAAAAAATTGTCCTCGAGTGAGGAGGGTTGAATATTTCCCACATCATTGTCTTCTTATATCTAAGCTAAAGCAAAATGTATGGCCTCTTCATACCAAATTTTCAAAAATTTTAAGCAACTTCGTTTGCCCCATGAATCCTCAAAATGCAACCTGAAGTTAATATACCTTTTACAATATGACACTGAGTACTACCCTGTGACCATGTTGGTTTTCCACACAAATCTATTGAATGAGAAAAAAAAAAGGTAGGAAATAAAGCATTCATTGTCTGGTATGAACATACTAACAAACACAAATGATGAAATCACTGTGTGAAAAACAAATAATTTGATTGAATTGCTTTACTCAAGGCTCTAGGGCCATATTGAGAACAAAACAAAGAAGTACAACATAGTAATACAAGATTGTAAGAATCCCAAGTGAAATTGGTTTTGCTTCCGTCAGGATGAAGTACCATTTTCACCCAGACCATCATACGCTGCACAAAAAGATAAAATTTAAAATATAAAAAAATGGAAAAAAGTTGGTTTTCCTTATATCATGATTCATTGAGAGTACTATAAAAGTGTAAATCCTTGATTTCAAGAGAGACAAGGATAGAGGGAATTAACCAGTCTCCTTCATTGTTGATAGTTCTCCCTGTTAGTAGTCACTGAGGTTATCTCATCAAGGTCTGTGTATCATTTCTTTTATACAACGTTACAGTGAGTTTAATACTGAACAAACAATAGCACCTTATTAATCCCCAAGATACCCTAATGGAAGGCACTATTCACCCATAGGTCTGTGATCTGGAGGTGTCATCTGTATGCACCAGGGAGTGACCAATTAAGATAAGCTGGTTAATGTGCTGAATACACAACTGGAGCTTGCCTGTTACTGTGTTTTTAATGCATTCCCAAGTTTACTGCTTATCAATGATACCATTGTTAACTGTGCTTATTCAATATGGACTGGCACACAAACCTTCTAATTTGCATTAATTGTATTGCTGTACTGCATCAAAAATTTCTTCATTTTAAAGTTCATCAGAAATATCTTTATTACCATGTGTCAGCTACTTAAGGAGAATATCACAGACAATGTGAACTAATAACTAACCTATCAAGTGGGATTATCTCCAGGTGCCAAAATTTTGCTAACAGTTGTTAAGAGATATGTGTTCTAGGGACTCTGTAATGGGGGCATTTAAAGAAAAAATGAGAAATGTTTTCACATGGGTCATGACAATCACAGGCAGGAGATGAAACAACATATACCTTGTGAAGATGAAAGTTAAGCCAAGAGTAACCAAGATGGAGTTGTGTGTGGCAAATACTGGAGAAACTACTTCCACATGAGAAATAGTGCAGCACATTGTCTGCAGACAGGAGAAGACTTTTCAGTTTATATTTAAATGGTTGTGAGGATTCTGACTGGCGGATGTCAAGAGACAGAGCATTCCAAAGACAAATGGTGCATGGAATTACCATAAAGCCTGGTCTTAAATCTAATTTCTCTTAAATTAAGACGATTTCTTAGATAAAAATTAACAGGATATTGTATGACATGGGGAACTAAGGGGTGGTTCAACATTATCATCATTTTTGAATTAGTACTTAGGGTACTAAATTACATTATAATAAGGTTTCACTGTTGTGCTAAATGGGGCACTCATGACCTTGCGGAATGAATGTAGAAACCAAATTCACTAAAGTGGCCTTGTGACCTTGGAAATTAGGTTAAGGTCACTCTTCTTTGAAGTTGATCTAGCCCTAATAGAAGACTATAACCATCTACAAAATTAAAATTCTGTCCAAAAAATTCTGCAGTTATAAAGCAGAAACAAATGGTTAATCACATGGATCAGGAACCTCTGGAAATAATTCTGTCCATGGATAGACCACACTAAAGTGCACAATGTGGAAGCAAAGTACAATAAACAGCTTCCCCATGCAAAAGAAAAATATTCTAATTGTGCCAAGTGTCAGAATAGCTCGAGAAGCTGAAGATTTATTTTACAGAGACCATATGCATGTTAGCAAATTCTCTCAAATCTGTTCAACACCAAGCAACAAGAATATGCACAGGTGCAATACAGCACACTCGCTGTTATATATTACTCGATGAACTTGGTTGGCAAATGTTGGCCACCAGGTGCAGGAACTTTAAACTAGTCTTATTCTACAAAATGTTGCACAACCTAACACTAACCTATCTATCTAACTTAGGGATGGTTCAACATTTTCATCATACGTGAATTAGTACTTACAGTATGCAAGGGGGGGGGGGGGGAGAGGAGGTAAATGGGCCTGTACACTTTCACAGAATATGGAAAATGAAGGTCAATTTTTGGCCTGTTTTGTGCAATTTTGCTATGATTTTTTGGAAGGAAAATCATCATTTTTAACATACTAATTTAGGGGGAGGGAAGGTAGCACCCTGATTTTTTTCATATTTTTTGTAAATTTGTATTTGTTTGTCAAGGCTACTTTCTACTTCTCCAGAATGACTGAACAGAATTACATGAAAATTATTATCAGAGTATAATCGGACTGAAGGCAATAAAATTAAGACTGATAAAGAAAGCTTCCTTCTTAATTATAATATCTAGCTAGAAACACACACACACACACACACACACACACACACACACACACACATATATATATAATACAAAGTGTAAAAATATGCATAGTGTAAAAATTCAGCATTTGGTGGCATTTTTACACCTGTAACTTTGAAAACCCAACTTCCATGTGATGTTGAGTTGAAAAAATTACATGTATGTCACACTTTAAAACTCATGTGGAGAATGACCAATATATGGGGATTGAGTATCTAATATATTTTTTTTTTCAGTCTGTACTATGTATTCATTTCTTCAAAATAATTGATGCTTCCAGCAGTCATTTTTGTCCAATGAGATGGCATGGTGGTTTGACCATGAAATATGTATGGCAACTTAATAAATTTTCAACCAATTTTAGATGAAATTAATTCAAGTTTAGACCAAATGCATCTTGGATCTTAGTCCAAGGTGTATTCATCCTAATGTACATTCAGCATAAGTTACATTCAAGACATTGTGTGGTTGGCAGATTTGGAGATCAACAACAAGGTTATGTGACCACAGTGTGCTTAAGAAGTGTCATGCATCAAAAGTCGTGGCTGATGCGGTGTTCTTGCAGGCTGCTGTGTATGTATGTGGTTTTGGTTGCAGAGGTCAGGAGAGTGCGGGTATCGTGATGAGTGGGGGTAAAGACACACACAAGTTGAACCAGCTCAAGGGGATGGGTCTGGTCAGTGCTGTGTTCAGGGAGGACCAGCTGTGTAAACTAAAGGGAAATCTTGGAATTGGTAAGTGACGGAGACCATTCTTGTATTGCCTCCAAAGCAGACCAAGTTCTTCTCTCTCAAAACTCTGAAAAAACCATGTCTGCTTTAGGAAATCTTCCCATTAGTACAGCGTCCTACTATTGCAATGAAAACAGCAGGTGAAGAGTTTCTATGAGGTGCAAGTGTACCCAATTGGTCAAGTTTAAAGGCAAAATAAACCCAACTCAGATCATATTCCAGTATGAAACATGTTAAGAAGGGAAATATTTTGCTGTAAACATACAGATCAGATCAGCAGAACAAAAGTTATTGTCATTTTAAGTGTCGTATATATTGTGGGCTGGAGGCTGCCATCTTTGCAGTAATATATCCCAAAATGCAGCAGTGATGACACAGCAACCAATCAAGGCTGCTTTTAAAATTTGGACAAATAAACTTCTGGGAACTGTATTTAAAATAATACATGTATTATATCAGAGTTGTGGCAGCACATGACTAAGAACACTTACAATCAAAAGAACAGTTTTAAATATAATTTTAGTACTCGGTTGAAATATTGATACTTTGTGTGTGAGGACACTGTGTCATCACTCTTGCAATATGGGACTTATACTTGGTCAAGATGGCTGCCTGAAGTGATGAGACAAAAAATTACAAACAGTACATATCATTTGATCATAACTTATTACTACTGCTCTGATTTGCATTTACACTATAATATTTCTATTTCCAGTGGGTTTCAAAACAAATGAAGTTTCCTTGAAGGTTTACCTTGAGCGTCGTGCACAGTGGGACTACACACCTGGAGCGTGCACAAATTTTGTGTCTTGATTTATGTATTCAACTGAATACTCATGAAATTGCTGTCTATACAACCAGTCCTTCGATTTCAAGCACAAATAGATTGTATATAATTTTGACTTGTGCATGTGGGCCTTGAAATAACCTACTTCCTCAATGCTGGATCAAGTAAAACCAAATTCTTAATGTGTACAGGTTATGAATGGTCACATGTATATATGACTTTAGTCTCACAAATTTTCTTCAATAATGTGAAAAAAATGATGGTATACAATTTCTGTAAGAAACAATTTTAGGCACTTATATAGTCAGTGTTATTGTTTGCAATAGGGCCAGAATTTTGCAAAATTTTGCAAGAATCTACTTGGATTTTTGTCAGTTGATTTTCTTTGTAATGAAAGACAAGTTTAAAGGAGAATCTTGGCAAGAATGGATTCTAGTTTTCTTGCCAAAATTTTAGCCTTGTGCAAATGTAGAATAATGTCCATTAAAAAGTTATTTGAAGATCAGCATGAACACATAACAATTAAATCACTAATCAAAGAACTGATTGTTTTGTGCAGTACACATAATTACAATGAACATTTTAGGCTTATCCCTTTAATATGTTTAGAATGTATGAATCATGTCTTTTCTCAAAATGTGTACTTTGCTTAGTTTTACTTAATCAATACTTGTTATTTTGGAAAGCAAATTTGTAACAGTCCAGGGGCATACCCTGTGCATTATACCTTCTGTCATCAGCTTGTTGTCAGTATATATTTGTTTCAGCAACCCCCACACATGAACAAATCATGTCCTCGCACAGGGATTTGAAATTTTGATTAATTTTAACATGTTAAATCTCGGAAAATGAAACACGTGCAAATTCATTTAACTTTGCTGCATTTTCATTTTTGCATATTTCACTGATGGCACAAAACTGAACATAAAAACACAATGGCATAGCATTTTAACATAGATTTGATAAGAATAATGTCCAAAAAAGTAAAATTAAAACTTAAATGATGAAATATCTTAAATGGGGAAAAAGAGTGTGAAAATTTGTGCACTTTCATGATACTGACAAGAGGTAAAATCTTGTGGTGATGGGACAGACCAAGTGTGGTCGACAAATACAACTTCTCTTAAATGGCACGGTCTCTCATAGCTCTGTAAAGTGCGGCTGCATGATTTTTTTATGTCTTCATGCTATGTTTGAGCTGTGTGTAAAGCAGGTGAGACATTAAAATACAATACAATACAGAGCTTGGTCTGCTCTGGAGGCAACTGTATATGTATTTTATAACACATGTATAATAGCAATTACAACGCAATGAGTTTTGCTTATCGCATAACAGAATTGCGGACTGTAATACCCCAAATGTGTACCCTCTGGCAGTGCAACCAGTTATATTTTATTGCCATCGACAATACACATATGCTACAGTTGCTTGCATGCAAGTTTGCACACGTGAAAGTTTTCTAATGGATACAGTTTTATTTTTAACCCTTTTGTTGATGCAAGGTCACAGCAACAAAGGAAAAAATGTGTGTGTGTTCTCTTTTCTTTTTTAATCTGAACTCCTAGTATTTGACCCATCACTAATTAGTGTTTTCACAAATGGAAACAAGCAGAGCGACTGTTACTGTTGACTGGCCCAGATGAAGTCATTAAGCCTCTAGTCTAAGCCACCACTCCTTTACCTGCCACCATTTTTTGTTCAGCTAAGCAGATCAAGCTTTGTTCCAGCATTGACAATACCATCAGATATATGTATGGCCTATTGAGTCAGTTCATTGGTCCTCATGAATTAAACTTGGAAACAGGTGTATGAGGTCCATAGACTTTTCAGCGAGGCTGTTAATGGATATAGGGAAGAACCAGAATGGAAGCTTTCCAGAACCTTCCTGTAGAGGGCACTTCACTCAGCAGTGCAAGTTTGTGTGTTCCCATTACTTTCCATTGTAGTTTGCAGCTTGATAACTTAAAAGCAAAGTTCTACATGTAGAAATACCATTTTTTCATGATAAATCTGCACAGAAATTGTGTACATAACTTGAAATAAATGACACTGTGATACTGTCAGTTTTATTTCATTTGCATCAAAAGTAACCATTGTATTCAGAGTTACTTTAACATGAAATCCAATGGGAATTGACTTGTTTGGCCCCCAAAAATTTTGTGTATTGGGTTGTGTATTAGCTGAATACACATCAGGTGGCTATTGTGACCTTTCCTAAATATTATGTATGAGAAATGCTGAAGGAAGCCCAGTCAATGTTTTTAAAAGGACAAAAAATGCATTCCTTTTCTGTTCTTTTCCAACAAATTTGCATAGAGTGAGTTGTATTCTGTGTAATAGGAGAGATGCCCTACCAAATTAGAGATGTCTCACCTTTAACCCTGTACAGGACCCTGTTAGTTAACCAGACAGGACGATTGTTCCTTTTTATCCTGTATAGGATTCCTGTATATTCTACCAGATAAGACTTGCACTACTTAAATCTATTTTTGTCAGTCTTTGTCTGAATAATTCTACTTATTATTCCAAGTGAACCTAAAAATGCTTAGTCAAGCAATCTTTGTATTTTAATCCTCAGTTTGATCCAAACGATCAAGCAAAAATAGAATCTGTGTGTAATCTCACAGGTGAAAAAGTGGCAAAGCATGAAAATATGCATAGAGAATGAATGGCGCTTTACATAAGTTTTTGACAAAATTAATCATCAAGAATGCTATAGCAGTCCTGTGACTTGTGACCTTGAGAATGATATCAAGAGACGTAAGTGTTCCACCGGGAGACATTTAATTTTCTGTTGGAAAATCAGTCTGTTCTAGTTTTATTTGATTTAATTCATTTTTTTTTCCACAGGTCACACGCGCTACTCGACTGCGGGTGGGTCAGAACTGGTGAACTGCCAGCCGTTTGTGGTGGAGACGCTGCACGGCCTTATTGCTACAGCACATAATGGAGAATTGGTCAATTCTAAGGCACTCAAACACAAGGTACTCTCCAGTTCCATTTCCAACAGCAACCTGCACAAACAAATTATTATGTGCTAGCATTGTCAAACCTTATAGTATTGCACAGATACAATACGAGGCATGCATATAATTTCCCGCCACAGAGCACGGGGCTCAGGCCCATCAATCATGGAGGACAGTTGGGCATATCACTGTCACAAGCAGGGCTAGCTACCCCTTTCTCAAAAAGTCTTTTATAATAGAGAAATTTAAGTTTGTAAGTACCAAAGTCATACTTATTTAGTGTTTCCCAAACTGGTTACTAGATAAAATTTCCTGTGTGCCTGTAAAAAGTATTCTGTATTTTCAAAATGTTAGAACTATCCTGCACTTCCACACAGGCAGCAGCCAGAATCTTGCCAGGCGAGACTTTGGTTACTAAGACAACCAGGTATACAGTTGTGGAGGGAAATTAATTTGCATGCATGCCTTATATTAGTATTAGTAATATGCCCTTTGGCAGTTTTAAACCAGCCCTTTTGTGAACAAAATGTAAACCAGTTATCTAAGCTTGCCATAATTATCCTTCTGTAATTATACCTCATGTTCTCTTGCTCTTGTAACATGCTCATACGGAACAGTCTTGGTATGACTTTTGTGTGGGAATATGAGGCAATTTCATGGTTTCCAGCTGAATAATAAAGAGGCATGGGCTTAAAGGTATAAGGTGTAAACTAATCATCAATTTACTTGCACGACACCTTGTAAATGTTACATGATCGTTAGGACAACTTTGTAATCAAGAAATAATTAAAATGTTTAAATTTATAGGCATCATCCCTAGGATTAAAACAGTAGTGATGACATTGACCTATAGGCAACTGCATTTGACATCAAGTCTGGAATTGAACTGTTATGTGACATGGTGATGACAGCAGACCATCAGGTCCACCGCCAATCTTATTAGCTCTGCTGACCTAAGGTTGCAGAGCTCATGCAACCGCTCATGTCTCTGTCCGTAAACTTTTGGTCATTAGCGTGTTACTGTTCACAATTTTCAAGTCTTCCAATCTTATTTTTTTGCTACCTTTATATCTTATCTCCCTATGTACTGATTGCTTTGAATTTCGGCATGCAAAGTCTACAGGTCCAGGAAATTCTGGTGACATGCGCATTTTTTTGCTTTATTGATTTTTCATTTTTAAGGGTCTGCCCCATGGGGGGACGGACCCTTTATGTTTTTGGGTTGTCTGTCTGTTCAGATATATGTCTGTCCAGATGTCCATATTTTGGTTACCGTGATACCTACAGAATACCTTCATGTATTTTGCTCAAATTTGGCAATATTTATGCTTATTTTACCTGGCAAGATGAACTGATTACATTTTGGTGTCACTATGACCTAATTTGAGCAAATGGCAGCCTAATTACATACTCGTTAGGCGCACCCTTTAGTCAACGCTATGCATTGAAGCTATGTCTAGGTTTCAAATAAATTGTTTAAATAGTTTTGCTTTGTTTTGTTGTTTTTGACTCGAGAAATATAACAATGATATTGGCTTATATCTTAGTGCTGGTGCATTCAAACTTCATGGTTACATTTCACATTATAAGGAAAACACCTATGGCTTTCTGTTCATGTTGTTCATTTTGACCTTCATTGACTTTGAAGGGCAAAACTGAAGGTCAGTCTGACATATTGCCTTAAATTTTGGTAATTATGGATTCTAGGTTCATGGTTACTGTTAAACATTAGTGGCTTTCTTTTAGTCTATTTTGACCTTTAGTGACATTTTAATGTCAAACTAAAAATCAACCTGATATATTGGCTTTCATCTTGGTACTTCTGGATCATAGGCAAATCGTTACTGTGATACATTAATTAGAAAGCAGCTATTGGTTTTCTGTAGGTGTGGTTAATTTTGACTGTGAGTGACCTTGAAAGGTCAAAGTGGCTTGGTGGCTTATATTGTTTTAATGGACCCTGAATCCTGGATCCATGGTTAGCATTAAAACATTGATAGAATTAATGAGACAATCAGCAACCTTGACCTATTTTCAGTGTTGTCAGGGGTGAAGCTGCTGGCAGTGAGTGGCCCAGTGGGGGATGCATAATGGTTTTCATGCTGCCAAAAAAGCTGGCAAGAAGCTCGAGTTTTCTCATATGTTTATAAACAGACAAAACATGTGCCTACCACTTGAGAGAGATGGCCATGTTTTTCTTTCTTTCTTTTTTAAATCACACGAAGTTTTATTTTTGAGGATTTCTGTTAATTGACCAGAAATTCAAAGTGCCAAACTTCATGAAGATTGGGAAAAAAGTCATTCTTTGTTGGGCGATGATTTTGCCATTCAGTTCAAACTACTGCCCCACCTCAGGCCCTATGTTTGATGCCTGTAAACGTGTGAAGCCTAATGTATTTAAACATGTTTAGGCCATCCTTAAAAATATGTTGATTTGCTGTGACATCCAAATCCAATTTCTGAGGGGTAGGGTAGGCAAAAAAATAATTGAGTCAAAATCCTCAAATTCTGAAAAACGTAGCATAGAATAATAAATGATTTATTCCTTAAAGAAAAAAGATTATTTGAGTAGGCAGTGAATTCATTGGAACAAACGTGAATGGGAAAAAATCACTTAGTCATGTGCCCAAGTATATATGTGATTCCTCTTTAAACACCCACGGTGAACGGTGTCAGAGAAAAGCTCCGGACAAATTTGGCGGAAAAAAGAAGAAGAAGAAGAAGAAAGAGGAGGAGAAGGATTCAGATTCAGATTCAGATTCAGATTGCCTTTATTCAACCAATAAAAAAGCGTTTCTTCCGCTTGTTGTTGTTGTTGTTGTTGTTGTTGTTGTTCAAGTTCTTCAACACTTGGTTTCCGTGTGATAAGTCTTGAAGAACTTGACAGAATTTGATGAAACTTGGTAGGATTATGTATCTAGGCAAGACCTAGGTTGGGATTGTATTTGGGTGACCTTCACCTAATTTTCAAGGTCACAGGGTCACTTATGTGAAATTGGTTTCCGTGCAATAAGTCTTGAAGAACTTGATGGAATTTGATGAAACTTTGTAGGATTATGTATCTATGCAAGACCTTGGTTGGGATTGTATTTGGATGACCTTGAGCGAATTCTCAAGGTCACAGGGTCACTTATGTGAAATTGGTTTCTGTTCGGTAAGTCATGAAGAACTTGATGGAATTTGATGAATCTTGGTAGGATTATGTATCTTGGCAAGACCAAGGTTGGGATTGTATTTGGACAACCTTGAGCGAATTCTCAAGGTCACAGGGTCACTTATGTGAAATTGGTTTCCGTTCGATAAGTCATGAAGAACTTGATGGAATTTAATGAAACATGGTAGGATTATGTATCTATGCAAGACCTAGGTTATAATTGTATTTGGATGACCTTTAGCGAATTCTCAAGGTCACAGGGTCACTTATGTGAAATTGATTTCCATTCGGTAAGTCATGAAGAACTCGATGGAATTTAATGAAACTTGGTAGGATTATGTATCTATGCAAGACCTAGGCTGGAATTGTATTTGGACAACCTTGAGCGAATTCTCAAGGTCACAGGGTCACTTATGTGAAATTGGTTTCCGTTCGATAAGTCATGAAGAACTTGATGGAATTTGATGAAACTTGGTAGGATTATGTATCTTAACAAGACCTAGGTCGGTTTTGTATTTGGATGACCTTGAGCGAATTCTCAAGGTCACAGAGTCACTTATGTGAAATTGGTTTCCAACTGATAAGTCATGAAGAACTTGATGGAATTTGATGAAACTTGGTAGGATTATGTATCTATGCAAGACCTAGGTTGGGATTGTATTTGGATGACCTTGAGCGAATTCTCAAGGTCACAGGGTCACTTATGTGAAATTGGTTTCCGTTCGATAAGTCATGAAGAACTTGATGGAATTTGATGAAACTTGGTAGGATTATGTATCAAGGTAAGACCAAGGTTGGGATTGTATTTGGGTGACATTGACCGAGTTTTCAAGGTCACAGGGTCATTTATGTGAAATTGGTTTTTCTGCAATAAGTCTTGAAGAACTTGATGAAAATTGCTAGAGTAATGTATCTAGGTGAGAGCTAAAATAGGATTGTAATTTTCAAGCAAACTTGGTCATTTGTAATTTGTTGTCACCTGTAGCTTATTCAGAGACGTAAGTGTTCCACCGGGAGACATTTGATTTTCTGTTGGAAAATCAGTCTGTTCTAGTTAAAAATAATTTACCACTCCTTCTTGTACTATGACTGTGGACGTCTTGCCTTGATTTAAAGGGAAGTGATAAAAGTTTGCTTGGAAGGTTTTTATTTGTGAAGTCAGCATATAGAATAAATTTGAAAATTTGGCTGGCATATGAAAAATCATTCATGTAGATAATAAATAACAGAGGACCTAGAATGGATCCTTGTGGAACTCCAGTTTTAATGTCCAAAAGTCCAGATTTGGTTCCATCAATGTCAACATATTGTTTTCTGTTTGATAGATAGCTTCTCAGTAGGTTTAGAGAGTTATTATTGACACCATAATATTCAAGTTTTTCCATCAAAATGTCATGATTCAGGGTATCAAAGGCTTTTGATAGGTCTAAGAATATACAAAGGGGGTTGTTTCCATTATCCATTTCTTCAATTATTGTACTAATTAATTCCGTTGCCGTAAATTCAGTCGAGTGACCTTTCCTAAATCCATACTGACTGTCATAAAATAAATCAAATTTAATGAAATAGTCATACAGTTGAAGGGAGATCACCTTTCCAAAGACCTTTGAGATTGAAGGTAGTAAGGAAATTGGTCGATAATTTGTGAACACAGTTTTATCATCTTTCTTAAACAGCGGTATCACTTTGGCAATCGTAAGTTTATCTGGGAAGATTCCAGTATTAATACTTTGATTGATAACGGAAGTAATAGGACTTATTAAGGCAGTTTTAAATTGCTTAAGTAGCTTGATAGAAAGACCATCATGGCCACAGCTAGATTTTGGCTTTAATTGGTCTATGATTTTTTCAACAATTTCAGGGGTTGTTTCTTCAAATTTTAAATTATGTCCATATGTGTTGTTAAGGAACTGTGTAAATGGTTTGTTTAGGGGTTTATTGATTTGTTTTTGCGAGATCAGGTCCAATATCAGTAAAAAATTTGTTAAATTTATTTGCTTTAACTATTGTCATGAATAGCGTTACCATCAATGTGAAAGACATCAGGGAAGGTCTTTTTTTTCTTTGTTCTATTTAAAATTAAATTTGTTGAAGATAAAATCATAATAGTGTTTCTTGGCTGCTCTTATATTTCTTTTTAGTATACCATTGTAGGTTGTTAAGTTTGTTTTTAGTGCTGCATATTGGGGGGAATTGGGGTTCATCTTTCTTAAATGTTTGTAGAGGTTGCCTCTGTATTTTATAGATGTTAGGATTCCATGGGTAATCCATTTCGTTTTTTTATGCTTGTATTTGTTAAACCAGACAGTTTTGCATGGCATATGAATATCTAGAGCTTTCCTGACGGTCTCATTTATAATATCATAATTTATGTTTGGGTCACTGTTTTTATTCGGATCAAGCTGAGCCATGATATCAGAATTTATTAGGTATGTTACAGCACTTTTTACAGCCGTTAGGTAATTTTTTCTGATCTGCATGTATTTAGGATTTTCTGTCTTGCTTCTAATATTGTTCAAACATGTAAAATAAGGTTGATGGTCAGAAATTTTTTGAGTTGAAATTGCTGAGGTAGTGTCAATAGTAGAGGTACTGATCTTGCAAAAAATATTATCAATTAGTGTACCATTTCTGTTGGAGAACCTAGTAGGTAGAGTAATTTTTGGAAAAAAAAAACATGTGAGGTCATGGTATCAAAGAAATCACTACACAATTGTTTTTCCTGCATTTTTAGTAAGTTGATATTAAAGTCCCCTGCTATTAAAACTTCATTATTCGAATTTTCGAGAGATATTAAAGCTTGTGTTAATTCATTAATAAAGTTCAGAATATTTTCATTTAAATTTGTCGGTGGTCTGTATAAACTTCCCAGTATTATATTCTTTGGTAGTTCAGTGCCCAATTATTCAATAAAAAGCCCCTCCCAAAACATGGAGTTTGTGTACACTTCTGATCTTATAGCATAATCGTAACATTCCTTTTAATAAATTATTAGACCTCCTTTGTTACTACAGATCTTCTCTTGCATGATACACTTATACCCACTAATTTGTAGTAAAGACCTATCAAAATTTTCTGGTATATGACATTCCTGAAAACAGAGTGCACTTAGGTCAATATGTTTTTCGTGGAGCTCTTCAACAAAAACAAGAATTTCTGGAAAATTGGCATTGATGGAGTCAATATTGGAACTCAGTACTGTAAAACGGTTATTGTTTGTTTCCAAGCAGTCAGCCAATTCATCAACATATGGAGAATGACGAATGGTATCTAGACCTCCAATTTCATCGTCACGGTCAATTTGCGTTTGGAGTATGTGTTATAGAATTATTATTTAGTCCACCAGTTATGTGTTCTAGAAAAAGCCTATCAAGTTCAGTAGTCATTAAAAGTTTTTATCACAGAGATTAGTACGACACATGAAGCAAAACAAAAGTTAATGTCCATCAGCACGAACAGCTCGACAGAAGCAAGCATGAAGTCCTGGTGAATAGGCCTTACAAAAAAAGAAAAGAAACAGATGAACGTATTCACCTTTTATCTGTCTTGTTGAAGATAAACGTGTGTGGAAGTATCAAATTTCTTATACTCTGTTAAGAAAATATATTGGGGACAGGTAAAATAAACAAAGAATAAAAGATTAATGAGGAGTTTGTCAGTCTGACACTAAATAGCCACCATCTTGGATATTCAGTGCGGTACTGCTGTCAGACAATAGGAACTATAAGGCGGCGGAATACTGTTTATAAAAGCGATAAAAAGGGACTGTCACTGTCCCTAGTGATGGTAACTGTGTAGATTTCGTAGAGAGTACATCGGGAAAGATAATACAAGTATAATACTTAATAGCAATTATTGTTTGATGAACTTTGTGGTGTCGAACCCAGGAATATTATTGCGTAAATCGTTGATCGACACTATTGGAATGGCAGTCCCAGCAGGTTTTTAGCTCAGCTGACTTGTCAGTCAGCTGAGCTTATCTAATGGTCCTCCGTCCGTCGTCCGTCCGTCCGTCCGTCGTCCGTCCGTCCGTCCGTCGTCCGTCAACAATTTACATTTTCGACTTCTTCTCCGAAACCGTCAGCCAGATCCACTTCAAACTTGGTGGGGATGTGCCTTGGGTGGGTCTCTACCAAGTTTGTTCAAATGGTCACGGTCCATTGATTTTTGGATTTTTAATGAATTTTTTGGTTCTTTTTTGGGCAAATCTTTAAAAATCTTCTTCTCTGAAACCGCTCACCCAATTACTTTGATATCACACAGAAACACTCCCTGGGACACCTAGTTCTTAATTTGTTCACCAGGTGGCGTTGCAATTTTTTTCTATTTTTTTATGAATTTTTGTGTGTTATAGCTATTTTCGACTTCTTCTCCAGAACCGTCACTCAGATTAAGCTGAAACGTGGTGGATATGTTCCTTGTAGAAGGGTCAAACAAAGTTGTTCACTATGTGGGAATGCTGCAGATTCCTGATTTTTAACGATTTTTTCCATTCGGGTACTTATCGGTTAATGCAGCTTTCCTATTGATTACTATGGAAGTCAATGAGTATTCTAATGCTAATTCACATTTGCGACTTCTTCTCCAAAACCGTCATGCAGATTAACTTCAAACTTGATGGGGATGTACCTTGGGTGGGTGTCTACCAAGTTTGTTCCATTGGTCATGTTCCAATGAATTTTGGTTTTTTTATGATTTTTTTTTCAAAAATCTTTACAAAAGTTTTAACATGGGAATTTCTTGTAATGGTAATAACTTAAATAATTTTGGCCAGATTTACTTCAAACTAGGTGGGGATGTGTCTTGGGTAGATCTCTACCAAGTTTGTTCAAATGGTCACGCTCTATTGATTTTTGGAATTTTCATGTTTTTTTTCGTTTTTTGGGGGCAAACCTTAAAAACTCTTCACCTGTGAAACTGCTCACCCAGTTGTTTTGATATCGTTCATAGACACTCCCATTTTTTATATGGTTTTGTTATTTTTCACTTGTTCTCAGAACCGTCACTCAGATTAAAGTGAAATGTGATGGATATGTTCTTGTGGAAGGGTCAAACAAAGTTGTTTACTAGGTGGCACTGCTTTAGATTCCTGATTTTTAAGTATTTTCAACTCGGGTACTTATCGATCAATGCAGCTTTCCTATTGATTACTATGGAAGTCAATGGGTATTCTAGTGCTAATTCACAGGACAACTGACACAAAATTTACTGTTTACTTGATAACTTGAGATCTGTTTTGAGTTAGTACTGTGATGTTGCACATGTTAATGTTTTTGTATGAAGGTCATGCTCAGACAGTACATGAATGACTTTGACCTCATTTCTGGGGTCACAGTGCAACATACATGAATTTTACTCTTCAATATAACTTGAGAACTACTTGAACCTTGATGTTGCACATGTTAGTGTTCTTTTATAATGGTCAGACTTACTCAGAACATGGGTGACCTTGATCCTTTCCCAAGTTCATAGATCTGCAAGTGTGATGAATGTCAAGATCAGCTGAGCATGGGCTGTTCACACAGCCCTCTTGTTTGATGTACACAGTCCCATTATCGGTCCACATGGTGCTGATAAGCTTGCCTTGCCTAGGTTTCTTTGCGAGAAAGAAAACTTCAGATTGGGTTCTCGCTAGGTCCTCATTAATGTGTATGTTAATAAGTCCTTTCTTAGCCAACTTTGTACGCTGGAAATAAAGTTTTCTTTTATCCCAGTGGGAGGGGAAACATACGGAAATCATTCTGTTTTTGTTGTTAGTTTTATTTCCGACTCTATTTGCCATAAATGTACCAGCGAAGTTAACATCTAACTTAGCAGCCAAATCTAATACAACCTGATTAGTTTGTTCGTTATCTTTTTCTTCAAGACCATTTATCAGTAAGGATAAGGAGGAGACATAATAAGAAAAACAAAGATATTAAGCAAATAGGGATCGAATGCATTCTCATTGTGTAGGACATATCAATGTAACATCAAAGAGGTATGGATAATGAGTTGACTCGATATACAATAAAACCTGTCCGAGTGGGCACCTCCACTAAGTGGGTACCTGTGTTTAGTGGGCACTTTTGCCTGGTCCCGTTTTTTTTCCCCATTTGGTCCCATGTTAATGGACCCTCTGCTAAATGGGCACTTGGCTTATGTGGGCAGTGGGCACCTTAAAAGGGCATTTTGTATACATGTACCTTTATTTGCTCAAGTGGGCACCATATTTAATCTTTTTCTTTAAATACTGTATGTACCATATCTGGACACGGACTTGACAACTTGGTGTATGTGTACTGTATATCTCATATTTGACACTGAGTTGATGATTTGTTACATGGTGTTTACCTCATTTATTTTGTCACGGTGCCAACGCAGACATATTGTTTTTGCAAAGTTCCTTCCTTCCTTCCTTCCTTCCTTCCTTCCTTCCTTCCTTCCTTCCTTCCTTCCTTCCTTCCTTCCTTTCTTCCTTCCTTCCTTCCTCTTTCAGCCAAATGTGTCCGGAGCTTTTCTCTGACACCGTTCAAGCTACACTGTTTCAAGTAGGCATGGTAATACACCTAGAAGGGAAGTTGTCTCTCGGATTTGGAATAGTCATGATGTTCAAAATTATGCTAATTAGGGGCAATTTAAATTTTAAAAGCTCCATATCTTCAAAACTTTACAGATAGATACAAAATTCTAAGTTTAACATGTACATGTGTGACATCTGCCAATCTAATGGACAGTAAACAAAAGTTGTAAAATTTTTAATTATGCTAATTAAGGCACTTTGAAAATTTAAATCTTGAATATCTTCAAAACTATAATAGATAGAGATGCCATTCCAAATTCAATATAACGGTTTGTGATAGAGGTGCATCCAGTGACCCATGACCAAACTTGTAGGATTTGAATTTATGCAAATTAGATGATTACCTAAAATTTAAATCTTGAATATCTCAAAAAATATGATAGATAGAGATGCGATTTTAACTTTCGCATATAGGCTTCTGTTATAGGCTCATCCAATGAATCATGAACCAGAATTGTAGGATTTGAATTTATGAAAATTAGGTGAATACACAAAATTAAAAATCTTGAATATCTTCAAAATTACTACAGATAAAGATGCTATTCCAACTTCAATACATATGTTTGTGCTATAGGCGCATCCAATGAACCATGAGCCAAAATTGTAATATTTAAATTTATGCAAATTAGGAGAATACACAGAATTTCAATCTTGAATATTTTCAAAACTATCAACAAAATTTCAGTCTTGAATATCTTCATCAATATTATAGACAGAAATGCCATTCCAACTTCAATACATAGGACTGTTCCATAGGTACATCCAATGAAGCATGAGCTGAAGTTCTAACATTTACATTTATGCAAATTAGGTTAATACCCAAAACTTAAATCTTGAATATCTTCAAAACTATTATAGACAGTGACATGTTTTTAAATGGCAAATATATGCTTCTTAGGATGGCCTATCACATAGACATATTGTTGAGCCTGTTACTATAAACATTATGCAAATTTGAGACACTGGACAATTCAAATCTGTCATTTTCTGGCTATGAGTGAGAGCATGTTTAAGTGATATAAGCTTGAATCTCGAAAACTGTGCATTTTTGGGCCACAATTACTATTAAACATGAATAGGAAATGGCATATGGGCTTTTACCTGGTGCTGGTCTTTTTGACCTTGAAGGTCAAATCAAGGTCACACACCATGAAAATCTTTGTATATGGAAAGCGGTGCACTTTAGGGCCATAGTTACTATTATTAGACATGAATAGGAAATGATATATAGCCTTTCATGTGGTACTGTCTTTTTTGACCTTGAGTGACCTTGAAAGGTCAAAGCAAGGCCATACAGCACTAGAATCTCTGCATATGGAAAAAGGTGCACTTTGGGGCCATAATTGTCTTGTCTTTTTTGATCTAGAGTGACCTTGAAAGGTCAAAGCTAGACATGTCTACCTATATCATTCTGCAACACTTTTCACCAACTTGGCCACCCTGTTAACATGCCATTACACATTTGTAGCTTATGTCACAGCTGCATACATTGCATTGCAGTTTCTCCAGGCACCCAGACTGATTTGCTAACAAGCAAATCAAATTTTCATTCTACATTTTTTTGCCCTTTGCTGGTAAAGTGATCTGTCTTCATTCTGGGCTGGTGCAAGGTATTTTACCACAATAGGTAATTTGGCTAAGGCAACATTAAGGTCTTTAGCCAAATGCTGATTATCTTAGGTGAAACTCTGTGTTAAATTGTACATAAATGGTTGGTTTTGGGGCTGAAGGCTAATCTTTTCAAATCTCCAAAATGCCAACGGCCAATTTAATTATCCGAAAATTACATGGTGAAGCTTGAATCAAACTTGTATACTGCAATGGAATAACTTGGCAAGTGGATGAGGGGAAACCTGCCAAACAAGATAACGATTCTCAAGTGGTGTAGAAGGGGTGGAGGGAGGGAAAAATTTTGACTGTTAAAACATGCGAGAATGAGCTAATGCAAAATACGTCCGTACTGTTTGGCTGCTGAGGAGAGAGAGAGGTCTTAAAGAGAATTTCGAATTGAAAAGTAAAGGGTGTAGCCAATCAGCGCAGCTGACATATGTGCAGAAGAGGCCAGAGCTTTACCCTGATACTGCCCAGGCTAAGGGATACAGCGAGGATTCTGGGAATTATATGAATATCCAGATGCATAAATTACGCTATCTAAACATAGCTTTCTATTTTTTATGCTTCACAATTGTGATCAATTAAATAACATAAATGCACCATGCATACTTGCATCAAAAGTTGAAGAAATTCTAACATATACTTAGCCAAATGACATGTTTTTAGCCACTAGCTATTTCACAAATGGATAAAGCTAGTGTAGTAAATGTTCGCCTTCTCCCTGTTTGGTCCAGGTATTACACCATGGCATTGGACTGTCTTGTGGCTCTGACAGTGAAATCATCACTCAGTTATTGGCCTCATCACCACCAGATGGCGAGCCAAATGGACCTGATTGGCCAGCAAGGTAAGACTTCAAGTTATTTTACAGTACTGTCTGAATTCTGCAGTTCACTATCCATCTTTTTCATATTTTCACCTCTTCTCCCACCCACCCCCATCCCACCCCACCCAAAAGAAAGTTCTGTGCTGGCATTGCATTTTACCTCATACCAGCCTCCATTGTGATTAGTGCTGATGGTTGCTTGTTCTAGACCTGGTGTCAGAGAATACTTGGGCCCCCCGAACGGGTGAGCCCTCAGGGGCCATTCATTCGCTGAACGTTTGGGCCCCCTGCGAACATTTGGCCCTCCCCTCCCAATAGAAGTTGGAATAACTTAGTTTTGGCCCAATACACTGTACACACACACACATATATATATATATCCTGTACGATATTTTGCAAACTGCAAAAGAAATATTTTTTAAAGAATTTGCCATTATTTTGTAAAATAAATGTAAATCAAACAATTGAATTCATTTGCAAGGCTTAATGTTTTTCACTATATATACATATTGGTGTATTTAACATGTAATGTGGGTGCATATATCTTGTAGGAATTATCTCACAATCTCTCCAAGTATATACCAAGTTGTTTCTTTTTTTTAGTTTGTGCAAAACATATTTTAGCACAAATCTAAACCACATGTAAAGATTCAGGTGTCTCCATTTCCCCCAGATTCCTTGCTATCCGCATTTCTGGAGATACACATGTGGCATATCTGGCTCTTGATATGAATGAAGAAATACAATAAAATGCCAGATTTTTGAAAGAAGAAAGCTCCTGCATACTGGGAGGGCTTAAATATTCTGAGGTCGAATCGGACATGCGTTTTTAACTGATTTTGTATGTGTCTTGAAGTGGATTTAAATGGGGAGGGGGCCCTTTGGTTTCAGAATATTTGGGACCCCTATTTGTAAGTAAATGCCTTGTAGTGGGTATAAATGGGGAGGGGGCCCTTTGGTTCCAGAATATTTGCCCCCCCCCCCCCCCCCCCCCCGCCCACCACCACCATTTGTATGTGTCTTGGAAGTGGATATAAATGGGTAAGGGCCCTTTGATTCCAGAATATTTGGGCCCCCTATTTGTGAGTGCACTGAATGTATTCTCATGCTGAACTGACAAAACACTGTGACCAGCACCTTTTACCTTTAGTCTACTGTAACATGACCAATTTTGCTATTTTGCATTATTAACATCATCAATGTTACAACTGTAGTTAAGATGTCTCATGAAGTGTAACAAAGTCAAATATGAAAGGGGGCCCAATCGCTCAGGGGGCCCAAATATTCATTGACACCTGCTGTTCTGTGGTCACAAAACAGGTGTAATCACAGGTTGCAGACACATGTATTGTGGGGCTTCTGTGCACCATGTGGTCAGGGCTTATGATCACAGTTTCTACTTGTAAAAAACATTTCATGGCTTATATCTTGGGCAAAAATTACAGTTACAATTTCTGCTTCATTACAAAAATTGTCAGGGAACAAAACTTGATGATGCCCTGTAACACACATGCCTTGTGGAAGCCCTCTAACATGTACACCTGCAGGAGACCTTTGTGAGACCTTCTGTGGGTATGGCATAATTAGGTCTTGTTGTGAAATCTGATTTTTGAATTCAACCTTTAAAGCCCTGATTTAAGACTGAGTCAACAGCTTTCCTTGAGATACTTTGCACGCAATGTGTGCAGTGTCCCAAGGAAAGCTGTTGACTAAGACTACTTTTTGCTGTAGACTAGGCTTGCTGGCATTTGAGTGAAAGGTATCTTCATAAGGAATCTGAATCTTTTAACCATGATATGTTTAGTTTAGTGGTAATGAGAAAAATGATTA